>CANSNZ010000017.1:2472500-2630000 GCA_947646795.1 Beta lomatogona | reverse complement strand
GGAAAATCTCATTAATCTTATTTTTGAAATGACAATTATTTGCTTTATGACCAGGTTTACCACACTTATAGCAAATAATCTTTTGGAAATCATTTTTGGAAAATGATTAGATCCTTCTGGTCAGCCTGTAAAGCCGTTGGTAAGCCGTGGGTAGGTGTTCCAGGTGTGGTGGTCCCTCAGGTGGTCCTCAGTGGTCCCTCAAGTTACCTATTGTGGTGAAATTATCAGTAAACATGGTGAAAGGTAAAGTTAGTGGTATTTTTTCTAAGGTCTTTGGTGACAGTAAGAATCCAGTCCAGAAGAAGCAGATTACCCAAAAGGATGATCTATTTGTTTGGGAAATGCCAATTCCAATTTCTCTGACAGAGTCTAAGGATAAACAACCAGGTGGTAACATTCTTATTCGATTTAATTCAAGTAAGGACTTTCCATCTTCATTTAATTATAATTTTCAAGGTATTAGATCTTTTTGTTCTGTTGAAAGATCAAATACTTTTCCAAACCTAGATTTCATTCCAAAAATAGTTGATGAAAGTAATTTCTCATCACCAACTAAGTCTGAAATGAAACGTCCTGATTCCTCTAGTTTAAATATTATTACAAAAGGTGGTTTCCAAATTAATAAACCAATGCTTTCCAATGATTTTGAATCTCTAGAAAATCGTGAAAAACGATTTTGGTTTTTCTCTAACTTTGATAAACCTTCTACAGAGTTTATTAGAGAAAAATACTATTCCAAATTAATTGAGTTATCTGCTAATATTCCATTTTTCACATGGCTTCCAATTTACCTAAGTAATTTAAAAATTCCCTATCCATTTTCTGATTTATGTGTTAAGTCAAATATTGCTCAAAAATGGACTCTCAAGAATGGTGAACTAGTTTCATCTATTCATCCTCCATTAACAGGTTTACAAGTTCCTACTGAGGAAGGTAAGACTTGTGCAGCTGCTCCATATAAAGTAGGAAGGGAATCTGATGATAAATCAATTCCTACTTTAGGGGACATTAAAAAGGTTTATGAACAAAATAATTTTTCCAATACTATTTTGCATACTATTTCCAAACAGGTTCAACAAATTTCTACTCAAATTGATACTTTATCCCCCAAAAATCCTGACCCTAATTATTCCAAAGATTTTGATGATTTATCTAAAAAGTTCAACGGAATTTCACTCCGTGAACAACCATCATCCAGTTTTCCAAATGAAATTTCCAAGCCCATTATTCATGTTCCAACTAATTTGCCAAAAAGTTTTAGACCAAGTAACAAAACCCTTCTCAAACGAATTTCTGAAAAATTAGATAAAAACATCACCTGTTTAGACAAGGATAAAAAGACAAAAGAACTTGCTAAAGTTTTTTCAGATGATGAACTTCCAAATCAAATTAAGCGAATTTCCAATAAAAATTGGAACAATAATCCTATGTGTAATTATTATTCCAGACCTACTCCTCCAGATCTCCAGTTTGAAGAACGAGGAACTTATGGTCCTCAAAATGTTTATTCTGGTGACCAACTATATGACTGGAATATAGATGGTAGATCAGACTTTGAAATTTCCAAAGTTCTTCATGAAATGTGCATTGCTGCCAATGCATATATTTCCAATGATATGACTAATGATCAAATTGCAGAACTTATTACAAATGGTTTTACAGGTCAACTTAAATATTGGTGGGACAATACTTTCACTTCCAAACAACAAACAGAACTTTGTTCTCATGAAAATGAGAAAAACGAAAAGGATGCATTTGTTCTGTTAGTCCAAACCATCAGTCTCCATTTTCTAGGATCCAATAATGAACATCTTAATTCTAATTCTATAATCCTTTCCAATCTTCGTTGTCCAACCTTAAATGATTATCATTGGTACAAAGATGTTTTTCTTTCCCATGTTCTTGCTAGAAGTGATTCTTCGCAATCATTTTGGAAAGAAAAATTTATTTCTAGACTTCCAAATTTATTTGCTCAAAGAATTTTCAAAAAATTAAAAGAAGTTTCAATTGACTATGGAACTTTAACTTATGGTCAATTATTTAGCTTCATTAAGGAAGAAGGATTATCACTTTGTAATGAGCTTAATATCCAATCTAAGTATGGTAGTGAGAAAGCTCAGCAAAGAAAAGAACTTGGATCTTTCTGTGAAGCCTTTGGCTTTGAGAAAATCCAAGCTCCCTCCTCTATCAGAAAACAACAACTCAAACAGACTCAAAACTTTCGTCAAAAATACCTTCCATCTTCTGATAAGTTTTACCAAAAGAAAGAGAAGACATTTCCAAAAGAATTTTCCAAAAATGATTTCCAAAAGATTATTTGCTATAAGTGTGGTAAACCTGGTCATAACGCAAATAATTGTCATTTCAAAAATAAGATTAATGAGATTTTCCATGACAATCCACATTTACGTGATAAACTTTTACATGTTTTCCAATTAAATCAGAGTGAACCAGAAGGATCTAATCATTCTGACTCTGATCATGCCATTTACTAGTTAGATTGTGATCAGGATTCTGATGAATTAAATTCTGATCATTCTCTCTAATTTTGTTCTCAAGGACTTTGTGTTATTTCCAAAAAAGATAAAGAAAAGGAATTACTTCTTGATATTATTGAAAAAATTCCAGATAGTAATCTCCAAAAATAGTATCTTAAACAACTTCGAGAAATTGTTTTAAAATCTTCTCCATTAAAGGAAAAACAAAAACCAGCTTCCTTTATTCTTCAAAAAATCCTTACTGATTCTCCATTTCACCAACCATCTCTTTCTCCAATTACTACTCATGATCTTCAAAATGAGGTAACCCAGTTAAAATCTCATATTCAAGCCCTTGATCAAAGTATTTTAAATCTTCAAACAAAAGATTTAGAACTTGAAGCAAAACTTACTGTGCTCCAAAATTCCAGTTTTGAAACTAATGACACTGCAGCAGAACCTCCCATATTGACTAATTCAATTCAGATTTCTGATACTCCAATTGAAAATGAAAAGTTTCTTCAAATTATCCATCGCTTTCATTTTGAAAAATGGTTTTGTCCAATTACCTTAGTTATTGATGATGATTTCCAAATTAATGTTGTTTCATTATTTGACAGTGGTGCTGATCTTAATTGCATAAAGGAAGAATTAATTCCTCCTCGTTATTATGAACATGCTACTGATCATTTAACTATTGCTAATGGTCAAACACTCCATATTAGATACAAATTGTCCAATGCGTCTATTTTCAATAATAATTATTATTTTCAAACTCCATTTACTCTTATCAAAAAACTTAATTATAATATTATTCTTGGTACTCCATTCTTCACCCAAATGTATCCGTTTTCTGTCAATGAAGTTGGTATTCATGCTGTCATAGATAATAAACCAATTTCCTTCAAATTTTCTGCCAAGTTACAACATTCTGATGTCCATAATCTCCAAACTAACTCTATCTATAAACAGATTAATATGATTTCTGCAGGGATGAACAGGATGCAAAATTCCAAGGATCATGCCTCCAGGCAACAAAAGGAGAAAGGTATAGTAATTCATTCCACAGAAAATGTTCCTCTTTCCATAAACCAATCCTCCAATTTAACAAATTACCCTCCAAATTCCTATACTCGAACACTTCCAGACACAGCCCCTCCAATTACCCATCCAGATACTACTGATATTTCATATCACCTCAAACAACATTATACTAATCTATTTTAACCAATTTTACCTCCAACACATTTTCTTCTCAAGAAGAGTTTAGCCACAAAATATCCAAATATGTCAAAACCAAAATTCCAGATGGCTTCAATTGGTTTCCTTTTGAAATTACTAAACCAATCCAATATTATAGAAATATCCTTCATGATACAAATTCTTGTTACATTAAGGATAATATTAGCTCCACAACAAATTATTCCAAATGCCTAATTTTCCATGTTATTACTAATATTGAATGGAAGAATCTTCATTCTTCTCTTTCAAAAGCCAAAACCTTCTCTTCCAAATTTCTTGATCCAGAACTTCCACAAACTTATAATTTCCATGATTATGTACAAGCATGGCATTGTGCATTCTTACTCCAAAGCTATAATCATTCTTGGTTTTTTAGTTTTCATCCAGACTGTCTCCAGAAAAATGTGACATTTCCAATATGGTTCCTTGAATGGTGGGATAGTTATGGAGCAATTCCTGACATTTTCCCAGAAAACCTTCAAATTACTTTCCAACATTATCATTCCAAAGCAACATTCCCAGAAGGCTTTGAATTCTCCAGTATTATTTATTTCTGTCAAATATTTCGCATATCATGGATTATGTGCTGGAATTATTCCCTAACCAGACTCACTGAATCCAGACCTTATTTTTTATTAACTCGTGGTTATCGGGTCAAATGGTGGAAAAATTTTAGGATTTATCCAAACATGTTAGACTGTGTTTCCCAGTATCTCCAGCATGGTTCATCTGCCCTCCATGAGTATAATGAATGGATTAAGCAGAGTTTCCAGCAATATAAAGAAGTCCAAATCGCCTAAATCACCCCTCCAACAAACACATTTCATTCACCATCCTCATCCACCAAGTCCAAAAAGAAAAATAAGCCAGCCATAAATAAAGCTGAACTATTTGATTAGTTCCTCCAATTTATTAACCAAAATAAACAAGCTCAATCTTCCAGTTCCAGTTCATCTGAGGCTTCCAGCCCAGATTTGTATGGTGGGCCTTGTGCCCAAGATCCTTTTGATTTCTAAAAATGAAAGATCCCGCTAAGTGTTTTACACTTAGGCAAAAGTTAGGGACATAATTACTCCAGTTTACAGAAGAATTTCCAGATACAAATTCAGGCAATTGCCAAGCAACTTCTAAGTTGACACAAACAAACTCCAGCAACTTCTAGGCAATTTCCAAGCAATTTCCAGAAATCGTCAAAAGCAAATAGTAACTAGTGAATAGTGACGGCAATGAATAGTGGTACTATTCATACTCCTACGTGGCACTATTCATGTACTTACATGGCATCTTCCCCAACATGGTCCAAAGTTACAATAGTAGTGGCAGACAAAGCATCCAACTGTTACAACGCACTACAAAAAAGTAATTCCTGCTGACAACTTTCCAGCTGTCCAAGAACTGTATATTTTGTCTTTTTAGATTACTTAATACTGTAAACTTATTTTAATTATTGTACTTTTACTTCTGTATTAAGTTTCTTAGCTTATAAATAGGAGTGCTTAGTTTCATTTCAACTCAGAGCTTATTCAATAGAGCTAATTAGAAAGAAAAAATACATTGTAAGAGAAAAGCTCTCAACCTCTGAAATTTCCAATTCTGTAAAAATTCGAAGTTTAAATATAAGTTTCTTATTCAATAAGTTCTTATTCCTTACTTCAAATTATGTTTCCATCTTATGTTTAGAATTACTCTTTCAGTTTTAGTTAGTTTTGTGTACTTCCGATACAAACTAGGTCAGTCTTTAGGGTTAATCTCCCCTTCCCCTGTCCTGGGTGTTTTCCTGGTATCAGAGCTAATTAGAAAGAAAAAATACATTGTAAGAGAAAAGCTCTCAACCTCTGAAATTTCCAATTCTGTAAAAATTCCAAGTTTAAATATAAGTTTCTTATTCAGTAAGTTCTTATTCCTTACTTCAATTATGTTTTCATCTTATGTTTAGAATTACTCTTTCAATTTTAATTAGTTTTGTGTACTTCCTAAACAAACTAGGTCAGTCTTTAGGGTTAATCTCCCCTTCCCCTGTCCTGGGTGTTTTCCTGGTATCAGAGCCAAGGATGAAGTGCTCTAAGGTTACTTCTAGCCATTGTTATTGAGAACCCACTGTAGTAGTGTTGTAGTTTGGGTTTGGTCAGCTGATTGGTCAGCCTGAGTTGGGTCAGCCTGTTGATCCGTTGGTAAGCCGTGGGTAGGTGTTCCAGGTGTGGTGGTCCCTCAGGTGGTCCTCAGTGGTCCATCAAGTTACCTATTGTGGTGAAATTATCAGTAAACATGGTGAAAGGTAAAGTTAGTGGTATTTTTTCTAAGGTCTTTGGTGACAGTAAGAATCCAGTCCAGAAGAAGCTGATTACCCAAAAGGATGATCTATTTGTTTGGGAAATGCCAATTCCAATTTCTCTGACAGAGTCTAAGGATAAACAACCAGGTGGTAACATTCTTACTCGATTTAATTCAAGTAAAGACTTTCCATCTTCCTTTAGTTATAATTTTCAAGGTATTAGATCTTTTTGTTCTGTTGAAAGATCAAATACTTTTCCAAACCTAGATTTCATTCTAGAAATAGTTGATTAAAGTAATTTCTCATCACCAACTAAGTCTGAAATGAAACCTCCTGATTCCTCCAGTTTAAATATTATTACAAAAGGTGGTTTCCAAATTTATAAACCTATGTTTTCCTGGTATCAGAGCCAAGGACGAAGTGCTCTAAGGTTACTTCTAGCCATTGTTATTGAGAACCCACTGTAGTAGTGTTGTAGTTTGGGTTTGGTCAGCTGATTGGTCAGCCTGGGTTTGGGCAGCCTGTAAAGCCGTTGGTAAGCCGTGGGTAGGTGTTCCAGGTGTGGTGGTCCCTCTGGTGGTCCTCAGTGGTCCCTCAAGTTACCTATTGTGGTGAAATTATCAGTAAACATGGTGAAAGGTAAAGTTAGTGGTATTTTTTCTAAGGTCTTTGGTGACAGTAAGAATCCAGTCCAGAAGAAGCAGATTACCCAAAAGGATGATCTATTTGTTTGGGAAATGCCAATTCCAATTTCTCTGACAGAGTCTAAGGATAAACAACCAGGTGGTAACATTCTTATTCGATTTAATTCAAGTAAGGACTTTCCATCTTCATTTAATTATAATTTTCAAGGTATTAGATCTTTTTGTTCTGTTGAAAGATCAAATACTTTTCCAAACCTGGATTTCATTCCAAAAATAGTTGATGAAAGTAATTTCTCATCACCAACTAAGTCTGAAATGAAACATCCTGATTCCTCCAGTTTAAATATTATTACAAAAGGTGGTTTCCAAATTAATAAACCTATGCTTTCCAATGATTTTGAATCTCTAGAAAATCGTGAAAAACGATTTTGGTTTTTCTCTAACTTTGATAAACCTGCTACAGAGTTTATTAGAGAAAAATACTATTCCAAATTAATTGAGTTATCTGCTAATATTTCATTTTTCACATGGCTTCCAATTTACCTAAGTAATTTAAAAATTCCCTATCCATTTTCTGATTTATGTGTTAAGACAAATATTGCTCAAAAATGGACTCTCAAGAATGGTGAACTAGTTTCATCTATTCATCCTCCATTAACAGGTTTACAAGTTCCTACTGAGGAAGGTAAGACTTGTGAAGCTGCTCCATATAAAGTAGGAAGGGAATCTGATGATAAGTTAATTCCTACTTTAGGGGACATTAAAAAGGTTTATGAACAAAATAATTTTTCCAATACTATTTTGCATACTATTTCCAAACAGGTTCAACAAATTTCTACTCAAATTGATACTTTATCCCTCAAAAATCCTGACCCTAATTATTGAAAAATTAGATAAAAACATCACCTGTTTAGACAAGGATAAAAAGGCAAAAGAACTTGCTAAAGTTTTTTCAGATGATGAACTTCCAAATTTATTTGCTTAAAGAATTTTCCAAAAATTAAAAGAAGTTTCAATTGACTATGGAACTTTAACTGATGGTCAATTATTTAGCTTCATTAAGAAAGAAGGATTATCTCTTTGTAATGAGCTTAAAATCCAATCTAAGTATGGTAGTGAGAAAGCTCAGCAAAGAAAAGAACTTGGATCTTTCTGTGAAGCCTTTGGCTTTGAGAAAATCCAAGCTCCCTCCTCTATCAGAAAACAGCAACTCAAACAGACTCAAAACTTTCGTCAAAAATCACTTCCATCTTCTGATAAGTTTTACCAAAAGAAAAAGAAGACATTTCCAAAAGAATATTCCAAAAATTATTTCCAAAAGATTATTTGCTATAAGTGTGGTAAACCTGGTCATAAAGCAAATAATTGTCATTTCAAAAATAAGATTAATGAGATTTTCCATGACAATCCAGATTTACGTGATAAACTTTTACATGTTTTCCAATTAAATCAGAGTGAACCAGAAGGATCTAATCATTCTGAATCTGATCATGCCATTTACCAGTAAGATTGTGATCAGGATTCTGATGAATTTAATTCTGATCATTCTCTCCAATTTTGTTCTCAAGGACTTTGTGTTATTTCCAAAAAAGATAAAGAAAAGGAATTACTTCTTGATATTATTGAAAAAATTCCAGATGGTAATCTCCAAAAAACAGTATCTTGAACAACTTCGAGAAATTGTTTTAAAATCTTCTCCATTAGAGGAAAAACAAAAACCAGCTTCCTTTAGTCTTCAAAAAATCCTTGCTGATTCTCCATTTCACCAACCATCTCTTTCTCCAATTACTACTCATGATCTTCAAAATGAGTTAACACAGTTAAAATCTCATGTTCAAGCCCTTGATCAAAGTATTTTAAATCTTCAAACAAAAGATTTAGAACTTGAAGCAAAACTTACTTTGCTCCAAAATTCCAGTTTTGAAACTGATAACACTGCAGCAGAACCTCCCATATTGACTAATTCAATTCAGATTTCTGATACTCCAATTGAAAATGAAAAGTTTCTTCAAATTATCCATCGCTTTCATTTTCAAAAATGGTTTTGTCCAATTACCTTAGTTATTGATGATGATTTCCAAATTAATGATGTTGCATTATTTGACAGTGGTGCTGATCTTAATTGCATAAAGGAAGAATTAATTCCTCCTCATTATTATGAACATGCTACTGATCATTTAACTATTGCTAATGGTCAAACACTCCATATTAAATACAAATTGTCCAATGCGTCTATTTTCAATAATAATAATTATTTTCAAACTCCATTTACTCTTGTCAAAAATCTTAATTATAATATTATTCTTGGTACTCCATTCTTCACTCAAATGTATCCATTTTCTGTCAATGAAGTTGGTATTCATGCTGTCATAGATAATAAACCAATTTCTTTCAAATTTTCTGCCAAGTTACAACATTCTGATGTCCATAATCTCCAAACTAACTCTATCTATAAAGAGATTAATATGATTTCTACAGGGATGAACAGAATGCAAAATTCCAAGGATCATGCCTCCAGGCAACTAAAGGAGAAAGGTATAGTAATTCATTCCACAGAAAATGCTCCTCTTTCCATAAACCAATCCTCCAATTTAACAAATTACCCTCCAAATTCCTATACTCGAACACTTCCAGACACAGCCCCTCCAATTACCCATCCAGATACTACTGATATTTCATATCACCTCAAACAACATTATACTAATCTATTTTTAACCAATTTTACCTCCAACACATTTTCTTCTCAAGAAGAGTTTAACCACAAAATATCCAAATATGTCAAAACCAAAATTCCAGATGGCTTCAATTGGTTTCCTTTTGAAATTACTAAACCAATTCAATATTATAGAAATATTCTTCATGATTCAAATTCTTGTTACATTAAGGATAATATTAGCTCCACAACAAATTATTCCAAATGCCTAATTTTCCATGTTATTACTAATATTGAATGGAAGAATCTTCATTCTTCTCTTTCAGAAGCCAAAACCTTCTCTTCCAAATTTCTTGATCCAGAACTTCCACAGACTTATAATTTCCATGATTATGTACAAGCATGGCATTGTGCATTCTTACTCCAAAGCTATAATCATTCTTGGTTTTTTAGTTTTCATCCAGACTGTCTCCAGAAAAATGTGACATTTTCAATATGGTTCCTTGAATGGTGGGATAGTTATGGAGCAATTCCTGACATTTTCCCAGAAAACCTTCAAATTACTTTCCAACATTAACATTCCAAAGCAACATTCCCAGAAGGCTTTGAATTCTCCAGTATTATTTATTTCTATCAAATATTTCGAATATCATGGATTATGTGCTGGAATTATTCCCTTACCAGACTCACTGAATCCAGACCTTATTTTTTAACTCGTTATTATCGGGTCAAATGGTGGAAAAATTTTAGGATTTATCCAAACATGTTATACTGTGTTTCCTAGTATCTCCAGCATGGTTCATCTGCCCTCCATGAGTATAATGAATGGACTAAGCAGAGTTTCCAGCAATATAAACAAGTCCAAATCACCCAAATCACCCCTCCAACAAACACATTTCATTCACCATCCTCATCCACCAAGTCCAAAAAGAAAAATAAGCCAGCCATAAATAAAGCTGAACTATTTGATCAGTTCCTCCAATTTATTAACCAAAATAAACAAGCTCAATCTTCCAGTTCCAGTTCATCTGAGGCTTCCAGCCCAGATTTGTATGGTGGGCCTTGTGCCCAAGATCCTTTTGATTTCTAAAAATGAAAGATCCCGCTAAGTGTTTTACACTTAGGCAAAAGTTAGGGACATAATTATTCCAGTTTACAGAAGAATTTCCAGATACAAATTCAAGCAATTGCCAAGCAACTTTTAAGTTGACACAAACAAACTCCAGCAACTTCTAGGCAATTTCCAAGCAATTTCCAGAAATCGTCAAAAGCAAATAGTGACTAGTGAATAGTGACGGCAATGAATAGTGGTACTATTCATACTCCTACGTGGCACTATTCATGTACTTACATGGCATCTTCCCCAACATGGTCCAATGTTACAACAGTAGTGGTAGACAAAGCATCCAACTGTTACAACGCACTACAAAAAAGTAATTCCTGCTGACAACTTTCCAGCTGTCCAAGAACTGTATATTTTGTCTTTTTAGATTACTTAATGCTGTAAACTTAGTTTAATTATTGTACTTTTACTTCTGTATTAAGTTTCTTAGCTTATAAATAGGAGTGCTTAGTTTCATTTCAACGCAGAGCTTATTCAATAGAGGTAATTAGAAAGAAAAAATACATTGTAAGAGAAAAGCTCTCAACCTCTGTAATTTCCAATTCTGTAAAAATTCCAAGTTTAAATATAAGTTTCTTATTCAGTAAGCTCTTATTCCTTACTTCAATTATGTTTCCATCTTATGTTTAGAAATACTCTTTCAGTTTTAGTTAGTTTTGTGTACTTCCTATACAAACTAGGTCAGTCTTTAGGGTTAATCTCCCATTCCCCTGTCCTGGGTGTTTTCATGTACATATATATATATATATATATATATATATATATATATACACATGTACATATATATATATACATGTACATATATATATATATATACATGTACATATATATATATACATGTACATATATATATATATATATATATATATATATATATATATATACATATACATGTACATATATATACATATACATATACATGTACATATATATACATATACATATACATATACATATACATATACATATATATATACATATACATATACATATACATATACACATACATATACACATACATATACATATACATATACATATACATATACATATACACATACATATACATATACATATACATATACATATACATATACATATACATATACATATACATATACATATACATATACATATACATATACATATACATATACATATACATATACATATACATATACATATACATATACATATACATATACATATACATATACATATATACATATACATATATAATGCATTAAAATATGAAGGATTTACATTGTCCCCCGACAAGATTATTGAAAAGAAAAAATTTGACCTAATCAATTTAACTAAGTATTTCAAAAAGAAAAAGGAAGAATATATAGTTATAGCTGATGGGGAACATGTTATAGATATAACACAAGTACAAGGTAACACTAAAGTCCCATTAATAACACAAGAAGTATTAAATGAAGAAATAACCAAAATTAAAAACGTATTAAAAAATAAACCAATTACATTTAGATTTGTAGAATTAGCTGCCATAGAAATAATAATAAAAGATGACATAAATCAATATGAGTTTAGTATTGAATTACTAAAAACTAACGAAAACTGTTTTGCAGATTATCTCTCCAGAGCTAGTCCAACAACTGGTTCTAAAGAATCAGGCACAAGAGCTAAGAATCAAAGAGCTAATGGATGAATTAACTCTCCTAAAAAGAGAGAAAGCAGTTTCTAGTAATCCTGGAAAGGAGCAAATGGATATTGGCAGTAGCCAAAACTATACTGTCAGAAGCCAAAATTATATTGGCAAAAGCCAAAACTATATTGGTAATAGCCAAAATTATAAAACTCAAGCTATTACAAGAAGAGTTAATACTCCTACAAACTAGAGAAATATGTCTTTACAAAACTATTTTTCAAGCCAAGATAAACCAAAAACCCTTCTTAATGAAATAGAATTTCCTACCCTCGTACCAGATACAACCTCCTTTTTAGAGAAATTAACCCTTGGATCAAAACAAACTATGAACCCTCAAGTTCGAGCATATATTTCCAACTTCCTAATAATTGCCAATAAGCTAAACACAAACCCAGAAGTAACTACAAAAAATAGCCGATCAGAGATAGAGAGTGGTTATGTCACAAACCCTCTTAAAAAGATAAATGAGTTAATTGCCTTCCCAGTCCGTAATACAAATATGATTAAAGCGACTTATGACTATGGTCTTTTGAATTCAGTTTATACCTTAAATGGAGAAGAACTATCATCAATACCCAAGTTATATAAAGTGGCTAAAAATTATTTAAATATCACAAAGGCCCAGATGATCTTTGTGAGATGTTACATGACCCCGGCGAAGTTACACATCAAGAAATAAAACAATGTATACGAGTAGTTAAAATGGGATGTACCCCCCATTTTCTCCTCCCAGAAGAGATAAGAGCTCAACCTGAGCTAAATATCAATGATATACCAGAAATCCTCCGAGAAAAAAGAGCTATCAAAATAAAGACAATTTATGAGGCATTATGCAAGCATAATACAAACTCCGGTATGGATAAACCATAAGGAGCGCAAATACACTTATCATGACTCAAAGCAAAGAATATGGATATGATTCCGTAGAAGTTATCAAGTCATGGATATGGAGTTTACTCCACCACGATCGGGAGCCGTTACTCGGTACATTCCGAGAAATTTTATGACACCGATACCCCGAAAAAACATTGTAGCTGGATGCAGCAAAAATAATAGTCATCTTTGCCAGCCTATGCAAGACTCAAGAAAATACGGTCCCCATTATTGAAGATATGGAAGATATGGATAAAGAAGATAGAACCGAATCTTCGACGGACGAGGAAGTTATAACAAGATAAGATATTTTTTGTACTAGTTACAATAAGACAAAAAATAGGCGGCTAAAACGCGTAAAATATGTAAAGTGAATAGTGAACAGTAACTTTACTGTAGCACTTTTCACTGTAGCTATAGTATACCAAGTAATGGGTGAAGCGTGTTTGAGAGTGTTTGAAAGGATAGATAGAGAAGAGAGAAGATGTTATGCGAATTTTTTGCTGATGCTTCACCGGCTTTCAGCTGCTTTATTTATAGGCAAACATATTACAAGTACCGTACATTTTTACAATACTATTCATAATACTATTCATACTACTATAGCTACAGTGAAAAGTGCTACAGTAAAGTTACTGTTCACTATTCACTTTACATATTTTACGCGTTTTAGCCGCCTATTTTTTGTCTTATTGTAACTAGTACAAAAAATATCTTATCTTGTTATAACTTCTCGTCCGTCGAAGATTCGGTTCTATCTTCTTTATCCATATCTTCCATATCTTCAATAATGGGGACTGTATTTTCTTGAGTCTTGCATAGTCGGCAAAGATGACTATTATTTTGCTGCATCCAGCCTACAATGTTTTTTCAGGGTATCTGGTGTCATAAAATTTCTCGGAATGTACCGAGTAACTGGCTCCTGATCAGGGTGGAGTAAACTCCATATCCATGACTTGATAACTTCTACGGAATCATATCCATATTCTTTGCTTTGAGTCATGATAAGTGTATTCTCGCTCCTTATGGATTTCCCGGTATATCATTGATATTTAGCTCGGGTTGAGCTCTTATCTCTTCTCGGGAGGAGAAAATGGGGGGTACATCCCATTTTAACTACTCGTATACATTGTTTTATTTCTTGATGTGTAACTTCGCCGTGGGTGTAACATCTCACAAAGATCATCCGGGCCTTTGTGATATTTAAATAATTTTTAGCCACTTTATATAACTTGGGTATTGATGATAGTTCTTCTCCATTTAAGGTATAAACTGAATTCAAAAGACCATAGTCATAAGTCGCTTTAATCATATTTGTATTACAGCTGGGAAGGCAATTAACTCATTTATCTTTTTAAGAGGGTTTGTGACATAACCACTCTCTATCTCCCGATCGGCTATTTTTTGTAGTTACTTCGGGTTTGTGTTTAGCTTATTGGCAATTATTAGGAAGTTGGAAATATATGCTCGAACTTGAGGGTTCATAGTTTGTTTTGATCCAAGGGTTAATTTCTCTAAAAAGGAGGTTGTATCCGGTACGAGGGTAGGAAATTCTATTTCATTAAGAAGGGTTTTTGGTTTATCTTGGCTTGAAAAATAGTTTTGTAAAGACATATTTCTCCTGTTTGTAGGAGTATTAACTCTTCTTGTAATAGCTTGAGTTTTATAATTTTGGCTATTACCAATATAGTTTTGGCTTTTGCCAATATAATTTTGGCTTCTGCCAGTATAGTTTTGGCTACTGCCAATATCCATTTGCTCCTTTCCGGGATTACTAGAAACTGCTTTCTCTCTTTTTAGGAGAGTTAATTCATCCATTAGCTCTTTGATTCTTAGCTCTTGTGCTCGATTCTTTAGAACCGGTTGTTGGACTAGCTCTGGGAGAGATAATCCGCAAAACAGTTTTCGTTAGTTTTTAGTAATTCAATACTAAACTCATATTGATTGATGTCGGCTATAATCCGATTTATCTCCTTCCTTGTAATTGAATCCTGCAATTTTTGGGTTAGCCAGCTTCTAACAGTTCTATTATCTGTTCTGATTATAAATTTACTATAAACTATATAACATTCAAATTTTTTGATTCCATATTTTACTGCTTTGAGTTCTTTTTTATTTATATCCCAATTGATTTCATTTGCTTTAAATGTTCCCGAGTGATATCTGCAAACATATATATATATATATATATATATATATATATATATATATATATACATATACATGTACATATATATACATATACATATACATGTACATATATATACATATACATATACATATACATATACATATATATATACATATACATATACATATACATATACATATACACATACATATACACATACATATACATATACACATACATATACATATACATATACACATACATATACATATACATATACATATACATATACATATACATATACATATACATATACATATACATATACATATACATATATACATATACATATACATATACATATACATATACATATACATATACATATACATATACATATACATATACATATACATATACATATACATATACATATACATATATACATATACATATATAATGCATTAAAATATGAAGGATTTACATTGTCCCCCGACAAGATTATTGAAAAGAAAAAATTTGACCTAATCAATTTAACTAAGTATTTCAAAAAGAAAAAGGAAGAATATATAGTTATAGCTGATGGGGAACATGTTATAGATATAACACAAGTACAAGGTAACACTAAAGTCCCATTAATAACACAAGAAGTATTAAATGAAGAAATAACCAAAATTAAAAACGTATTAAAAAATAAACCAATTACATTTAGATTTGTAGAATTAGCTGCCATAGAAATAATAATAAAAGCCTGTTTTAAAGAAGGAATAGATACTCCTTTAGAATTAGAATTAGCTAATGATAGAATCAAAGAACCAATAGAACAAGCTATTATAGCACAACTTAAAGGAAATCTTATTTATCAGAAAGTTAGATTTATAATAAAGCCTAATTATTCTATAAGTTTAACTGACCAAAATATAGAAAAGGCATTAGTCTTATATTGGAAATTAGATGGAATAAACATGACAACTGGATTAAAAGTCATGACAGTACAATGTAAGAATGCTTATATATTAACGGATCAACATCAGATTTATACCAAAAACAAATTAAGACCAATTACTATAGATACCCCTTTTACAGATCATATATTACCTATAGAAAAAAGATTAAAATTATACTCTAAACCAAACTATGAAGATTTAGAAATAGTAAAGAAACGATTAAGCATTTCTAGATCTAAACGACATTTAACTGAAAACCTACCTATTCAAATAAAACCATACGAATATTATATAATCATACAAATAGGAATAAAAAATCTCACAGCACAATTAGATATTAATACTGAAAGTAATTATATACCATTAGACAAACTGTCAAACCAAATAGTTAACATTAATGAAAATTTTAATAGATTAATTACATAAACAACAAAAATTGCACTACAAGATATAAACATCGACTATATCATAACCTTAAACAATAAGATAATACTAGGAAAAGACTTCTTAGAAAAGGTTAAACCATGGACAATAGAACCAGATTATTTTAAATTTACTTATAACCAAACTCAATATAAAACCAAAATTATAAATGAGTAGTACTATACCCAGTTTAATAGAGCTAATAAAATTACAAAAACAAATAGACATAGCAAAAGAAGAAAAGGTTTATCTAAGTCAAAGACTACAATATATTATATTTGCAGGTTGCCATAGAAATAGCATAAGAGCATTATAAAAAAGGGAACAAGAAAAAACCAGTGATATAGAAATATTAGAACAAAGATTATATAAAATGAAAAATGACTTAGCAATTCTCAATAAAAATTGGTAATTTAACCTATATACTTATTAAAATAATCTTTGAAGGATATAAAAGTCGATATTATACACCAATGGTAGATACAGGAGCACAACCAACGATAATGAAAGAAAATTGTTTACCAGAATGGAAAAAACTAAACACACCATTTAAAATCAATGGGTTTAATAACAATAGTTGTAGTATTACCCTATATCAAACAAAAGTAAAAATACAAATTTGAAATAAAATATTAATTATACCTAAAGTATACTGTTTCGAACTAATAGTATATACATATACATATATATACATATATATATGTATATACATACATATCTATATATATATGTATATACATACATATATATGTATGTATATGTATGTACATACATATCTATATATATATATATATATATATATATATATATATATATATATATATATATATATATGTATGTACATATATATATATATGTATGTACATACATACATATACATACATATATATACATACATATATATATATGGTTATTGTTTGAGCCACCATAAGGACAATCTACCTTGCCTCACTAGCGCATGTACTATGCATGAGGCCACCCCCGTGGGATTTACGCTTTGTCCTTCCAAAAAGCTTCCTGAGCGATAGTGTTGGATCTTAGTCATAAGCAAACCTACCTAACCATGGCATTGTTCTCTTGTTCCTGACTTGAGAACTGGAGTGCGTCTTACACGTGGCCACCTCTTTAAGCAGAGGTACGAAGCGTGGGATCAATCTCTTAGCCATGGACCCTTTTCAGACTTAACCTAAACCTGATCATAGTTTCAAACATAGAACTGGACTTTAGTTTGGAACTTTTGCATCCATGTTACATGACATTTGCTTGTGATTGCAATTTTTACCTGCTATTATTCTATCAAACCGTTGTTATGCGTCGTACTTAAAATCGTGTCTAATAAAAATATCGTCAATTGACCAAAACCTCGCCTAAATCTTCGAAAAACATGTCGGGGGAGCAGTGCGCCAAGCGCATTAAGTTGCGCCTGGCGCACCAATCCCGCGCTAGACACATGACTGTATGCCACGCGCAGCAATGTTGCGTAGCACGCAGTCTGTGCATCACATGATTTTTGTCGATTTAGGGGTCGTGATGGTCGATTCTATGTTTTTTTTCATATGCATTCGCGTAGAATCATGGTCATTCTAGGAGTCCTTTTGTCTAAATATGAAACTCACCTAAGTCAAACATAAAAAAATCAGTCTTTTCATGCAAGGTCGAGTCAGTCCTTAAAAATGTGCATCTAGAAAAGTGGTCATTGTCATGCATGTCTACCTTCTCCCTGCTACCCAACTAATCTTCCCTATCAATCTTACTTTACCATATTCAATCAATTTCAAAAAACTTACATTTTTCAAAATCAATCATACACCCTCTTCTTTTTCGAAAAACATTTACTAATCAACATCATACCACCTATTCAAAAAAAATGTTTTCAAAATTAATCCATCATCTTTTCCTAACAAAAGATTAAAAAAAAACAAAGAGTCCCTTTCAAAAACGAATTTCGATAATTCTAAACCCATTCCAAACACCTTCAGTCAATACAATCCAATCCATTTGCATTCATTTTTAGGCCATTTGCATTAGATTCCATTTTGCATTTATCCTAGGCCCATCTAAATTTGAGTCCTTGCATTCATATAGGTTCACTAGCATTAGAGTCGATCTTAGGTCCGTATAAGTCTGGTTCATGTTAAAATCTAGGCTCATTTGCATCTTTATGTGAACCCTTGTCCATGTCAAGCCCAGTCCATTTCAATCTAAGTCCAAACCTAGTCCATTTTTAATGTCTAACTTCAAACTAATATAGAACTAAGTCCAAAATCAGGTCCATATAAGGCCCAATTCATACCCTAAGTCTAATCAAATCCAATTAAAACCATGTAGGACGAAGTCCAAATTTTAAAACTCAAAACCTCTAATCCTAGCGAAGCTAGCACTTCTTAAAGTCCATCAAGGCAAATCTTGAGTTTAGCAAAGCTAATCACCCTTTAAGACCATAAAGGCAACTTTTAGACTTAGCGAAACTAGTCACCCCCAAGACCATAAAGGTACCCCTTGAGATTGGCGAGGCTGCTCACCTTTAAGACCATAATGGCACCCTTTACACTTAGCGAAGCTAGTCATCCCCAAGACCATAAAGGCACCCCTTGAATTTAGCGAGGCTACTCACCTTTAAGACCATAACGGCACCCTCTGACCTAGCAAAGCTAGTTATCCCTAAGACCATAAAGGAACCCTCTGAGTTTAGCGAAGCTACTCAGTACTCACCCTTTAAGACCATAATGGCATCCTTTGACCTAGCGAAGCTAGTCATCCCTAAGACCATAAAGGCACCCTTTGAGTTTAGCAAGCTACTCACCTTTTAAGACCATAATGGCATCCTTTAGACCTAGCGAAGCTAGTCACCCCTAAGACCATAAAGGCATCCCCCGAGTTTAGCGAAACTACTCCTACCTTACATCTATAACATCCCAATTAAGTCCATAATGGCCCAAAACCTTTGAGTCTAGCGAAGCTAGTCCATCTTAGATCCATAACAACCCAAAATCATCGAGTCAGCCTAAGCCAATCACCCTTAAGCTTAGCGAAGCTAGCATTCCCTAAGTCCACATAGGCAATCCTTTTGAGTCTAGTCTGCTTGCAAGTTTAAAGTCTAGTCCAGTCTGGTTGCATAGTCCAGTCCAGTCCATATCTGCATATGCATATAGTTAGGCCCATGTCAGCATCATGGTCAAGCCCATACTAGTCCAAAACCCATAACCATTTCTAATCCTCCATTTCAAAATCATTTCTCATTTCCATTTCCAATCCTATATCAAATTTTCATTTTCCATTTCTCATTTCCCACTTCTCCATTCCTCATTTCCATTTCTCATTTCGAAATTCAATTCTTAAAATTTACGAGGTCCACCCGAATCTGTTCATGACCGGTCGAGAGATTACAATATTAGGAACGCCTAATGGAGGAACAAATGTGAGCCTACTCTAGTCTCTATGGCTCATCAAGCGCACTATCACCACCCTGACTTCATTTAGAGTCATGAGATTACTTTTTGACCGCCTTCACAATAGAGGCGCGATCACTTATATAGGGTCTACTCTGAACCCTACACCTAAAAGAAAATTCAAAATATTTGGCCGCCTTCACAGTAGAGGCGCAATCACTTCTATTGGGTTTACTCCGAACGCTGCACCTAAAAGAAAATTCAAAAGGTGCAACCCATATTTCTACTGCGAATTCCAACATAACAATGAACATGTGACATCTAGTGTCACATACCATAACTGCGATGCGAAACATGGTCGATAACAACAGACTTCTAATGCTTGCTACAACGAGAATCAGAATCACCAATAACCCTTTTGTGTAGCTCATCAACAATTCAACATGCTTAGTCTTTTATTTCTGATTTCCTAGGATGAGTCAGAGAGTCCTTACCCCGAATTATTTCTGTCTTTTCCATCGAGTCTATGTCATTATAGGACTTCATCTATTATAGCCTTTAAATTTTCATTTCATTTTATTTTTCTTTTTATTTTTATTGGTCTTCCATCATTTTATTTATGCTTCTAATTCAATGTTGAAATTTAAATCGCCTAATGATCTTGACTAATTAAAGAGAAAATCTGAAAATAAATAAAAAATAAAAAAAGGACATACTTTGGATTAAGAGTTATCCCCCTCTTCCCTCCACCATCCGTAAACCATTATCTCCATTAGCCAAATAATTCTTTCAAACCAAAACTCTACATATATCCTTCAAGCCTTCCAATACCCTAAACCAAAAACTCGTGTGCAAGCCTGGCCACATAAAAAAAATGCCAGGCAAAATAATAAAGTTAAAGAAATTCGAAGTGCGAAAAAAAACAAAAGCAAAAGAAAACGCACAGGACAAAATTGCAAAAAAGAAAAAGCCAAAGGCAAAGAAATAAAGCTAGGGGGCTTGCACATAAGTTCTACCCTTCATTCAAAATTCTTAATCCGTCAAACCTTTAAAACCTGTATAATCCAAATTCGTGATCTTACGATACCCCAACCAATTAAACCTTCATAAAAACCTCAAGCCTTAAACCTTTCAACCTTTCATCAACCCTAACTCCTTTTTCAAGGTATGTCTAAGCCCGATAGGTTGAAAACCCGAAAGGGCGGCCTAGGCAAAAATTAGGGCACAAAAAAAGTAATCAGATCCAGAACTACGAATGGTATGATTCCGCAAGGATACGAAGGAGCACCATTCTACCAAAATACTCCAAATGCGAATTTTGCTAGCAGGGGAAGGGATTAAGTCAATATGTTTACAAATTTCACAAACCTACAAAATAAAAATAAAAGGAAAGGGGATTAAATAGTTTTAAAATACAAACTCCTTAATATTTTTCAAAGTTTTTTCAACCCAAAAAAAAAGAACACGACTTCACGGCTCATTTTCGTTTGTGATGTCTGAAGCATCGGCGGTCTCATCAATCGCAATTGTGGGTTGCTCGAAAACCAAATCTTGCATGCCTACAAACAATAAATAAATTTAGATGGTACAATTAATAATGTATATAAATCAAATAATTAAAACGAAATTAATTGATGAAAAAGTGGAGATGCTTCTAGCTCCTTTGAGGGACTTAGAATTTAAAAAGGCAATGTTCTCGATAGCTAATAATAAATCTCCAGGACCAGATGGTTACCTAGCAGAGTTCTTCATGTTGCAATGGAATTTAGTGGGTACTAAAGTGATAAAGTCAAAAGCTTCTTTAATTCACGAAACCTACTTAACGAATGGAATCACACAATGGGTTATGATTCTAATGAAACTCCTGAAGGACCATATCATCTAAGTCCAATGCTTTTCCATGTGTTTGGTTGATAGATTGAAAAAAGTATTTCGTACTTTGGTAACAACTTTCATGCATGCTTTTGTCCCTGGTTGATATATCCAAGACAACATACTTCTTAGTCATGAATTACTTAATGCAATTAATCATCGAACACAAGGAAACCCTATCTAGAAGCCTTTAAAATGGACATGAGTAAGGCTTATGAAAGGGTTTCTTGGAGTTTCATTATAAAGGTTCTTCAGAAGAATGGTTTTCCACAACAATAGATAAAGATAATTTCTCAGTGTATTACTATATTTTCTTGCAAGATCCTGCTCAATGGGATAGTGGAGGATAAGTTCCTTCCCAAATGTGGCTTAAGACAAGGTGATCTTCTATCTCCTCTTCTTTTCCCTTCCACAATGGATATTTTATCTAGAATACTTCTTTTTTCCTCAAGATATAAAAGTGTTTAGGGGGATTAAAACTTCGCGCAAATGCCCCTTGATTTCATATGATGCTTTGCTGTTCTTCAAAGCCTCCAATGCTTCTTGTCTTAACATCTCAAATATTTTGAACCATTTTTGCAACATTTCAGGCCAACTCCTTAATTTTAACAAGTCAACTATTAAACTGAGCCCTAACACCCCTGCTTTTGCATAAAGTCTTGGCCTCCACTAAATTAGAACCTCATTCGAGGGCTTTGATTGAGTTTGACACCAAAAGAAAATAGAATTTTCGCTTTCTTATTGATAAAGTTTTAAAAAAAAATCATCTTGGAATTCTTATTTCCTTTCCCTTCTGCAAAAATAATCTTAATTAACTTAGTTCTTTCCTCTATAGCTTCTCATGTCATGAGTTGTTTTCTTATTCCCCTTTCCATTATGTCAAAGTTAGAATCTCTCATTAATAATGTTTGGTAGTCGACAAAAGGTTCTACTGTATTCATTAGATATAAAAGGTCGATTGTTAATCGACCAGAAGGTCAAGGAGGTTTGGGTATTAGATCCTCTAGCCTATTTAACAAAGCTTTTCTTATGAAACAAGCTTGGAAGATGTTCTTAAACCCATAACTACTCTTTTCTAAGGTGTACAATGCCAAATCTCCGCTTTCCCTTACTAGTACTAAGCAACAAAATCTTAGAAGAGGAGTGTTCTCTTAGGGAAGTAGGGTTATTAGACATGCTTCTAATTCTTCAAAGCTTTTCTTACAATTCTAATCAAGATATTATGTGCCAAGAGCCTCCTCCAGATCGAATGACTTCATCTATTGGAAATTTCACCCTTCAGGAAAATTCACGATGAAAGCTGCTATTTATAACTATCTTTTACAGTCGATTAAGGAGGTTTCACCACAAGGATCAATGAAGAGGACTCAAAGTTCTTTAAAATTCTTTGGCTTCTCCATATCCCTTCAAAATGGAAGGTCCATATGTAGATAGTTTGGCATAATGCTCTGGCTACTAAGAGTAATCTTCTTGTTAGGACAATACCTATTTCTACAAGCTGGGACAATTGTGATTGTTTACAAGAAGACGCCCAACATATTTTCAGGTTTTGTCCAATTGCTAAGCAAGTTTCAAGACCAGGACTCTTTTCAGAAATTCCAAGTACATTCTCCCTAAAAGAATGGCAACTGCTATATATCCAATTGTTTAAAAGCGAGGATGGTAACAATAGCTATGCAGGGTGGGGGGGCGTGCGGGGGCGAAGAAGGGGGGAGTGTGCGGTTCAGCGGGGGAGTGTGCAGCGAGGGTGGGGCTGTGCAGGGGGCAGTGAAGGGGTGGGGGAGTGCAGGGGGTGGGGGTTGTGCAGGGGGTTTCTAATCATATGTTTGTTTAATCTTACGTGTTTCTAATATCGTCTTTTAAAATTTCAAGAGTTTCAAACATGGTCCGAGATGATGTGATTGTGGAGGAAGAAACCGATGATGATTATGATAAGTCATTGGATAATGATGATGAGTAAGATGCGGAGAAGGAGAACGATAAAGGTGACCCGGAAGACATAGCGCATGATGAGGAGAAGCGCTTGCGTGATAGGGAACTTCACTTGGCTGAAATAAATGAGGCGCTAGCCGATAAGGCTCCCCCCATTGACAACAATGCTAGGGAAGATTATCCTTGTATTTCATCCGTCATTGTGCCACACAAAAATGCGGGGAAAGAGGTTCTTAGTACAAAAATCTAAGTAAAGTTGCAACAAAGAAGCGGAAAGGAAGGGGTGCAACCAAGGGATTGAATTATAAAACTCCTATGACCCTCGAGTATGATGATATGGGTCAACCTTGTGGTCAATGGCGTAAAAAGTATGGGCAGCATTTAGGGTTATGTGTGCGCAAACTGAGCATTTTGGTGGGGTGGAAAGATGTGCCCGATACAATGAAGAAATCATTATGGGAAGACACTTGTGTAAGTTTATTTTTTAACTGAATTACTTTTATTTCCGGCATTTAGGGGCATATTAGATCATATATAGTTCCAATAGGTACATATATAACTATAAGAGTCAATTAAACTCCACTTATATGCTTTGAAACACATTTTGTGTAAATGAAGGCCATTTCGAGCCGATTTTGGCCTTTACACTCCAATTCACATAGTTTCAGGCATTTAGGGGCATGTTAGGTCATATATAGTTCCAATAGGTACATATATAACTATAAGAGTCAATTAAAATCCACTTACATGCTTTGAAACACATTTTGGGTAAATGAAGGCCATTTCGGGCCGATTTTGGCCTTTACACTCCAATTCACTTAGTTTTTTGCATTTAGCCGCATATTAGGTCATATATAGTTCCAATAGGTACATATATAACTATAAGAGTCAATTAAACTCCACTTATATGCTTTGAAACACATTTTGGCTAAATGAAGGCCATTTCGGGCCGATTTTGGCCTTTACACTCCAATTCACTTAGTTTTCGACATTTAGGGGGCATGTTAGGTCATATATAGTTCCAATAGGTACATATATAACTATAAGAGTTAATTAAACTCCACTTATATGCTTTGAAACACATTTTGGGTAAATGAAGGCCATTTCGGGCCGATTTGGGCCTTTACACTCCAATGCACTTAGTTTTTTGCATTTAGCCGCATGTTAGGTCATATATAGTTCCAATTGGTAATATATAACTATAAGAGTCAATTAAACTCCACTTATATGCTTTGAAACACATTTTGGGTAAATGAAGGCCATTTCGAGCCGATTTTGGCCTTTACACTCCAATTCACTTAGTTTTTTGCATTTCGCGGCATGTTAGGTCATATATAGTTCCAATAGGTACATATATAACTATAAGAGTCAATTAAACTCCACTTATATGCTTTGAAACACATTTTGGGTAAATGAAGGTCAATTAGGGCCAATTTGGGCCTTTACACTCCAATTCACTTAGTTTTTTGCATTTAGCCGCATGTTAGGTCATATATAGTTCCAATAGGTACATATATAACTATAAGTGTCAATTAAACTCCACTTATATGCTTTGAAACACATTTTGGGTAAATAAAGGCCATTTCGGGCCAATTTTGGCCTTTACACTCCAATTCACTTAGTTTTTTGCATTTAGTCGCATGTTAGGTCATATATAGTTCCAATAGGTACATATATAACTAAAAGAATCAATTAAACTCCACTTATATGCTTTGAAACACATTTTGGGTAAATGAAGGCCATTTCGGGCCGATTTTGGCCTTTACACTCCAATTCACTTAGTTTTTTGCATTTAGCCGCATGTTAGGTCATATATAGTTCCAATAGGTACATATATAACTAAAAGAGTCAATTAAACTCCACTTATATGCTTTGAAACACATTTTGGGTAAATGAAGGCTATTTCGGGCCGATTTTGGACTTTACACTCCAATTCACTTAGTTTTTTGCATTTAGCCGCATGTTAGGTCATATATAGTCCCAATAGGTACATATATAACTAAAAGAGTCAATTAAACTCCACTTATATGCTTTGAAACACATTTTGGATAAATGAAGGCCATTTCGGGCCGATTTTGGCCTTTACACTCCAATTCACTTAGTTTCCGACATTTATGGGGCATGTTAGGTCATATATAGTTCCAATAGGTACATATATAACTATAAGAGTCAATTAAACTCCACCTATATGCTTTGAAAGACATTTTGGGTAAATGAAGGCCATTTCGGGCCGATTTTGGCCTTTACACTCCAATTCAATTAGTTTTTTTTTTCATTTAGCCGCATGTTAGGTCATATATGGTTCCAATAGGTACATATATAACAATAAGAGTCAATTAAACTCCACTTATATGCTTTGAAACACATTTTGGGAAAATGAAGGCAATTTCGTGCCGATTTTGGCCTTTACACTCCAATTCACTTAGTTTTTTGCATTTAGCCGCATGTTATGTCATATATAGTCCCAATAGGTACATATATAACAATAAGAATCAATTAAACTCCACTTATATGCTTTGAAACACATTTTGGGTAAATGAAGGCCATTTCGGGCCGATTTTGGCCTTTACACTCCAATTTACTTAGTTTTTTGCATTTAGCCGCATGTTAGGTCATATATAGTTCCAATAGGTACATATATAACTATAAGAGTCAATTAAACTCCACTTATATGCTTTGAAACACATTTTGGGAAAATGAAGGCCATTTCGGGCCGATTTTGGCCTTTACACTCCAATTCACTTAGTTTTTTGCATTTAGCCGCATGTTAGGTCATATATAGTCCCAATAGGTACATATTTAACTATAAGAGTCAATTAAACTCCACTTATATGCTTTGAAACACATTTTGGGAAAATGATGGCCATTTCGGGCCGATTTTGGCCTTTACACTCCAATTCACTTAGTTTTTTGCATTTAGCCGCATGTTAGGTCATATATAGTTCCAATAGGTACATATATAACTATAAGAGTCAATTAAACTCCACTTATATGCTTTGAAACACATTTTGGGAAAATGAAGGCCATTTCGGGCCGATTTTGGCCTTTACACTCCAATTCACTTAGTTTTTTGCATTTAGCCGCATGTTAGGTCATATATAGTTCCAATAGGTACATATATAACTATAAGTGTCAATTAAACTCCACTTATATACATTGAAACACATTTTGGGTAAATAAAGGCCATTTCGGGCCGATTTTGGCCTTTACACTCCAATTCACTTAGTTTTTTGCATTTAGCCGCATGTTAGGTCATATATAGTGCCAATAGGTACATATATAACTATAAGAGTCAATTAAACTCCACTTATATGCTTTGAAACACATTTTGGGAAAATGAAGGCCATTTCGGGCCGATTTTGGCCTTTACACTCCAATTCACTTAGTTTTTTGCATTTAGCCGCATGTTAGGTCATATATAGTTCCAATAGGTACATATTTAACTATAAGAGTCAATTAAACTCCACTTATATGCTTTGAAACACATTTTGGGAAAATGATGGCCATTTCGGGCCGATTTTGGCCTTTACACTCCAATTCACTTAGTTTTTTGCATTTAGCCGCATGTTAGGTCATATATAGTGCCAATAGGTACATATATAACTATAAGAGTCAATTAAACTCCACTTATATGCTTTGAAACACATTTTGGGAAAATGATGGCCATTTCGGGCCGATTTTGGCCTTTACACTCCAATTCACTTAGTTTTTTGCATTTAGCCGCATGTTAGGTCATATATAGTTCCAATAGGTACATATATAACTATAAGAGTCAATTAAACTCCACTTATATGCTTTGAAACACATTTTGGGTAAATGAAGGCCATTTCGGGCCTATTTTGGCCTTTACACTCCAATTCACTTAGTTTTTTGCATTTAGCCGCATGTTAGGTCATATATAGTTCCAATAGGTACATATATAACTATAAGAGTCAATTAAACTCCACTTATATGCTTTGAAACACATTTTGGGTAAATGAAGGCCATTTCGGGCCGATTTTGGCCTTTACACTCCAATTCACTTAGTTTTTTGCATTTAGCCGCATGTTAGGTCATATATAGTTCCAATAGGTACATATATAACTATAAGAGTCAATTAAACTCCACTTATATGCTTTGAAACACATTTTGGGAAAATGAAGGCCATTTCGGGCCGATTTTGGCCTTTACACTCCAATTCACTTAGTTTCCAGCATTTAGGCGCATGTTAGGTCATATATACTTTTTTTTTTTTTTTTTTTTTTTTTTTTTTTTTTTTTTTTTTTTTTTTTTTTTTTTTTTTTTTTTTTTTTTTTTTTTTTTTTTTTTTTTTTTTTTTTTTTTTTTTTTCTCTCTTTTTTAAAAAAAATTTAAAAGATGGGGAATGGGAGAGGGGAGGGGAAATTTAAAAGGGAGGAAGTAGTTCCAATAGGTACATATATAACTAAAAGAGTCAATTAAACTCCACTTATATGATTTGAAACACATTTTGGGTAAATGAAGAACATTTTGAACTGATTTTGGCCTTTACACTCCAATTCACTTAGTTTTTTGCATTTAGCCGCATGTTAGGTCATATATAGTCCCAATAGGTACATATATAACTATAAGAGTCAATTAAACTCCACTTATATGCTTTGAAACACATTTTGGGAAAATGAAGGCCATTTCGGGCCGATTTTGGCCTTTACACTCCAATTCACTTAGTTTTTTGCATTTAGCCGCATGTTAGGTCATATATAGTCCCAATAGGTACATATTTAACTATAAGAGTCAATTAAACTCCACTTATATGCTTTGAAACACATTTTGGGTAAATGAAGGCCATTTCGGGCCGATTTTGGCCTTTACACTCCAATTCACTTAGTTTTTTGCATTTAGCCGCATGTTAGGTCATATATGGTTCCAATAGGTACATATATAACTATAAGAGTCAATTAAACTCCACTTATATGCTTTGAAACACATTTTGGGAAAATGAAGGCCATTTCGGGCCGATTTTGGCCTTTACACTCCAATTCACTTAGTTTTTTGCATTTAGCCGCATGTTAGGTCATATATAGTCCCAATAGGTACATATATAACTATAAGAGTCAATTAAACTCCACTTATATGCTTTGAAACACATTTTGGGTAAATGAAGGCCATTTCGGGCCGATTTTGGCCTTTACACTCCAATTCACTTAGTTTTTTGCATTTAGCCGCATGTTAGGTCATATATAGTTCCAATAGGTACATATATAACTATAAGAGTCAATTAAACTCCACTTATATGCTTTGAAACACATTTTGGGAAAATGAAGGCCATTTCGGGCCGATTTTGGCCTTTACACTCCAATTCACTTAGTTTTTTGCATTTAGCCGCATGTTAGGTCATATATAGTTCCAATAGGTACATATATAACTATAAGAGTCAATTAAACTCCACTTATATGCTTTGAAACACATTTTGGGTAAATGAAGGCCATTTCGGGCCGATTTTGGCCTTTACACTCCAATTCACTTAGTTTTTTGCATTTAGCCGCATGTTAGGTCATATATAGTTCCAATAGGTACATATATAACTATAAGAGTCAATTAAACTCCACTTATATGCTTTGAAACACATTTTGGGTAAATGAAGGCCATTTCGGGCCGATTTTGGCCTTTACACTCCAATTCACTTAGTTTTTTGCATTTAGCCGCATGTTAGGTCATATATAGTTCCAATAGGTACATATATAACTATAAGAGTCAATTAAACTCCACTTATATGCTTTGAAACACATTTTGGGTAAATGAAGGCCATTTCGGGCCGATTTTGGCCTTTACACTCCAATTCACTTAGTTTTTAGCATTTAGGGGCATGTTAGGTCATATATAGTTCCAATAGGTACATATATAACTATAAGAGTCAATTAAACTCCACTTATATGCTTTGAAACACATTTTGGGTAAATGAAGGCCATTTCGGGCCGATTTTGGCCTTTACACTCCAATTCACTTAGTTTTTTGCATTTAGCCGCATGTTAGGTCATATATAGTCCCAATAGGTACATATATAACTATAAGAGTCAATTAAACTCCACTTATATGCTTTGAAACACATTTTGGGTAAATGAAGGCCATTTCGGGCCGATTTTGGCCTTTACACTCCAATTCACTTAGTTTTTTGCATTTAGCCGCATGTTAGGTCATATATAGTCCCAATAGGTACATATATAACTATAAGAGTCAATTAAACTCCACTTATATGCTTTGAAACACATTTTGGGTAAATGAAGGCCATTTCGGGCCGATTTTGGCCTTTACACTCCAATTCACTTAGTTTTTTGCATTTAGCCGCATGTTAGGTCATATATAGTTCCAATAGGTACATATATAACTATAAGAGTCAATTAAACTCCACTTATATGCTTTGAAACACATTTTGGGAAAATGAAGGCCATTTCGGGCCGATTTTGGCCTTTACACTCCAATTCACTTAGTTTTTTGCATTTAGCCGCATGTTAGGTCATATATAGTCCCAATAGGTACATATTTAACTATAAGAGTCAATTAAACTCCACTTATATGCTTTGAAACACATTTTGGGTAAATGAAGGCCATTTCGGGCCGATTTTGGCCTTTACACTCCAATTCACTTAGTTTTTTGCATTTAGCCGCATGTTAGGTCATATATAGTTCCAATAGGTACATATATAACTATAAGAGTCAATTAAACTCCACTTATATGCTTTGAAACACATTTTGGGAAAATGAAGGCCATTTCGGGCCGATTTTGGCCTTTACACTCCAATTCACTTAGTTTTTTGCATTTAGCCGCATGTTAGGTCATATATAGTTCCAATAGGTACATATATAACTATAAGAGTCAATTAAACTCCACTTATATGCTTTGAAACACATTTTGGGTAAATGAAGGCCATTTCGGGCCGATTTTGGCCTTTACACTCCAATTCACTTAGTTTTTTGCATTTAGCCGCATGTTAGGTCATATATAGTTCCAATAGGTACATATATAACTATAAGAGTCAATTAAACTCCACTTATATGCTTTGAAACACATTTTGGGTAAATGAAGGCCATTTCGGGCCGATTTTGGCCTTTACACTCCAATTCACTTAGTTTTTTGCATTTAGCCGCATGTTAGGTCATATATAGTTCCAATAGGTACATATATAACTATAAGAGTCAATTAAACTCCACTTATATGCTTTGAAACACATTTTGGGTAAATGAAGGCCATTTCGGGCCGATTTTGGCCTTTACACTCCAATTCACTTAGTTTCCAGCATTTAGGGGCATGTTAGGTCATATATAGTTCCAATAGGTACATATATAACTAAAAGAGTCAATTAAACTCCACTTATATGATTTGAAACACATTTTGGGTAAATGAAGACCATTTCGGACCGATTTTGGCCTTTACACTCCAATTCACTTAGTTTTTTGCATTTAGCCGCATGTTAGGTCATATATAGTCCCAATAGGTACATATATAACTATAAGAGTCAATTAAACTCCACTTATATGCTTTGAAACACATTTTGGGAAAATGAAGGCCATTTCGGGCCGATTTTGGCCTTTACACTCCAATTCACTTAGTTTTTTGCATTTAGCCGCATGTTAGGTCATATATAGTCCCAATAGGTACATATTTAACTATAAGAGTCAATTAAACTCCACTTATATGCTTTGAAACACATTTTGGGTAAATGAAGGCCATTTCGGGCCGATTTTGGCCTTTACACTCCAATTCACTTAGTTTTTTGCATTTAGCCGCATGTTAGGTCATATATGGTTCCAATAGGTACATATATAACTATAAGAGTCAATTAAACTCCGCTTATATGCTTTGAAACACATTTTGGGAAAATGAAGGCAATTTCGGGCCGATTTTGGCCTTTACACTCCAATTCACTTAGTTTTTTGCATTTAGCCGCATGTTAGGTCATATATAGTTCCAATAGGTACATATATAACTAAAAGAGTCAATTAAACTCCACTTATATGATTTGAAACACATTTTGGGTAAATGAAGACCATTTCGGACCGATTTTGGCCTTTACACTCCAATTCACTTAGTTTTTTGCATTTAGCCGCATGTTAGGTCATATATAGTCCCAATAGGTACATATATAACTATAAGAGTCAATTAAACTCCACTTATATGCTTTGAAACACATTTTGGGAAAATGAAGGCCATTTCGGGCCGATTTTGGCCTTTACACTCCAATTCACTTAGTTTTTTGCATTTAGCCGCATGTTAGGTCATATATAGTCCCAATAGGTACATATTTAACTATAAGAGTCAATTAAACTCCACTTATATGCTTTGAAACACATTTTGGGCAAATGAAGGCCATTTCGGGCCGATTTTGGCCTTTACGCTCCAATTCACTTAGTTTTTTGCATTTAGCCGCATGTTAGGTCATATATAGTGCCAATAGGTACATATATAACTATAAGAGTCAATTAAACTCCACTTATATGCTTTGAAACACATTTTGGGTAAATGAAGGCCATTTCGGGCCGATTTTGGCCTTTACACTCCAATTCACTTAGTTTTTTGCATTTAGCCGCATGTTAGGTCATATATAGTTCCAATAGGTACATATATAACTATAAGAGTCAATTAAACTCCACTTATATGCTTTGAAACACATTTTGGGAAAATGAAGGCCATTTCGGGCTGATTTTGGCCTTTACACTCCAATTCACTTAGTTTCCAGCATTTAGGGGCATGTTAGGTCATATATACTTCCTCCGTTTCAAATTACTCGCTACACTTTCCATATAGGGAAGTTTCATATTACTTGCTACACTTCCTCTTTGGGCAATAAAATCTCTCTATCTCTCTCCTCTCACATGGGTCTCTTTTCTTTTTACTCTCTACCTCTCTCTTCTCCAAAAATTGCCTAGGAGTCCGTGAATTGAGAAGTGTAGCGAGTAATTTGAAACGGAGGAAGTAGTTCCAATAGGTACATATATAACTAAAAGAGTCAATTAAACTCCACTTATATGATTTGAAACACATTTTGGGTAAATGAAGACCATTTTGGACTGATTTTGGCCTTTACACTCCAATTCACTTAGTTTTTTGCATTTAGCCGCATGTTAGGTCATATATAGTCCCAATAGGTACATATATAACTATAAGAGTCAATTAAACTCCACTTATATGCTTTGAAACACATTTTGGGAAAATGAAGGCCATTTCGGGCCGATTTTGGCCTTTACACTCCAATTCACTTAGTTTTTTGCATTTAGCCGCATGTTAGGTCATATATAGTCCCAATAGGTACATATCTAACTATAAGAGTCAATTAAACTCCACTTATATGCTTTGAAACACATTTTGGGTAAATGAAGGCCATTTCGGGCCGATTTTGGCCTTTACACTCCAATTCACTTAGTTTTTTGCATTTAGCCGCATGTTAGGTCATATATAGTTCCAATAGGTACATATATAACTATAAGAGTCAATTAAACTCCACTTATATGCTTTGAAACACATTTTGGGAAAATGAAGGCCATTTCGGGCCGATTTTGGCCTTTACACTCCAATTCACTTAGTTTTTTGCATTTAGGCGCATGTTAGGTCATATATAGTTCCAATAGGTACATATATAACTATAAGAGTCAATTAAACTCCACTTATATGCTTTGAAACACATTTTGGGTAAATGAAGGCCATTTCGGGCCGATTTTGGCCTTTACACTCCAATTCACTTAGTTTTTTGCATTTAGCCGCATGTTAGGTCATATATAGTTCCAATAGGTACATATATAACTATAAGAGTCAATTAAACTCCACTTATATGCTTTGAAACACATTTTGGGTAAATGAAGGCCATTTCGGGCCGATTTTGGCCTTTACACTCCAATTCACTTAGTTTTTTGCATTTAGCCGCATGTTAGGTCATATATAGTCCCAATAGGTACATATATAACTATAAGAGTCAATTAAACTCCACTTATATGCTTTGAAACACATTTTGGGTAAATGAAGGCCATTTCGGGCCGATTTTGGCCTTTACACTCCAATTCACTTAGTTTTTTGCATTTAGCCGCATGTTAGGTCATATATAGTTCCAATAGGTACATATATAACTATAAGAGTCAATTAAACTCCACTTATATGCTTTGAAACACATTTTGGGTAAATGAAGGCCATTTCGGGCCGATTTTGGCCTTTACACTCCAATTCACTTAGTTTTTTGCATTTAGCCGCATGTTAGGTCATATATAGTTCCAATAGGTACATATATAACTATAAGAGTCAATTAAACTCCACTTATATGCTTTGAAACACATTTTGGGTAAATGAAGGCCATTTCGGGCCGATTTTGGCCTTTACACTCCAATTCACTTAGTTTTTTGCATTTAGCCGCATGTTAGGTCATATATAGTTCCAATAGGTACATATATAACTATAAGAGTCAATTAAACTCCACTTATATGCTTTGAAACACATTTTGGGTAAATGAAGGCCATTTCGGGCCGATTTTGGCCTTTACACTCCAATTCACTTAGTTTTTTGCATTTAGCCGCATGTTAGGTCATATATAGTTCCAATAGGTACATATATAACTATAAGAGTCAATTAAACTCCACTTATATGCTTTGAAACACATTTTGGGTAAATGAAGGCCATTTCGGGCCGATTTTGGCCTTTACACTCCAATTCACTTAGTTTTTTGCATTTAGCCGCATGTTAGGTCATATATAGTTCCAATAGGTACATATATAACTATAAGAGTCAATTAAACTCCACTTATATGCTTTGAAACACATTTTGGGTAAATGAAGGCCATTTCGGGCCGATTTTGGCCTTTACACTCCAATTCACTTAGTTTTTTGCATTTAGCCGCATGTTAGGTCATATATAGTTCCAATAGGTACATATATAACTATAAGAGTCAATTAAACTCCACTTATATGCTTTGAAACACATTTTGGGTAAATGAAGGCCATTTCGGGCCGATTTTGGCCTTTACACTCCAATTCACTTAGTTTTTTGCATTTAGCCGCATGTTAGGTCATATATAGTTCCAATAGGTACATATATAACTATAAGAGTCAATTAAACTCCACTTATATGCTTTGAAACACATTTTGGGTAAATGAAGGCCATTTCGGGCCGATTTTGGCCTTTACACTCCAATTCACTTAGTTTTTTGCATTTAGCCGCATGTTAGGTCATATATAGTTCCAATAGGTACATATATAACTATAAGAGTCAATTAAACTCCACTTATATGATTTGAAACACATTTTGGGTAAATGAAGGCCATTTCGGGCCGATTTTGGCCTTTACACTCCAATTCACTTAGTTTTTTGCATTTAGCCGCATGTTAGGTCATATATAGTCCCAATAGGTACATATATAACTATAAGAGTCAATTAAACTCCACTTATATGCTTTGAAACACATTTTGGGAAAATGAAGGCCATTTCGGGCCGATTTTGGCCTTTACACTCCAATTCACTTAGTTTTTTGCATTTAGCCGCATGTTAGGTCATATATAGTCCCAATAGGTACATATTTAACTATAAGAGTCAATTAAACTCCACTTATATGCTTTGAAACACATTTTGGGTAAATGAAGGCCATTTCGGGCCGATTTTGGCCTTTACACTCCAATTCACTTAGTTTTTTGCATTTAGCCGCATGTTAGGTCATATATAGTTCCAATAGGTACATATATAACTATAAGAGTCAATTAAACTCCACTTATATGCTTTGAAACACATTTTGGGAAAATGAAGGCCATTTCGGGCCGATTTTGGCCTTTACACTCCAATTCACTTAGTTTTTTGCATTTAGCCGCATGTTAGGTCATATATAGTCCCAATAGGTACATATTTAACTATAAGAGTCAATTAAACTCCACTTATATGCTTTGAAACACATTTTGGGTAAATGAAGGCCATTTCGGGCCGATTTTGGCCTTTACACTCCAATTCACTTAGTTTTTTGCATTTAGCCGCATGTTAGGTCATATATAGTTCCAATAGGTACATATATAACTATAAGAGTCAATTAAACTCCACTTATATGCTTTGAAACACATTTTGGGAAAATGAAGGCCATTTCGGGCCGATTTTGGCCTTTACACTCCAATTCACTTAGTTTTTTGCATTTAGCCGCATGTTAGGTCATATATAGTTCCAATAGGTACATATATAACTATAAGAGTCAATTAAACTCCACTTATATGCTTTGAAACACATTTTGGGTAAATGAAGGCCATTTCGGGCCGATTTTGGCCTTTACACTCCAATTCACTTAGTTTTTTGCATTTAGCCGCATGTTAGGTCATATATAGTTCCAATAGGTACATATATAACTATAAGAGTCAATTAAACTCCACTTATATGCTTTGAAACACATTTTGGGTAAATGAAGGCCATTTCGGGCCGATTTTGGCCTTTACACTCCAATTCACTTAGTTTTTTGCATTTAGCCGCATGTTAGGTCATATATAGTTCCAATAGGTACATATATAACTATAAGAGTCAATTAAACTCCACTTATATGCTTTGAAACACATTTTGGGTAAATGAAGGCCATTTCGGGCCGATTTTGGCCTTTACACTCCAATTCACTTAGTTTTTTGCATTTAGGCGCATGTTAGGTCATATATAGTCCCAATAGGTACATATATAACTATAAGAGTCAATTAAACTCCACTTATATGCTTTGAAACACATTTTGGGTAAATGAAGGCCATTTCGGGCCGATTTTGGCCTTTACACTCCAATTCACTTAGTTTTTTGCATTTAGCCGCATGTTAGGTCATATATAGTTCCAATAGGTACATATATAACTATAAGAGTCAATTAAACTCCACTTATATGCTTTGAAACACATTTTGGGTAAATGAAGGCCATTTCGGGCCGATTTTGGCCTTTACACTCCAATTCACTTAGTTTTTTGCATTTAGCCGCATGTTAGGTCATATATAGTTCCAATAGGTACATATATAACTATAAGAGTCAATTAAACTCCACTTATATGCTTTGAAACACATTTTGGGTAAATGAAGGCCATTTCGGGCCGATTTTGGCCTTTACACTCCAATTCACTTAGTTTTTTGCATTTAGCCGCATGTTAGGTCATATATAGTTCCAATAGGTACATATATAACTATAAGAGTCAATTAAACTCCACTTATATGCTTTGAAACACATTTTGGGTAAATGAAGGCCATTTCGGGCCGATTTTGGCCTTTACACTCCAATTCACTTAGTTTTTTGCATTTAGCCGCATGTTAGGTCATATATAGTTCCAATAGGTACATATATAACTATAAGAGTCAATTAAACTCCACTTATATGCTTTGAAACACATTTTGGGTAAATGAAGGCCATTTCGGGCCGATTTTGGCCTTTACACTCCAATTCACTTAGTTTTTTGCATTTAGCCGCATGTTAGGTCATATATAGTCCCAATAGGTACATATATAACTATAAGAGTCAATTAAACTCCACTTATATGCTTTGAAACACATTTTGGGTAAATGAAGGCCATTTCGGGCCGATTTTGGCCTTTACACTCCAATTCACTTAGTTTTTTGCATTTAGCCGCATGTTAGGTCATATATAGTTCCAATAGGTACATATATAACTATAAGAGTCAATTAAACTCCACTTATATGCTTTGAAACACATTTTGGGTAAATGAAGGCCATTTCGGGCCGATTTTGGCCTTTACACTCCAATTCACTTAGTTTTTTGCATTTAGCCGCATGTTAGGTCATATATAGTTCCAATAGGTACATATATAACTATAAGAGTCAATTAAACTCCACTTATATGCTTTGAAACACATTTTGGGTAAATGAAGGCCATTTCGGGCCGATTTTGGCCTTTACACTCCAATTCACTTAGTTTTTTGCATTTAGCCGCATGTTAGGTCATATATAGTTCCAATAGGTACATATATAACTATAAGAGTCAATTAAACTCCACTTATATGCTTTGAAACACATTTTGGGTAAATGAAGGCCATTTCGGGCCGATTTTGGCCTTTACACTCCAATTCACTTAGTTTTTTGCATTTAGGGGCATGTTAGGTCATATATAGTTCCAATAGGTACATATATAACTATAAGAGTCAATTAAACTCCACTTATATGCTTTGAAACACATTTTGGGTAAATGAAGGCCATTTCGGGCCGATTTTGGCCTTTACACTCCAATTCACTTAGTTTTTTGCATTTAGCCGCATGTTAGGTCATATATAGTTCCAATAGGTACATATATAACTATAAGAGTCAATTAAACTCCACTTATATGCTTTGAAACACATTTTGGGTAAATGAAGGCCATTTCGGGCCGATTTTGGCCTTTACACTCCAATTCACTTAGTTTTTTGCATTTAGCCGCATGTTAGGTCATATATAGTTCCAATAGGTACATATATAACTATAAGAGTCAATTAAACTCCACTTATATGCTTTGAAACACATTTTGGGTAAATGAAGGCCATTTCGGGCCGATTTTGGCCTTTACACTCCAATTCACTTAGTTTTTTGCATTTAGCCGCATGTTAGGTCATATATAGTCCCAATAGGTACATATATAACTATAAGAGTCAATTAAACTCCACTTATATGCTTTGAAACACATTTTTGGGTAAATGAAGGCCATTTCGGGCCGATTTTGGCCTTTACACTCCAATTCACTTAGTTTTTGCATTTAGCCGCATGTTAGGTCATATATAGTTCCAATAGGTACATATATAACTATAAGAGTCAATTAAACTCCACTTATATGCTTTGAAACACATTTTGGGTAAATGAAGGCCATTTCGGGCCGATTTTGGCCTTTACACTCCAATTCACTTAGTTTTTTGCATTTAGCCGCATGTTAGGTCATATATAGTTCCTAATAGGTACATATATAACTATAAGAGTCAATTAAACTCCACTTATATGCTTTGAAACACATTTTGGGTAAATGAAGGCCATTTCGGGCCGATTTTGGCCTTTACACTCCAATTCACTTAGTTTTTTGCATTTAGCCGCATGTTAGGTCATATATAGTCCCAATAGGTACATATATAACTATAAGAGTCAATTAAACTCCACTTATATGCTTTGAAACACATTTTGGGTAAATGAAGGCCATTTCGGGCCGATTTTGGCCTTTACACTCCAATTCACTTAGTTTTTTGCATTTAGCCGCATGTTAGGTCATATATAGTCCCAATAGGTACATATATAACTATAAGAGTCAATTAAACTCCACTTATATGCTTTGAAACTCATTTTGGGTAAATGAAGGCCATTTCGGGCCGATTTTGGCCTTTTCACTCCAATTCACTTAGTTTTTTGTATTTAGGGGCATGTTAAGTCATATATAGTTCCAATAGGTACATATATAACTATAAGAGTCAATTAAACTCCACTTATATGCTTTGAAACACATTTTGGGTAAATGAAGGCCATTTCGGGCCGATTTTTGGCCTTTACACTCCAATTCACTTAGTTTTTTGCATTTAGCCGCATATTAGGTCATATATAGTCCCAATAGGTACATATATAACTATAAGAGTCAATTAAACTCCACTTATATGCTTTGAAACACATTTTTGGGTAAATGAAGGCCATTTCGGGCCGATTTTGGCCTTTACACTCCAATTCACTTAGTTTTTTGCATTTAGCCGCATGTTAGGTCATATATAGTTCCAATAGGTACATATATAACTATAAGAGTCAATTAAACTCCACTTATATGCTTTGAAACACATTTTGGGTAAATGAAGGCCATTTCGGGCCGATTTTGGCCTTTACACTCCAATTCACTTAGTTTTTTGCATTTAGCCGCATGTTAGGTCATATATAGTTCCAATAGTTACATATATAACTATAAGAGTCAATTAAACTCCACTTATATGCTTTGAAACACATTTTGGGTAAATGAAGGCCATTTCGGGCCGATTTTGGCCTTTACACTCCAATTCACTTAGTTTTTTGCATTTAGCCGCATGTTAGGTCATATATAGTCCCAATAGGTACATATATAACTATAAGAGTCAATTAAACTCCACTTATATGCTTTGAAACACATTTTGGGTAAATGAAGGCCATTTCGGGCCGATTTTGGCCTTTACACTCCAATTCACTTAGTTTTTTGCATTTAGCCGCATGTTAGGTCATATATAGTTCCAATAGGTACATATATAACTATAAGAGTCAATTAAACTCCACTTATATGCTTTGAAACACATTTTGGGTAAATGAAGGCCATTTCGGGCCGATTTTGGCCTTTACACTCCAATTCACTTAGTTTTTTGCATTTAGCCGCATGTTAGGTCATATATAGTCCCAATAGGTACATATATAACTATAAGAGTAAATTAAACTCCACTTATATGCTTTGAAACACATTTTTGGGTAAATGAAGGCCATTTCGGGCCGATTTTGGCCTTTACACTCCAATTCACTTAGTTTTTTGCATTTAGCCGCATGTTAGGTCATATATAGTTCCAATAGGTACATATATAACTATAAGAGTCAATTAAACTCCACTTATATGCTTTGAAACACATTTTGGGTAAATGAAGGCCATTTCGGGCCGATTTTGGCCTTTACACTCCAATTCACTTAGTTTTTTGCATTTAGCCGCATGTTAGGTCATATATAGTCCCAATAGGTACATATATAACTATAAGAGTCAATTAAACTCCACTTATATGCTTTGAAACACATTTTGGGTAAATGAAGGCCATTTCGGGCCGATTTTGGCCTTTACACTCCAATTCACTTAGTTTTTGCATTTAGCTGCATGTTAGGTCATATATAGTTCCAATAGGTACATATATAACTATAAGAGTCAATTAAACTCCACTTATATGCTTTGAAACACATTTTGGGTAAATGAAGGCCATTTCGAGCCGATTTTGGCCTTTACACTCCAATTCACTTAGTTTTTTGCATTTAGCCACATGTTAGGTCATATATAGTTCCAATAGGTACATATATAACTATAAGAGTCAATTAAACTCCACTTATTTGCTTTGAAACACATTTTGGGTAAATGAAGGCCATTTCGGGCCGATTTTGGCCTTTACACTCCAATTCACTTAGTTTTTTGCATTTAGCTGCATGTTAAGTCATATATAGTTCTAATAGGTACATATATAACTATAAGAGTCAATTAAACTCCACTTATATGCTTTGAAATACATTTTGGGTAAATGAAGGCCATTTCGGGCCGATTTTGGCCTTTACACTCCATTTCACTTAGTTTTTTGCATTTAGCCGCATGTTAGGTCATATATAGTCCCAATAGGTACATATATAACTATAAGAGTCAATTAAACTCCACTTATTTGCTTTGAAACACATTTTGGGTAAATGAAGGCCATTTCGGGCCGATTTTGGCCTTTACACTCCAATTCACTTAGTTTTTGCATTTAGCTGCATGTTAAGTCATATATAGTTCCAATAGGTACATATATAACTATAAGAGTCAATTAAACTCCACTTATATGCTTTGAAACACATTTTTGGGTAAATGAAGGCCATTTCGGGCCGATTTTGGCCTTTACACTCCAATTCACTTAGTTTTTTGCATTTAGCCGCATGTTAGGTCATATATAGTTCCAATAGGTACATATATAACTATAAGAGTCAATTAAACTCCACTTATATGCTTTGAAACACATTTTTGGGTAAATGAAGGCCATTTCGGGCCGATTTTGGCCTTTACACTCCAATTCACTTAGTTTTTGCATTTAGCCGCATGTTAGGTCATATATAGTTCCAATAGGTACATATATAACTATAAGAGTCAATTAAACTCCACTTATATGCTTTGAAACACATTTTGGGTAAATGAAGGCCATTTCGGGCGATTTTGGCCTTTACACTCCAATTCACTTAGTTTTTTGCATTTAGCCGCATGTTAGGTCATATATTGTCCCAATAGGTACATATATAACTATAAGAGTCAATTAAACTCCACTTATATGCTTTGAAACACATTTTGGGTAAATGAAGGCCATTTCGGGCCGATTTTGGCCTTTACACTCCAATTCACTTAGTTTTTTGCATTTAGCCGCATGTTAAGTCATATATAGTTCCAATAGGTACATATATAACTATAAGAGTCAATTAAACTCCACTTATATGCTTTGAAACACATTTTTGGGTAAATGAAGGCCATTTCGGGCCGATTTTGGCCTTTACACTCCAATTCACTTAGTTTTTTGCATTTAGCCGCATGTTAGGTCATATATAGTTCCAATAGGTACATATATAACTATAAGAGTCAATTAAACTCCACTTATATGCTTTGAAACACATTTTTGGGTAAATGAAGGCCATTTCGGGCCGATTTTGGCCTTTACACTCCAATTCACTTAGTTTTTGCATTTAGCTGCATGTTAGGTCATATATAGTTCGAATAGGTACATATATAACTCTAAGAGTCAATTAAACTCCACTTATATGCTTTGAAACACATTTTGGGTAAATGAAGGCCATTTCGGGCCGATTTTGGCCTTTACACTCCAATTCACTTAGTTTTTTGCATTTAGCCGCATGTTAGGTCATATATAGTCCTAATAGGTACATATATAACTATAAGAGTCAATTAAACTCCACTTATATGCTTTGAAACACATTTTTGGGTAAATGAAGGCCATTTCGGGCCGATTTTGGCCTTTACACTCCAATTCACTTAGTTTTTTGCATTTAGCCGCATGTTAGGTCATATATAGTTCCAATAGGTACATATATAACTATAAGAGTCAATTAAACTCCACTTATATGCTTTGAAACACATTTTGGGTAAATGAAGGCCATTTCGGGCCGATTTTGGCCTTTACACTCCAATTCACTTAGTTTTTTGCATTTAGCCGCATGTTAGGTCATATATAGTCCTAATAGGTACATATATAACTATAAGAGTCAATTAAACTCCACTTATATGCTTTGAAACACATTTTTGGGTAAATGAAGGCCATTTCGGGCCGATTTTGGCCTTTACACTCCAATTCACTAAGTTTTTTGCATTTAGCCGCATGTTAGGTCATATATAGTTCCAATAGGTACATATATAACTATAAGAGTCAATTAAACTCCACTTATATGCTTTGAAACACATTTTGGGTAAATGAAGGTCATTTCGGGCCGATTTTGGCCTTTACACTCCAATTCACTTAGTTTTTTGCATTTAGCCGCATGTTAGGTCATATATAGTTCCAATAGGTACATATATAACTCTAAGAGTCAATTAAACTCCACTTATATGCTTTGAAACACATTTTGGGTAAATGAAGGCCATTTCGAGCCGATTTTGGCCTTTACACTCCAATTCACTTAGTTTTTTGCATTTAGCCGCATGTTAGGTCATATATAGTCCTAATAGGTACATATATAACTATAAGAGTCAATTAAACTCCACTTATATGCTTTGAAACACATTTTGGGTAAATGAAGGCCATTTCGGGCGATTTTGGCCTTTACACTCCAATTCACTTAGTTTTTTGCATTTAGCCGCATGTTAGGTCATATATAGTTCCAATAGGTACATATATAACTATAAGAGTCAATTAAACTCCACTTATATGCTTTGAAACACATTTTGGGTAAATGAAGGCCATTTCGGGCCGATTTTGGCCTTTACACCCCAATTCACTTAGTTTTTTGCATTTAGCCGCATGTTAGGTCATATATAGTTCCAATAGGTACAAATATAACTATAAGAGTCAATTAAACTCCACTTATATGCTTTGAAATACATTTTGGGTAAATGAAGGCCATTTCGGGCCGATTTTGGCCTTTACACTCTAATTCACTTAGTTTTTTGCATTTAGCCGCATGTTAGGTCATATATAGTCCCAATAGGTACATATATAACTATAAGAGTCAATTAAACTCCACTTATTTGCTTTGAAACACATTTTGGGTAAATGAAGGCCATTTCGGGCCGATTTTGGCCTTTACACTCCAATTCACTTAGTTTTTGCATTTAGCCGCATGTTAAGTCATATATAGTTCTAATAGGTACATATATAACTATAAGAGTCAATTAAACTCCACTTATATGCTTTGAAACACATTTTGGGTAAATGAAGGCCATTTCGGGCCGATTTTGGCCTTTACACTACAATTCACTTAGTTTTTTGCATTTAGCCGCATGTTAGGTCATATATAGTCCTAATAGGTACATATATAACTATAAGAGTCAATTAAACTCCACTTATATGCTTTGAAACACATTTTGGGTAAATGAAGGCCATTTCGGGCCGATTTTGGCCTTTACACTCCAATTCACTTAGTTTTTTGCATTTAGCCGCATGTTAGGTCATATATAGTTCCAATAGGTACATATATAACTATAAGAGTCAATTAAACTCCACTTATATGCTTTGAAACATATTTTGGGTAAATGAAGGCCATTTCGGGCCGATTTTGGCCTTTACACCCCAATTCACTTAGTTTTTTGCATTTAGCCGCATGTTAGGTCATATATAGTTCCAATAGGTACATATATAACTATAAGAGTCAATTAAACTCCACTTATATGCTTTGAAACACATTTTGGGTAAATGAAGGCCATTTCGGGCCGATTTTGGCCTTTACACTCCAATTCACTTAGTTTTTTGCATTTAGCCGCATGTTAGGTCATATATAGTCCCAATAGGTACATATATAACTATAAGAGTCAATTAAACTCCACTTATATGCTTTGAAACACATTTTGGGTAAATGAAGGCCATTTCGGGCCGATTTTGGCCTTTACACTCCAATTCACTTAGTTTTTGCATTTAGCTGCATGTTAGGTCATATATAGTTCCAATAGGTACATATATAACTATAAGAGTCAATTAAACTCTACTTATATGCTTTGAAACACATTTTGGGTAAATGAAGGCCATTTCGAGCCGATTTTGGCCTTTACACTCCAATTCACTTAGTTTTTTGCATTTAGCCGCATGTTAGGTCATATATAGTCCTAATAGGTACATATATAACTATAAGAGTAAATTAAACTCCACTTATATGCTTTGAAACACATTTTTGGGTAAATGAAGGCCATTTCGGGCCGATTTTGGCCTTTACACTCCAATTCACTTAGTTTTTTGCATTTAGCCGCATGTTAGGTCATATATAGTTCCAATAGGTACATATATAACTATAAGAGTCAATTAAACTCCACTTATATGCTTTGAAACACATTTTGGGTAAATGAAGGCCATTTCGGGCCGATTTTGGCCTTTACACCCCAATTCACTTAGTTTTTTGCATTTAGCCGCATGTTAGGTCATATATAGTTCCAATAGGTACATATATAACTATAAGAGTCAATTGAACTCCACTTATATGCTTTGAAACACATTTTGGGTAAATGAAGGCCATTTCGGGCCGATTTTGGTCTTTACACTCCAATTCACTTAGTTTTTTGCATTTAGCCGCATGTTAGGTCATATATAGTCCCAATAGGTACATATATAACTATAAGAGTCAATCAAACTCCACTTATATGCTTTGAAACACATTTTGGGTAAATGAAGGCCATTTCGGACCGATTTTGGCCTTTACACTCCAATTCAATTAGTTTTTGCATTTAGCCGCATGTTAGGTCATATATAGTTCCAATAGGTACATATATAACTATAAGAGTCAATTAAACTCCACTTATATGCTTTGAAACACATTTTGGGTAAAATGAAGGCCATTTCGGGCCGATTTTGGCGTTTACACTCCAATTCACTTAGTTTTTTGCATTTAGCCGCATGTTAGGTCATATATAGTCCCAATAGGTACATATATAACTATAAGAGTCAATTAAACTCCACTTATATGCTTTGAAACACATTTTGGGTAACTTTTTGTTTGTTTCTTGTTTTTATAGAATACGTTCCATATTACTCATAATGAGGAAAAAAAGGCGGCGTTTCTATCCGCGATGGCAAAAGAATTAGAGCTTTCAAAAGCAAACTAGTGAGTGGGTGGATCACGAAACGGAGAAAGAGGACTATAAAGAGGAGGAAAATTCAAAAATCAAAGCAAAATGAGGGTGAGACGGACAAGGAGGCCGAAAAGAAACAGAAAAGGAAGGGGGGAGAGCGAGGAAGATACATTTCAACCGAATTCTTTGCCTCATCGATTTGGGGACATATAAAACCAGAAGATTGGGAGGCATTTGTTGCCCAAAATACTACGCCGGAGATGGTGGTAAGTATTGCACTTTAAACTATATATATTCGACTTTGCATGTTCACTTTCAATACAATTACATGTGTTTTCCAATTGCCCATGTGAATTTATAGGCTAAGTGTGAGAATCATTCACTCAGTGCAAGGCAGAAGAAGCACTACCATCATATGGGTTCCCATACTTATGCGAGCGCGAGAAAGTTGTGGATTGACGAGAAATTTTACCTTTCTACCGATACAACCACAACGTCGTCTTCTAGCTCTAAGGCCGTGCCGTCTGTCAAAGTTGATCGTGTCGCTGATTGGTGGTGCTCCTTGCATAGGCGTGATATCAACAATCAAATGACCATTTCGATCCGGGAACCTTGAAGATAGCCAATGTCGTTGTAAGTACATGCACTACCAATCCCCACCCCCCACACCCCCCCCCACACCGCCCACACCCCTAACAATCCCCCGCCCCCGCACACTCCCCCACGCCACTGCTCCCCCCGCACAGGTCCACACCCCTAACAATCCCCCCACCCTGCCGCACACCGCCCCACACCTTCCACCCCACGCACACTCCCCTCCCACCCCTGCCCCCTCCCCTACACACGCCCCACCCTTGCCCCCCCCACCCCCCCCACCCCACCTCCTCCCTCCTGCCCCACCGCTCACTCCTCACTGCCCCCCCACACCTGCCACTCCACCCCCACTCCCCCCACACTCCCCGCCCCCACCCCCGCACACTCCCACCCCACCGCACCCTCCACACCGCCCCCACTCCGCACACTGCCCCCCCCCTACACACTGCCCCCAGCTCCCCGCACAACCCCCCCTGCACACATCCCCCACTCCCCTGCTCCCCCGTGCACACTTCCCCCACCCCCCCCTCCCCACCCCCGCCCCCCCCGCACACCCCCCCCCACCCTCGCTCCGCCCCGCACATCTTTGCCCCCACCCCCTGCCGCTGCCGCTTATGATGTTGAATTTTTTTTTAACTTACCATTGTTAATTTCTCTATAGATGGGGCTCAAGCAAAAAGAGGTTAGCGGCGAGTTCACTCCCTAAGGCAACAAAGATGCCCTTTATGAGACTTTGGGAAAGGACCATAGTGGACGTTTGAGGGGTTTAGGCGGTTTTCGTCTAGGTGTGACAAAAGCGTATTCTAAAGATTACTCCGTGGGTACAAAATCACGCTATCAACCACATGATATGGAAGCTATGACACAAGCTATTCGGGAGAAGCTTACGGAGGAAATTACGGAGAAAGTCACGGAGAAAGTGACGGAGAAAGTCACGAAGAAACTCACGGAGAGTTTCAACGCGGTCCTCTCATAGTTTGGTTTACCAGCGATACATCAACCTAAACTGGATCGTCTTTTGGAGGACAAAGCTAGCCATCCTAACACACAAAAATCCCCACCATCTATACTTGAGTTAGAGGTAACTATTATCCTTATAATTTTTAAAACTAAGTAACATGTTATATTATGTAATTGCATGTTCGTAACCTCAATTTCATTTACTTTTTGAAGGAAGAAACGCCTTGCCAGCTTTTACTAGATGTAAAAGATGAGGGCTTGATTGTGGTGGCTGTAGGAAATGCATAACCACGAAGGGAACGAGCAATAGTCCATCATGAGCCTGTGGACAATGAGCACTTGGCGGTTAGTGTAGTCACCATTACTCCTGGTTATGAAGACGTTGCTCTTCCGCTGCCTAAACCGTCAATTGATATAAATGTCTTAACCGACGCTCGTGGTGGTTATGTGTTGTGGCCATCGGCATGGGTGAGGTTTTCAGACGAGGTAAATTGAAGCAACTTAAATCCATATTCATAATTATTTGTTTCATACCTACCTACTAACTAAGTTGAATGTTTTTACCATTGAATTATTAGGTTTTGGAGAGAATAAACAAGCCCAAGGAAAGCAAGGCGGACTCACCTCCTCTAGAGAAGGCGAAGAAGGGTTCAGAGAAGAAGGGTTCAAGCGGGCTAAAGAAGGCCATTTTGGGTAAAGAAATGCAAGATTCAAGTCACCAAGAAAAACCAACTACATATACTTGGATCGAGAAACCAAAGATCGAGTGTCTCACTAAGGCATGCATATGGCTACATGCAAATGCGCGTGATATGTCGGATGATGCACCTCTCGAGGTGAATTTGGGTGAGGATACATCGACATGGGTGTCTAAGGGTGATTTGAAAGAGTTCCTTTGCGGAGAGATGCTGAATGTTTCCTTGATTCAAGTCTTCATGAGGTAAAACATTTGTACTTTTGAAGTAAATAAAAATGCTTTGCAATATACAATAATATATTTATGTTACGAAGTTGGTTGTGCTTTAAAGATTACTCCAAGATGATCGTTGTGGGCCTTGAGAGCATACAAGAGCAATTTGGGTGGTTATGTCCAAATTTCACCCGAGCCGACAATTGTTTGCAAAACACAAATGAGGTGAAGGAGTATATTTGGCTATGTATCAAAACATCTCTACGTGCACAACATAAGTTCATACTTGCCCCTTGTTTTGAAGAGTATAGTTCTTAACCTTGTATATATTTTAACCACTTTAATTATCATTATATATACAATAGAAGTACTCACATGATTGCTTCCTAACTTTTTTGGCATTTTAGTCTTCATTGGTCGCTCATTGTGATTTGTCCTTCAAACAACACAGTATATCATTTTGATTCTATAGCTCAAGATCCACCACGACACTTATTCCTCAAATCATGCATAAATAGGTATATTTGTTATTTAAAATGCTAATAAGCATTACACTTTTTACTAATTTCATTCTTTGGCCACTTCTCACATGAAATTAACTTAACTATAGTTCTTTGAAGAAATTTAAGAGCACGGAAAAAATACCTGAATGGAAAGCAATGAAGGTAATACATATTAGTTTCATTTGGCTACTATGTGTTGAGGTTCATGTTCGATACAGCCTCAAGTTGCAAGGAAGTCGGGGATATTGAGAAGGTATATATATATATATATATATATATATATATATATATATATATATATATATATATATATATATATATATATATATATATATATATATATATATACATATAAAACTAATATACGTAGCTTAATTTAAAGTCGATTTTGGCCTCTTAAGCTCAATTCACTTAGTTTTGTTTTCTTTCCGCCTTTAGCCGCATGTTAAGTCATATATAGTTCCAATAGGTACATATATAACTATAAGAGTCAATTAAAGTTCACTCATATGCTTTGAAACCCATTTTGGGTAAATGAAGGCCGTTTCGGGCCGATTTTGGCCTTCGAAGCTCATTTCACTTAGTTTCCCGCATTTAGCCACATGTTAGGTCATATATAGTTCCAATAGGTATATATATAACTATAAGAGTCAATTAAAGTTCACTCATATGCTTTGAAACCCATTTTCGGTAAATGAAGGCCGTTTCGGGCCAATTTTGGCCTTCGAAGCTCACTTCACTTAGTTTCCCGCATTTAGCCACATGTTAGGTCATATATAGTTCCAATAGGTACATATATAACTATAAGAGTCAATTAAAGTTCACTCATATGCTTTGAAACCCATTTTGGGTTTTGGAATTCGAAGCTCATTTCACTTAGTTTCCCGCATTTAGCCACATGTTAGGTCATATATAGTTCCAATAGGTACATATATATAACTATAAAAAGTCAATTATTTAAGGTCTTACTCAAACTAAAACTGATATTATGTGTGTTTCCTTATGTTTAAGGTATTCAACCAAAGGGAGAGTTCTTTCACCACAACCGAGATAAACGAGGTTCGGGATTTGCTAGCACACTACCTTACCGAAGTTTGCATGTGAAGATGATGCCGCGACTTTGAGTTTATTTGTTCTTATTGTTCTACTTGTTAGTTATTTAGGTACAATAATATAATTGATGTTTATTTTGGATTTTAGTACTTAGTACAACTTCATTTGTAGTACATTCTCCAAATTTTATATTTATATATATATATATTAATTTGACTTGTATACGATGCGCTTGTGGGATTTGTGTCAGCTATAGCAGGTTAGATATAATATATATACAAATATAATATATGTACATACATATATATATATGTACATACATATATATATATGTACATATATAACATTAACTGATGCGGTTTACTAAGAGAACCGCATCAGTTAATGTTCCAATGCATACAAAGAGGTTGGCGGCAAAGAACAAACTGCTGCGGTTTCAAGGAGAAACCACAGCGGTTTTGCCCATTAACCGCTGCGGTTTTGCCTTGGAACCGCAGCAGTTTTTTTATAAAATTAAAACTGCTGCTGGTCCAACCGTTGCGGGCCAAAACCGCAGCGGCAAGCCCGATTTTGACCGCAGCGGTTGGACTTTATTCCACTAGTGATATTATGTCATACCCACAATATCATTACCTTGTGTGAGACCATCACGAAAGGTAATATGTCTTATACACAAGGTTTGTTGAAATATATGATGGTATTCATGTTTGAAAGTACTCGTTATATATAACCAATCATGGTTAAACTTGGACTTACCATGAACCTGCCATTCATAGAGGTTAAGTTTGAGAAAAATGAATTGTATTTGATGAATAATTTGGGAATATTGAGTAAACTTTGGGTTCTTTGTGATATGTGATATAAATGGAATGTGTTAGGAGCAACACAAGAAGAAATTAATATCTTATAAGACGTTCATATTTATAGCATATGTATTAAATATCACCCCAAAACAGTATGATCTTGGACCATGTAAAAACCCTAATGTAATAAGAACAGGGCCGTTCCTGAATATTATTGGGCCCGGGGCAAAATAAAAAAAAGGGGCCCTTAACACACGATATTTGATAAAATATGCGCACATTTATATGATAACCAACTAATTGAGAATTGACTAACTCACGTTTACGAGAAGAAACTTTTCATTTCATATGATTAATATTTGATACTCCCCCGTCCCATAAAAATCTAAACACTTGTGGAACATGTAGTTTAACATGATAAGCTATAGTGTGGTTATCAAATTTTATCTTTATTTAAAGATAGATGTGATAGGAGCTAGTGGAGCATTTCTATTGAAAAAGAAATAAAAGGTTGGGTATATTTTTTATTGATAAAGATAGATTGTGGGCCAAAAGGGTAGAGAACTAATATAATAATAGTGCAACGACGCCAAAAAAGAAAGGGTCCAAACCAAATTAGGCAAATAAAAAAAGTGTTCAAACTATTTCGGTACGGATGAAGTAATCCGTATTAACCAGACAAGCCAATAACAAGACGAATAAACTCGGAATATCGAAATATAGAATTAAATTAAACGATTAATGCATTTTATCACCAAACACCTAAATTGAAAATTAGAAATCTAAGTTCAGACTTTAGGTTGTGTACATTATTTTATAATATATGCACAATCTACAATTTGAAGGTATATAAGATATAAAACCATACTTCTTATAACTATAAAAATGAGATAATAGGTAGAAAGGAAAATCAAAAAGTAAGTTCAAGTTATTGCAAAAAGAAACTTAAAAAGAACAGGAAAGTAACAAAAGAAAGGAGAAGAAAGCATTGAGAACAGGAAAGTAATAACAAAAAGGAGAAGAAAGCATTGTCATGTGGAGATTCGAACCGCACACTCACAGCTCATTGAGCTCTATATTTCTAGCGAACAAGCTACCATCTGCGCCCAATTAATTAGATACTTGTATTGCCAACATGCTAAAACTAGTATGTACTTGCAGTACTTAAAAAATTTCCAGATTTATGGGCCCTGGGCGGGAGCCCCGCCTGCCCTGGCCCAGGGCCGGGCCTGAATAAGAAGTTAATGAAATTAGGCATATGAGAGAAGTTGAGCTCCGTATTCTCGGTCTACTATGAACTACATGACGGATTTTTTACATAACAGTATGATCTTGGTCCACCTTACGGATGAGGCGCTATGAATGTTCCATTTGTTTAAAGAATGAGGAAACTACGACATCTAATAATATAACTTTTGCTACACAACTCAAATCGGAATATAATAATTTGTATACTATTGGGAAGTGCTAATATAATATTTCAAAATAAAATGTGTTAGCAATGCGAGACCTTTAAACTAAATATAAGCAATTGTTTTTTACAAAGTATTATTATGGCATTTTGCATCTATAGATGAATTTATGAATAGGGTCAACTTGTCGCACAACCAGACTTAGGCAATGAACAATTTCCTATCAGTCCTTACGCCAAACTTCTCGCGAGTCCTCTGCCGAGGAGATTTAGCAAAATCCACTTAATTTGATATTGCAAAAGAGTTAAAGAAGTTTCTAAAATCGTTCAAGAAACACTGTGATTCGCTCAAAAATTTAGTAGAGGAAAACAAATTAAGAAGATAGATCGTGAGACTTATCATATATTGGTTAATAGTGGTAGAGATGTTTATGCCGGCAAAAGAATTTGGTGAGGTTTTGGGTGTTGAGGTTGGGGACGACTTCGACTATAGAGAGTTGATGATTATGAGATTATATCACTCGGTTCGTGGCATAGTGTATGATAGCAAAAAGGGGACAACATCAATTTTTGCGATATCAATAATTGCCATCGAGGGCTATGTTGATGTTGTGCGGAAGCCAGGCAAGTTGATTTACCTTAGGGAAGGGAGGAAAAATCAAAAACTTTTGCACTAAGAAACAGTATAGACGAAGGTAATTTAGTAAGAGTGATCCGATGAATAAAGTTTAAGAGAAAGTTGAAATCTAGTACCTGTTTCATTTATGATGGGTTTTACAAGGTCACTGAGTATATGATGAGAAAATTGGAGAAAATGGTTGTCAATTCATGTTCAAGTTGGAGACGAATTCCGGTCAAAATATGACATTTCATATTTTTAAAAATGTACTGTATCTTGTTTGTGATTTGTTGTTGTTTTTTTGCACTCATTCGCTAGTGCGGAACCGAAATCCTAAATTTGCACGACTTGTCTGACCCGATTTTGGTCCAAATTTCGGTCCCTGCCTAAAAATCTCATGTATGCATAGCTATATACAAGCATTACTTCTAAATGACTTGAACACAAGTGATCTGGTCTATATACAAGCATATAGGAGATTTTTAGTGCGGGACCAAAATTTGGACCAAGACCAGATCGAATTGGCCATGCAAATTGAGGATTCCGGTCTTTCGATAAGGACTAGTATGGCGAATGAGTGTAAAGAAAAAACAACAGCAAATCACCCTGTGGATTAATGGCTCCTAAACATAAAGAAAAAAGGAATACAAGGGTCGGGTCAAGTGGCATCCATCAGAAAGAGAAAAAGATTCAAAAGGGTAAATATTGATGCTAAACTTGAGTTTAACCCTAATGATGTCCCAACCAAGGATAGGTTTTGGTTTAATGGTAAAATGGATGTAAATCTTGTTCAAAAATATTTTGAGTTTATACACAATCTTAGATTTTGCAATTCATATTGTGGAAATAAATGTCATTCATCAAGGTGGTTAGAGGAATTTAAGTGTGGAGAAGATTGTGACTATGGCTCAAAATTTATGATTGGAACAGTTGGAGCTATTGTGATTACGGGGTTGATTTTCTCATATATAAACTTAACCTTTACATGTTGGCAAATCAAATGGAGGAAAATGTCTGATTTTACCAATAATAGAAGTTTGTTGTTCTCAAGTTCATTAACATTAAGTCATAAAAGTAATTAAGCAAACAAGAATCTGCTTTAATTATGTCATAATATCATTTGGTTATATAATACAATCAAGAGTGGTAATAGGTGCAGTACACAACTGTTGATATTTATGATGTTATTCTTATTTAAAAGTACTCGTTCAAAACCAAATAAGGTTATACTTTGACTTACCATGAACATGTTGATCATTAAGGTTGAGTTGAACGACATTGAACTGTATCTTACAAGTAATTGGGAAAAATTAAATAAGCTGTGGATCTTGTATGATTTGGGATATAAGTGGAATGTATTAGTGATGTATAACTTTTATATATAGTTTTTAGATGCATTTTGATTGCATTTAGAACTCCTTGTAGAGCATTTAGGTGCATAATGGCATGAATTACGTTAGTTGTGCTCTACTACTCCCCATTTGCCTGTTTCGATGATTTTCGGGTTATTTTGATGCAAATTGATTATGATTATTTAAGATCAAGCCTATTAATAATTGAGGATGAAGATAGCTTGCACAAGGATCACAATGCATCCGTTTAGGACAATCTCGAGTTAGAATAAAGCAAAGAGTTAGTGAAAGAAGTGTCAAAACTGACACCTGTTCACTATTTTGATCATAACTTTTGATAGAAAATTGATAATCAAGAAATTCCAGTTGGGTTGGAAACTAGACTTAAAGGGATTTCCAATTATAGGTCACACGACCCAAATGGATTTCTGGTTCGAGAGATACATCCTTCGCAAGTTGATGTAAAATTGCAGTTTTTCCGCCTGGTCGACCAGGCGAGAAGAAATCTTCATCAGAGCACAAGACTTGTTCGCCCGGTCAACCGGGCGAAAGAGGTGCCAAAACTGTTTACGCGCCCGACCGGGCGGAATCTCCCCTTTGCTCGTAAATTCAGAACACCGTCGCCCAACCGGGCGGTTTTTCGGGAGCTTTAATTTTTGCCTTTTTTAGCCGATTTTGTAAAAACTATAAGTAGGTCTTCTCACTCTTTCCAGCCCCCCTCCTTTTTTAGACGTTATTTCTTAGTTTTAGTTTTTAGGTTTAGTCTTCTTTTCTTTTTCTCTAGTTTTAGTTGTAAACCCTAGTTTTTATTCTTCTTCATTAATTCATGAATTCTATTAGTTTCTTTCATTGATTTCTTTAATTATGTTTTCTTTTATAGTTTTAGTTTTTATCCTTTATTTCATGATTGAGTAGTTTTTTATTTCTAGGGTTTGGGAATCCATGTTTATATGCTATAATTCTTGATGGATGTTTATTGATGGTTTCATTAGTCATTGTTATTTCTAATTGATTAGTATTTTCATTGTTAATCTTGCAATCTGATCAATTGTCTGATTAAATATTGCTAATAATGAGTCATAGATCAAGAGATAGTACTTTTTAGAGGCTTACCTACAATTAGCAAATCTGATTATGTTGAGCGACCATACTAGCATATGTTGATTTGAAAGCGGTAAGACCCGACCGTAGGATTAACCTGTGCTCTAGATATCTGATTAATTGAACTATTGATGATATTTTGATATATTATAAGTATAAACTTGGTGAACCATTGCCCTAGATCTTTTTACTTTGATTTTCTTTATTCATTAGTTTAGAACCTTAATTCTCATATTTCTGATCTTGTTTAGTTTCTCCATACCTTAGAAGCTAGATTAGAACAACCATCTCTCTGTGAATTCGACCCTACTTACCCTACTACATTGTTAGACGGTTTTGCAGGAATTATTTTTGAAAGGTGTACGACAGCCTACGGTATTGTTTTATTTAGTTTCTATTGTTGGTGAAATTAAATTCTTTGCTTCATTCTAACTCGAGATTGTCCCAAACGGATGCATTATGATACTTGTGCAAGCTATCTTCATCCTCAATGATTAACAGGCTTGATCTTAGATAATCATAATCAATTTGCATCAAAATAACCTGAAAATCATCGGAACACGCAAACGGGGAGTAGTAGAGCACAATTTACGTAATTCACGCCATTATGCACCTAAATGCTCTAAAGGGAGTTCTAAATGCAATCAAAATGCATCTAAAAACTATAAAAGTGACACGTCAATTAGGAGTAACACAACAAGGAATTAGTATCTTGCAAGACGCGTAGGTTGCATTTGATAGCATAGGTGTTTTTGACACTCCTAGAATAATGTGATCTTGGACCACGCGAAAACACTAATGCGGAATTGAAATCCTTAATTTGCATGACCCGTTCGACCTGATTTTGGTCCAAATTTCGATCCCGACCTAAAATTCTCATATATGCACAACTATATACAAATATTGTCCCGACCTAAAAATCTCATATATGCACAACTATATACAAACATTACTTCTAAATGGCTTGAACCGAACTAAAAATCTAAAAAAAACAAGTGATTCGGTCTATATACAAGCATATATGAGATTTGTAGCTTTGATGAAAGTTGGACCAAAATCGGATCGAATTTGTCATGCAAATTAAGGATTTCGATCTTGGGTTTTGTACTTCTTATTGTGGAATTAAATGTCATTCATTGAGGTTTTTAGAGAAATTAAAGTGTGGAGAACATGATGACTATGACTCGAAGTTTATGATTGCAACAATAGGAGTTAATGGTGAGTATGTGGTTGATTTTTTGATATATAAACCTAACCTCTATATGTTAATATGTTAGCATTAGGCGTTGATGGTCATTGGTGGAAATTTCTTGATTTTACCGATCATACGAATTTGCTGTTTTCAAATGCATCAACCTTAAGTCAAATAAGTAGTTATACTGACAATATACCTGCCACTTTTAGCTTTGAGATATTATGTCACAATATTATTAGGCTGTATAAGGCAATTAAGAGCGGTGATAATGTTTTCAAAAAACAGCTAAGTACTATCCATTATTTCTTTTAATTTCTGCACCTAATTTAGTCTTTTTAGAAGATTAAATATATCATATCGCCTCGTGAAGCATGCCCATAATATCGTTGCATTGGTACTTGTTTTGATGGGTTTCTCGAAATTCGTGCCCTTTAAGGGTCGTCCTTTTTTTTTAAAAAAAAAAATAATTTTGGCCGTGAGATCGGCCATTTAAGTTCGCCTCGTGAAGCGTGCCCACAATATCGTCATATTAGTACTCGTTTTGATGGGCTTCTCGAAACTCGTGCCCTTTAAGGGTCATCGGTGACGTCCGTTTTAAAAAAAAAAGTCGTTTTGGAAGTGAGATATATAGTTTCATTTATTTAGGTTAATTTGTTGGGGTTAAGACATTAAGGTTAGGAGGTTAGGTTAATTAGGGCATTAGGGTTAGGGTGGAGGGAGGGTTAATTAGGTTAATAATGGCAAAGTTGTAAATAATGCAAACAACGACTTAACGTCCGTTAGGAAAAAAAGGTAGTTGATGCACATTTTTAAAAACTTAGGGGTAGATGGTGAATATCTGAAACGTTAGGGGGTATATGGTGAATTTTCCAATTTGTCAGGGGTATATGGTGAAAAATCCGTATTCTAAAAGTATATATTGAGAGGAATTAAACAGGACCCCACATGACTATATTTTTTTCTTACCCATAAATCACGAATGATAGTTAAATTGAAATTCGTGAATAGTGTCAAAAGTCAAAGTGTAACAATTATTTAGGAAAGGAGTAGAGGTGATCATGGGCCGAGCTTGACAAAAAAACAAGTGGCCCATTTCAGGCCAAAGCCTTGGGCCGAAATTCCCGCGCCATAACCCGCAAATCGGGGACGGGCCAAGAGGACTTTTCGGGCCATTTTCGAGTAGGGCCAAAATTTAGACTAGTTTTACATTTAAGTTGCCCATGACCCCTTTTTTGCCCAGTGGGATATAGATCTATAAAAAATTTCATTCAGTTTAATAGGGCACCAAATGAATTGACTGCGGAGCCGTATGAGGTAGGAAACTCTCAAGTACGGTTCTAAGGGAAGGAATTGACCCGCCTATTCCTATTCCGACCGGGGAGAACAGGCCATTCAACAGGGAGATTCTGAAATTGCGGAGGCTTGGTTCGATCAAGCCGCTGAGTATTGGAAACAGGCTATAACGCTTACTCCTGGGAATTATATTGAAGCGCATAATTTTTTGAAGATCACGGGGCGGTTCGAATAAAACAATAAAAATCGGGTTTGGCTCGAACCACGACGTACCCAAAACCCGCCCATTTTTAGGCTGGGCCGGGTTAAGCCCGTTGGCTAGGCCATGTTGATCACCGCTAGAACAGAGGTAGTATTTCATACCTCTTTTTATTAAACATCAAATTAGATAATTGACTAGTCAAATTTTGTAATTTAAGTTGAAACCTCTTCTTATCAAATACTCAAAATAAAGAATCGACTAGTTAAATTTTCTAATATGGGTTGAAAGCTTTAATTTTACCCCCAACATCTCCTTTCGAAACCGGGCCTTTTGTTTTATGCTTAACTCGTAGGCGAAGCCTCGTTTGCTGTATATAAACTTACATGTGTCGAACTTTATAAAAGTAGACAGTAGTATAATCTTTCTCTGCTCACTTGAAACAAAGAGAGAAGCAACAATGGCATCTTACTCAGACTTCAAATCCCAATCTCGTCTTCCCAAATTTGCTTCCCCAAAACGCTACGACATCCGCCTCAAACCCGACCTTAATACCTGCAAATTTCAGGGCGTCGTTTCAATTGACGTCGATGTCGTTTCACCCACTAAACACCTCGTTCTTAATGCTGCTGATCTTAATGTTGATTCTTCTTCTGTTTCTTTCATACCCAAATCAACTTCCAAAGTAATAATAATAATCGCACTTGAATCAGATTTTTTTTTAAATTTTTTTTTTAATGCTTTTATTTATAATTGGGCTAATAAAGATTTATTTTTTAAAGGAAATTCGAGCAACTGGGGTTGGATTGATTGAAGAAGATGAGATATTAGTTGTTGAATTTGGGGAGGAGCTTCCTCTTGGAATTGGGGTTTTGAATATATCTTTTCAAGGAACCCTAAATGATCAAATGAAGGGTTTTTACAGAAGGTGAGTTTTAATTTTTTTTATTTGATTGATGTTTAATTGGTGTTTATTATTCGTATTACTGATGTTTAACTCGATTCGAGGCGTCGAGGCGTCGAATAATAAGTGAAAGGGAAAAGAGAGGAAAGGGTTTGATTAGTTGCCGTGTTGCATAGGGGTCCGGTCTAAACTTGTCGGTTGGGTGCTGGACCTGAAAAAGTTTTGGGCCTGGATTCGATTTCAAATTTTTGAGTCCAAATATTTTCGGATTGGATTTGGACTCACACCTTTGGAGTCCAATAAGTCCGAATCAATCCAAAAATATTTTTATATATAATATACATTTAATATTTATATATATATATTGTATATATATAATATAAAAGATGTATGTAACTTATGAGCTTAATTTTTCAAATTCAATTATGAGAAAACGTTGTGAATCATTGAATCTAAATTGGTGTAAAAAAAAATATAATCGGATTTAGGCCGGATTCGGACTCAAAAAAATTATCGGATTTGGGACTGGTGGACTCAAAAAATATTTGGATCGGACTTGGACTCAATTTCTCGAGTCCAAAAAACTTTGGACTGGATTTGGATTTGGCAAAGTCCAATCCAGTCCAATCCACTTACACCCTACAGTTGCATGGACTTTTAATTAAGCATATTATGTATCAATTGATCTTCATTTGGATTTTTTGGTTAGTTTGGAATTACTTTTTTTATCATCTTATTGAGTGTTGATTTACCTTGTGGGTTGCTAAAGTTTTGTTCATTTTTTTTTTTTGAAATTTTAAATTATGTTTAGTGTATATGAGATCAATGGGGAGAAGAAGAACATGGCAGTTACTCAATTTGAACCAGCAGATGCGCGGCGATGTTTTCCGTGCTGGGATGAACCAGCTGCTAAGGTTTTTGCTTTTCTTTCTGTTGACATTATCTTTACAACAATCTAAATCTGTTTTCCTGTGTTACGGTTTTACGATAGTCTTATCGTTTGTTTGTTTGGCGGTAATGAATGGTGGTATTGGTATGAGACTTAGTTTCAAACTACATATAAGTTTATTATAATAACACCATTTATTACAAGCTACAAATTAGCCTGTTAAGTGTTAAGGCTTTTGCTCTGGTCATGACTCATAACTACTTTATGCATGATTTTTGGGTGTATTAGACACTTAGAGCATGAGGATTCAATTAGAGCAAAAATCAGATGTAATTCACTGATTATAGCGACACCTGATACTTGGAGTTGGTTTGTGTCATCAGTATGAATAACGTGTTCAATAGTCCATTGATGATATAAGTTTTTTCATAGTGTGTTTTGTGTGCCAAGAGCGATATAGATGGGCAGGTAAACACCAAGCTGTTATCTGCAGTCTGATTGACAATTGCTTGTTTTGCTTGGCTAATTTGTGTTTGGCTTCTGGTTTATCATCTTATATTGTCCGTCTCCCTTTTTGTTCAGGCTACATTCAAGATTACCCTGGATGTTCCATCGAATCTTGTAGCACTCTCCAATATGCCTGTCATTGAAGAAAAGAAAGAAGGGGATATTAAGACGGTTTATTTCGAGGAATCACCAATCATGTCGACATACTTGGTTGCCGTAGTTGTGGGCTTGTTTGATTTTGTGGAAAGTCATGCCTCTGATGGTATCCTAACCTGGCTTCTGCTGCTAGTGTCACTCTTTTAATGAATGAATGGACCATCATAATGACCACATTTTATTATTATCGTGCAGGTGTTAAAGTTAGATGCTATTGTCAAGTTGGCAAGTCAGACCAAGGGAAGTTTGCTCTGGAGGTGGCTGTTAAGACTCTTGACTTATATAGAAAGTAACTTGCCTTTACTCTAAAACTATTAATGATTTTGCATTATACATCTTTCCTTATATATTCTTTTGTTGTGGTATATGATTTACTTTTCAAATTGTGAAAGGTATTTTGATGTGCCTTACGCCCTACCCAAATTGGATATGATTGCTATACCTGATTTTGCCGCTGGTGCCATGGAGAATTATGGTTTGGTCACGTATCGTGAAAATGCTTTGCTGTATGATGAGAAGCACTCTGCTGCTGCTAACAAGCAAAGGGTAATTTTGCTTTACTGGAGGAGCACAACAACTTGATTTTATTCACTATTTTACTTCTTGTCACATTCAGTAACAAAATTTACTTTTTTTAAGGTTGCTATTGTGGTTGCTCATGAACTGGCTCATCAATGGTTTGGCAATCTCGTGACTATGGAATGGTGGACTCATTTATGGTTGAATGAGGGATTTGCAACATGGGTATTAAACTATACTTCAAAAACATATTTCTGTTGAAATTGCACAAAATTTCAGCTAGGAAGTATTTAGATTTTTAAAATATTATTGGTTTTTTTTTTTTCAGGTATCCTACTTAGCAGCTGATGCTTTATTTCCGGAATGGAAAATTTGGACTCAGTTTCTTGACCAGACTACTGATGGGCTTAGGCTTGATGGTCTTTCGGAATCACATCCTATTGAGGTTTTAGTCCTATTGTTTGCTTGTCTAGGTGCAACATCATGTTGAAATATACTTATAATGCTAATGTTTCATATATCCAGGTGGAGATCAATCATGCTAGTGAAATTGATGAAATATTTGATGCCATCAGTTATAGGAAAGGTGCATCTCTCATCAGGATGCTTCAAAGCTATATTGGCGCAGATACATTTCAGGTTTTCCCTTGTTATGTCAACTTCCACTATAATTTCACAATTTCCTACAGGCTCTTGACTTCTCGTTTCTGGGTTCTTGTTGAAATTGAATCTTCTTTCCAGCTGTATCTCAAATGCAGTTCACATTGATTTGTCTTGGGCCGTTTATATTCCAGAATCTGACTTCTTAACTATATAATATAAGTTTTTACTTCTATCATTGTTTCGTCTATCGGAGTCTTCAAAATAGTATAGGATTGCATTTATCAGCTAGGAATGATCTATCTTTATTCGTAAATGCTCTCGATGGACATTCTTACATTCTAATGTGTGATTTCAGCTGCAAAAATAACTGATTTAAATGAAACTAAGAAGTTTGTTGGGGATTACATGGTCTTCCTATGTGAGGTGCAGGATTGAAATATCACCCTACAAGCTATGTGCAGTTTACTGTGATATTATGCAAGCACCTTTGTGGCGTTTCTGCATTAAAAGTTTCTTTTGTCTCCCTAACCTGGCTGCTTAAATAAATAGACACCGTGATATGCCTTTTTTGTAATATTCTTTCTCGTTTTTGTATATATATTTTTCTAATGTTCAACTTAATTGCTGCTACCAGAGAGCTTTGGCATGCTATATAAAGAAATATGCTTGCTCAAATGCAAAGACAGAAGACTTATGGGATGTTCTTGAGGAGGTATCCAGTGAACCAGTGAAGGAACTAATGAATTCATGGACTCAGCAGAAAGGGTATCCTGTTGTATCCGTGAAGATGATTGACCAAAAGCTGGAGCTAGAACAGGTACAATGCACTTGATTGAATCTCTCTCTTAGAGCTACATGTAAACTTTCTTTCGTTAATTTGATGTGATCGTTTACTATTGGTAGTTTTTCTCACATTTGCTTAGGATCTAACTTTGTGCAATGGATCCAGTCACTCTTTTTGTTGAGTGGTTCCCCAGGTGATAGCCAATGGATTGTCCCAATCACATTATGTTGCGGATCCTACGATAATCGTCGTAGTTACCTCCTGAAAGAGAAGTCCGGAAGTCTTGATATTAAAGAGTCTGCTTGGTTTAAGCTTAATGTGGACCAAACAGGGTTTTATAGAGTGAAATATGACGAAGAACTTGAAGCTAGACTTCGACATTCTATAGAGAGTAGCCAATTATCTGCAACAGATAGATTTGGTAAGAGGACTTTGTCTGCGCATGTTATATTAATAATCTACATCTCTCTTTCAATCATTGAAGTCACTGATTGATTGATAATTGCATTTCTCACTAACAGGTGTTTTGGATGATTCATTTGCCCTGTGTACAAGTGGTCAGCAATCTCTGACTACTTTATTGACTTTGATGGCATCATTCAGAGAGGAAACTGAATATACTGTTCTTTCCAATTTGATAAATGTAATTACACCTTTACTTGTTATTGAAGCAACTTAATTGTGTGAATTGCTGATTTTGTTTTTCTCTGTCCATAGATTAGCTACAAAATTATGAGGATAGTTGCTGACGCTACACCTGATTTGGTTGATAACCTTAAAAAATTCTTCATCAGCCTTTTTGAGTATCCGGCAAGGTGAGTATCTTCTGTATGAGTATATTCATCTAAGCATAGGTAACAATGGTTGTGTTTATGACAAGTTGGTCGATGTAAATGGTTGGAACTTTCAAATCAAGATTTATAGTCTTATATTTATATTTATTTTGGGGATCAGCATCTTAGAATTTTAGGATGTAAGCAATTCTATCTAAGTGACCTTAAAAAGTTGTTCATCTGGGTTCCTGTTAGCTCTTCCTTAATATTGATCCTTAAGAAGTCCTAGAGACAGTATAGACTGTATTCTTCTCTAACAGTGACAGTTTCTGTAGGGTAGAGAATAATAGTAAAGGTGGAAACAGAGAACTAAAATGGTGTATAGTTGTGTAGAGTTTGAGTAATCATTGTATTCTTGTTTGGAAATGGTTGGGAGTTGAACTAAGAAGACAGCAACGGCAATGAGAGGAAAGTGCTGTAGTGCAATAATAGATATTGACATAATTTTAGTGGTAGACGAGGGATCCCTTATGCCCACCTAGTTTGCGCTTTAAGAGCTTAGGACTTGTGTATGAGTAAAAAATTAACCATTCTACCTTGTACCAGTTAGTATAGAGCTATTTTAAGAAACATTGATGCATTACTGAGAAGTTAAAAAAGGAGCTTCCGATTTCTCCATGTTTATATGGACAATAACTCCTTTTTGATTTCAATATGTAGCAAGTAGTGTAAAACTTTGTGAGCAGATTCTTCTGTGGTGCCGTTATCCTGACGTGCCAATGGCTTCTCTTTGATTAATAGCCTGTTAAAGTTGGCATAGTCTGTATAATATGGCCGTGACAATGGATAGGTATAAAGCTTTACTACTTGGGACATTTTAACACTTCTATTTTTCGGAATAAGCACCTATTGTCCACTTCTTATTTATCTTTTTTTTTTTTTTGTTCAATTGCATCTGAAATGTATGTTATTTATCGGCGTGTACTAATGGATCAAATGAGATATATGAGCAAAAAAAATTGTCGAAAGGAGAAAGTTAATAATTCAACAATATGCACTTGCTCCAATGTTCAAAGGTCTGAATGTGGACAGTTGTCCTCTTTAGTCGACAGTTTATATACCAATGTGGCAAGGGGGTACTTTTTTCTAGACCACCCTGGTTAATTGACCTATCTAGTTAAGCAACCATATGTTAGAATATTCTTTCTTATTGAAACACTCGGCTGAAGATCATCTTTGTGTGGGCATAGAGTGCACAAGGTTGTTGAGGGATAGTTCGAGATGGATTATGAACCTATTTGTTTTCTGGTCCAGATGTCTGCCTATCTACTTATCTGTTTGCATTTCTTATGTCGTGCTTGCTAAAATTGAACCCATCAATGCTTGGGGATCTAGGAGAAGCTTGATTTTGACTCTGAATTTGTCATTGTGGCTTTTCTTATTTGCTTCTTGATCATGGTTATTCAAAAAAATGCAGGAGACTTGGCTGGGAGTCTAGGCCAGGTGAGAGTCACTTAGATGCCATGTTGAGAGGGGAGCTATTGACTGTGCTTGCTCAGCTTGGGCACGAAAGTACCCTGAACGAAGCAAGTAGGCGTTTTGACGCATTTTGCGCTGACAGGGACTCACCGCTTCTACCACCTGATACCAGAAAGGTATTGTAATACATTAAACTGACTTCTTCCCATACATGCATACATACCTGACATAAACCACGCATACACTTGTGTGTATTTTCTGTGTCCTGACTCCTGTAATATACGTCTCATGGTCCAATCTGTTATTATACTGGATACTTATTTTTCTCAAAAACCCTTTACACTAGTTGGATCATTCTGAAAAATAATATAAGGGAGTACTCCCAAGATATTATTACTTCTGGATGAATGGAGTATACCAAATAACTAATATTTTTAAGTGAACTCCAAAAAAAAAAACTTATGAGGTTGTGACATTTTGTGTCCTTGTTTAACATCATGTGTTGCGCTACTTGAAATCCATCTAAGCAGAATTATGCCACCTAAGATGCCTTGGAAGTTCTAATCAAATAAAAATGAATCTTTTAAATAGAACAAAAGATGATACTGCATATTAAGTTTGTAATACCACCTTACGTGTCTCGCATACATTAGATGAATTATAACGTTTGCGTTGAATCTTATCAATATTTTATATTTTATATTATTGAATCTGTTTTGTAAGCCATTCTAAAACCAGATCCATTTATGATATTTATATTCCCTCTATTTTTCGTAGTTACTCACTGGTGTTTTCCTATGGTCCAAGGCTGGTTCAAAAATAAAAGAACGATTGAATGGTGGGTGGCTCATGCCTTTAAAAAGAAAGGCTGTAGTTTTAGTTGGTGGGTCTCATCATGTCTTTGAAAGGCAGAGATAACATTAGGTAAACCTTACAAAAAATCTCACAACAGCCGAAAGGGGAAGTAAGTAAACTGAAAAAACAAAGAATGTCATCTATGAATTTAGCTTGATTGAGCTAGCATAAAAAATTTGGTACATTGCCACTACAAATTATAGTAGTTCTCTCCGCGAGGTAAAGTACTATCTGATATAAATTAGAGTAATCATCTAACTTTTTTTTTGTAAGGTTAAATTCTATCTAAATAAGAACCGCTCGAGGTTCATTTGATGTTCTTAGAGGGATTGTCTCAGTCACCAAGCCAATGGACTTCCAACTATAAATGCTCACCTATATATTGTGTATTAGACAAAACATCATGATGCAGAATCTTGTTAGATTCATATAGATTTGTATTTTAAACAGCTGGAAAACCGATCGTCGAGATTGGAATCACCTTAAGAGTGAAGTTCTTGAGCAGACCCTTCCAATCACTTTGGAAAAGTGAACTAGGGAGGGTGTTCAGAGTTTGGTCTAAACTGCATCAAACCTCAAACCAAACCATTTTTTTTTGCTGGTTTTTTGGTTTGGTTTGTGGGTTCAAATGTCCACAACCTTTTTGTAAAGCCCACAACCAAAAGTGAAGGAAAATTAAGGGGTGAACAAATATGAAAAGAGAGAAGCATAATGAAAACCTGTTACCTAGGTCTTGTCCATATATGGCGCCTATCACCCAACTCCACATGGGTGTTTCCCTGCTCTTTACTACTTGTGCTTGTGCTTCTGCTTCGAGTCAGGTTATTGAAATGATGCTCCTTGCCTCATCTTCTCATAAATATGCAATTATGTTTGCTCCAATAATCAATGAATGTGTCCATGGGTAGCTCGACAATGATCACTTTTGTTCTCCTGTGCCGCATCTGCTTCAATTTAGGCATCTGAAGTTCGAGATGTTGTCTAGTGCTCAGAAGATATCCTGTCTTCCACATAGCTGACCTTGCTCATACTCACATTTTGCTTAATGCTGATCCTTGTAATAAATAATTTTGGGTTTTTCTATGATTTACCCCTGTGTTTTTTAAAATTCTATAATGTACCCCTAATGTTTTTTTATTCTACACTGTACCCCTATGTTTTTTAAGTTTTCTACATCGTACCCCTACGTTAAATGAACGTAACGTTTACCGTGATCTTTGCATTTACGGGCTTCTCTCGGCCCTCCCACTGCCGACCACCCAACCCAGCCCCCACCCTCTCCCTCCACCCCCGCAACCACCATGACCGCCCTAGATCTGCCCTCCGCCGCTAATCCTAAACACTCGCCATCTCCTCCATCGCAACCCCGCAGCCCCCCACCCCCCACCCCCCCCACTCTGCCAGCCCCCACCACATCCCCTTCGATTTCCCGCATCCCCCAACGAAGATCTCCCCACCAACGAAGAGAGAGATGCGAAAATGGGGCAAGCCATCGAACCACCAACCTTTGCACCGATAAGAGACGTAAGAGGCGGTGGTTTGATGGGTCTCGTGACGGGGAGGCGAGGAGCGAACTACCCAAACCACCGACAATGAAACGTCGGGGTAGCGAGGCGAGTGTTTAGGATTAGCGGCGGAGGGCAGGTGGCGAAGGGGCAGATCTAGGGCGGTCATGGTGGTTGCGGGGGTGGAGGGGAGAGGGTGGGGGCTGGGTTGGGTGGCTGGCAGGTGGGAGGGCTGAGAGAGAAGCCCAGAAATGCAAAGATCACGGTAAACGTTATGTTCATTTAACGTAGGGGTACGATGTAGAAAACTTAAAAAACATAGGGGTACAGTGTAGAATAAAAAAACATTAGGGGTACATTATAGAATTTTAAAAAACACAGGGGTAAATCATAGAAAAACCCAATAATTTTCAAGCACTGATTCTCATAATGTTCACCTTTTCAAAAATTATGCAGGCTACATATACTGCTGTGATGCAGAAAGTTAATGCATCAAATAGATCTGCTTTTGAAGCTCTTTTGAAAGTATATAGAGAAACTGATTTGAGCCAGGAGAAGGGGCGTATTATAGGTAACAATATCACCTCTATGTCATTTGATAATTCTGAGGCTACTAAACTCACTCATAATTTGTTTTCTGCAATTTTTCTTCTTTGGCGATTTATAGGTTCATTGGCATCATGTCCAGACCCAGATATTGTACTTGAAGTTCTCAACTTTTTGTTATCTTCTGAGGTAAGCTTATCTACTGAATGTTTTGATGTCCAAATTAGAAAATGATGCAATAACTTGTGTTGGAAATATTTATATTAAAGGTCCGAAGTCAAGATGCTATCTTTGGACTCTCAGTCAGCAAGGAAGGGCGTGAAACTGCTTGGATATGGCTTCAGGTAGATCTTCTATGCAGTAAAAGATACCTTAATTCTTTGCAAAATGTTGGATGGATTTATAGTTTGTTTTGATTAAATATATAGACTGGTGACTGTGAACGAGCAACTTCATCTAGACAGCCTTGATAAGTTGTGTTATTTGTTTACGTTCGTTATAGCTAAACTTTCTTTCTCGATGCTGCTTACAGGACAAGTGGGATTACATTTCAAAAACATGGGGCTCTGGCTATTTAATCACTCGTTTTATCAGTACAATTGTGTCACCAGTACGTCTCTTTCTCTCCTCATTCCCTCTCTATTCTCATTCTTTGTGCTGACAAGGTTTTCATTGGCATTCCTTAGTTTTCCACAACTGAAAAGGCAAAGGAAATCGAGGATTTCTTTGCAAGTCGAATGAAGCCTACAATTGCAAGAACCTTGAGGCAGAGTCTTGAAAGAGTTCAAATCAATGCAAGGTGGGTTCAGGCTGTTCAGAAGGACAACCGTCTTGCACAACTTGTCCAGGATATGTGTTCATAGAATATGATAGGATCCACGGAAAAGTTTCTCACAAGAAATGCGCAGTGAATACCCCAAGAATAAATCTCTGAGTAATTGATAATATACAGGCTCGAGCTTGTTTGACCAACATGGCTTTGATGTTGATCTCTGGGCTGTCGCCTGTTTATTTTTCTAGTTGGAGTTTTTTCTCCAATATGGGGTTTGATCATTAGAGTTAGATTTCGCAAATGTACCATGACTTCTGTCTTTATTAATGTTGCAGACTTCTGTTTTTTTTTTTATGAATCACTACATCAGTTAATATTAGCTACTTGGTATAACATATCATTATATAATGCACAACTTGGTATAAACTATAAAGGAGCATAAAATATTAAAAAAAAATTTGAGACCACAATTTTCAATTACCGAATTATCACATCGTATGTATCTCTATACATACTATATATGAGAATTTTTGAGGATTTTGGTGTCTACTCTTTTTGACCAATATATTCTTAATTAGAAAAGAAAACTACAACACTTACTATTCTATTACTTTAAAAATAAAAATAATAAGGGAAAAATCGATCTAACAAATTCTAAAGCAGTTACCACTTATCTTTTAACTTTGTACACATAGACTGCAAAGGCCATGAGATAATATCTTGTTACAACTCTCATACATGTGAGTTTGTAACACCAAACTGCAAGCGTGCATTAAATTTGAGTCAAACGAACGATGTAATGAAATATTGACATAAGATCTATCAGGATTGGTGATGCTTGACGATGAATGATGATGGGTCAAGTCACAAGTGCGGTGGGCGATATTGAAGGCAGATGATGATGATGTATAGGAGCTAATGTAATGTGCATGCGTGAGGGTTGGAAGAGACGTAGCGAGTTGTGCACACATAAGCTTGTTCTGATGATCAATTGATGGATATCATGAATATACTTTTCTATGATGAGAAATTTGTTCATTCTCAATTTTGATTTTGGCAATTTTTTTCTTGTACATCTAATAAGTGCATTTCTAACGCACTTTATGGACTCCTTTTTAGCTCATTTTGATCCTCTTTCTCCCCTTTCTTTCCTCTTTCTTCTCCCTTTCCCCTTCTATTTCATTCACTTGATCATTCTTGATCATAGTGACTTTTTGCTAGATTTTCAGTCATTTTGACCGAATTTCTAGTACATTTGCTTTCACCCTGTTTTGCCATTTTCTTAATATAGGTGGAACTAAGATGGCTACGAGTTATAGAGTCGGCAAAGAAAGCAATGAAAATAGCACACGTTGATAAATGGTGCGCTCACACTATATGGCGTGTCGACAAAGAAAGTACATTGCACAATAGTATCTTTTATAGGGCACTTCAAATGAACATAACTTTCAAACCACAAATCAGATGAAGGTAATTCTAGTTGGAGGTGAAAGCTTGTTTCGATAGCTTTCCAACGACAGGTCATAAGCTTGATTTGGATCTAAAACGAAAGAGTTATGCTCGTTTTAAGTTGAACTGTTCGACCAGATCAGAAAGAAGGGTGCGCCCGCACCGACCAATGGTGCGCCCGCACCGTTCAACGCTTGATGTCAGTTTTGGGGCAGAAGGAATGGTGCGCCCGCACCATTCGAATCCGCGAAGAAAAAAAACGAGGCTTGCCTTAATAACAGGGGAGTTTTAGTTTTTGGGACTTATGCATTATTTCTAGAGTTTAGAGAATATTATTAGGGCTTACATTAGAGAGAAAAACACTTAGTTTTTGTGAAGATTGGAGATTATAGATCATAGTTTGTGATTTCTACAACATTGAAGGTATATTTAATTCAATTAGTTTCAAAGTTTCAGTTTTTATTATCTCTTTTCATTGCTATTATTTGTTCTTCCCTTTTATTAGATCTACTTTATTATAGTTTCATAATTGTTATTTTCATTAGATTAATTATCTCTTAATCATGTTTAGCCCTAGATTAGTCATAGATTTCATGTTTTATTGCTTAGAATCCATGATTAGTGAGTAGTTCCCTATCTAGGTTAGGGTGAAAGTATGGATTAGGGTTTAAATATTTTGTTAATGTGATTGTGATGATTTAAAGACGTTTATGCATTGATCTTGGTGTTTTGAGGCCTTAGGATAGATATTGATCACATTTGTGCTTTGGTATTTTGATTTCAAAAGTTCTTAATTGAATTATAAATTCTTTTATCATCCCCATGAATCAACTTAATTTCTAGGCCAAGATATTGGGTAGAAACTAAGGGGATCATATAATAGGGGTTTTCCAAATTCAATGGATCTCTAAATCAATTGACTAAAGACCATTCGAGAGATGATTTGGTTGATTGATTAAGCGATCATTCTCGAGGACCATTCGAGAAAGGACTCGAGTATTTTAGAGGAAAACTAAACCTTCCCTAATCGTCACATTTGATTCACAATTGCATTAATAAACGTTGTCCACTTTGATCCATACTAGTAACCTTAACTCTAGTGTCTTCCTATAATTTTTCAACTTGTGTTATTTGCTAGTTCTTTGATAGTAATTAGTCATTAGTTGTTACTAAATCACTTAAAACCCCCAAAAATCCCTCAATTAGGTAATTTAGACTTGATAGACTTGGATTAATCCCATTTTCCCTGTGGATCGACCCTTGACTTGCCTTTACTACGTTCTTAGTAATTGCTTGTTAGGTTTTACAATGTTTGAAAAGTGATTTTTGGTGCCTTAACGACACACTAAAAACCTCTTATCAAAATGGCGCCGTTGCCGGGGATTTTGGTGTGCTATTGATTGAAGTTTCTTTTAGTTTGAAATTGCTTAATTGATTTTTTTTTACTTTTCTTTATTGGCTTATTTTTTTTTATCTTGTTTTATTTTATTTGGTAAGTGTCATGTATATGAGTCTAGGAATTTATATATAATTTTTTTTTCTTCTTTTAAGAGAATTCCAAAAAAAATGGCAAACTTCTTTTTTCCTCAATATGAGGATGAACCATTTGGGAATTATCTTCAGAGATTTGAGAACACTCTTCTAACTAAGTATAGACTTGAGATTTGGGAGATGTGTGAGGTGATATATGAAGGTCTGAATATGCATACAAGAGAAGTGGTGGAGTCTATGTTTAATGGTGAATTTCAATGCCAACACTTTGATGAAGCATGGTGTTTCTTTGGGTGGCTATCTAGAGACACTTATGAGTGGGACCATGGAAATACTACTTTCTCAAATTTAGAAGATGTCTCTAGTTGTGAAGTACATATATATTATGAAATTCTTGATTCACTCAAAGAAAATATGTGCTTGCCATTGTTAAATAGGTGTGATTCTATGATGAAAAACTTTGTCGAATCTAGCAAAAGATCAATCGAAACTTTGGGTCGAATTATCAATAACCAAAATCACTCTTGCATGACTATAACCAATGAAGATGATGATGATTGGGATATGGATGAGAACCCCGTAGTAGAGGAATCATTTGTTGAGAAAGTTTACACTATAGAGTCTAATGATGTTGAAGAAGTAGTTGATGAGACTTTTGTTTCTACTCGTCCTCTTCATATTCCCTTTTCAAGGAAACTCGACTTAGTTCCTTCCTTCCCCGTCTTATTCCCTCTCCTCAAAACTTCACCATTGGAAGAGCCTTTGGCCTCTTTAAACCTTCACAAGACTCAAATGGAAGTCATTGAGGACGGGATCGAGCTTAAAAGTTGCAAGGATCATCAAAAGGAGAACTCATTGTTTTGTTCTTTTTATTTGAATTTTGATGTTTGTTCTTCATACTTTCCAGGATTCTCTCGGAAATTTCACTATTTTCGACACTCATCACTTGGTAAGCATATAGACCCATTGAAATTTGTGCATGCTCTTTGTTTATGTCATACCTATTTGATCCACTATGAAATGTGTGCTAATGCTTATGACAAACTATTGAGATCTTTGTCAAATTATTTAGTGGTAAGGTCTAGCTAGAGATCCTAAAAGAGCACTTTCTGGCAGGTATTATGAGACATTTCTCCTTATCTTATTTGGTTTGGAGATTTGCTTGATTTTGTGCCCTTACTTCCTCCCTTACTTTCACTTTCCTTGTCAACCCCGAGGACGGAGTTTGTATTAAGCTTGGGGGAGTTAGCATGTGTTCTCTCCATCTCAACATTTTCTTCATCCCCTTTGTATTTAGGTTCTTTTTAGTGCTTTTGCATGTTAGGTTTGCATAAAAAAAAACACAAAAATATTTTTTTTCTTTCTTTCTTTTCTGCATTTAGAGTTGTTTGGTTGCATGCATGATATGTTGCTAATTCATAACTTGATTGGAAGACCTTCTTTGCATTTGACTTGATGATTTTGGAAGCCTTGCTGTGACTTTAGGTGATCTTTGAGATCGGTAACTTTTGGTAGAGTCTTTTTGAAATTAGGCGAGTTGGTTGCTTGGATTGCCTTATCCCTTGTGTGATGAACCCCGAAGGAGGCCCACGAACCTCGTTAGACTCATTTACAACCCTCACCATTGATCGCCTAACTTGTGACTTGCATTTTAGCTCCCCAAGATTGCATAAGATCGAGCCTATAGAAGAATGATTTAGGGCTTTTATTTTTGCTAGAAATAGGAGCTCAAAAACCAAAAAGCTTTTATACCTGCATAATTATCCGCTTCTCAACCCATTTGAGCCTTTCTATCCTATTTTTGCTTAACCTTCATAATAAGTCATGGCCAAACTTTCCCCAAAGTGGAGTACATGTCTAGCTTGTGTTGAGTTGAGTTGTTTTGATACTAAGTCTTTGGTTGAGAGCGAGTGAATTAATGTGCGTGTATATTTGCAAAAGTTGAGGAAATTTGTGAGAAAGGAAAAAAAAAAAGAAATAAAAGAACGAAAGAATGCTCTTAGTGCTTCATTTGGATTTCTATTGAAAAGAAAGAAAGAGCAAATTGTTGAGAAAATAAAAATAAAAAAATGTATTCCAAAAAATAAAAATCAAAGTGATAATCAAAGATGTGTGAGATTTCGATTTGAGTTGGTGATTGGACTAGCTTGGGGGAGTTTTTACCCCTTAGTGTGTACTCCACTTTACCCTTTTTGGACCACATTCCTAAATTGTTATCCATACCTTTAACCTAGCCCTGTTACAACCTCAATAAAGTCCCTTTTGACTTCTAAATTGAACTTGGTCAATTAGTAGTGGCGGGTGAGATTTTGTGCAAGTCATGATGAGGATCATCAAAATGTGGTAGAAGCGAGCTATTATGGTTGAGCATCCCTAGGGGGGAGTCAAACTCGGGACTTGGAAGTGGAGAGGAGTGAGAAATCACTCTTAGAAAACCTATTTTTCAAGGGTACTCGGTTGATCGGTGGATTAGATCCCTTAAGTCACTCTTGTGCTTCCTAGTCATCTTTCCTCTTGTGTTTGGTTGGTCTCCTAAATCTTATTATGAACTAAGTTAGCTTGCATGTCATGTTTATAGCTTTGCATATAGAGCATTTAGGTTAGTTTGTTGCATGGTTTTTTTTTTCATCTTTTTCTCCTCTTATCTTTCTTCTTTCTCATTCTTGATTTACTTGAGGACAAGTAAAATGCTAAGCTTGGGGGAGTTTGATAAGTGCATTTCTAACGCACTTTATGGACTCCTTTATAGCTCATTTTGATCGTCATTTTTGACCGAATTTTTAGTACATTTGCTTTCACCTTGTTTTGCCATGTTCTCAATATAGGTGGAACTAACTAAGATGGCTACGAGTTATAGAGCCGGCAAAGAAAGCAATGAAAATAGCACACGTTGATAAATGGTGCGCTCACACTATGGCCCATGTCCGCTTGCACAAAGGAGTACATTGCACAATAGTATCTTTTATAGGGCACTTCAAATGAACATAACTTTCAAACCACAAATCAGATGAAGGTAATTCTAGTTGGAGGTGAAAGTTTGTTTCGATATCTTTCCAACGACATGTCATAAGCTTGATTTGGATCTAAAACAAAAGAGTTATGCTCGTTTTAAGTTGAACTGTCCGACCAGATCAGAAAGAAGGGTGCGCCCGCACCAAATAATGGCGCGCCCGCACCGTTCAACGCTTGATGTCAGTTTTGGGGCAGAAGGAATGGTGCGCCCGCACTTGTTTTTGGTGCGCCCGCACCATTCGAATCCGCGAAGAAAAAAACGAGGCTTGCCTTAATAACAGGGGAGTTTTAGTTTTTGGGACTTATGCATTATTTCTAGAGTTTAGAGAATATTATTAGGGCTTACATTAGAGAGAAAAACACTTAGTTTTTGTGAAGATTGGAGATTATAGATCATAGTTTGTGATTTCTACAACATTGAAGGTATATTTAATTCAATTAGTTTCAAAGTTTCAGTTTTTATTATCTCTTTTCATTGCTATTATTTGTTCTTCCCTTTTATTAGATCTACTTTATTATAGTTTCATAATTGTTATTTTCATTAGATTAATTATCTCTTAATCATGTTTAGCCCTAGATTAGTCATAGATTTCATGTTTTATTGCTTAGAATCCATGATTAGTGAGTAGTTCCCTATCTAGGTTAGGGTGAAAGTATGGATTAGGGTTTAAATATTTTGTTAATGTGATTGTGATGATTTAAAGACGTTTATGCATTGATCTTGGTGTTTTGAGGCCTTAGGATAGATATTGATCACATTTGTGCTTTGGTATTTTGATTTCAAAAGTTCTTAATTGAATTATAAATTCTTTTATCATCCCCATGAATCAACTTAATTTCTAGGCCAAGATATTGGGTAGAAACTAAGGGGATCATATAATAGGGGTTTTCCAAATTCAATGGATCTCTAAATCAATTGACTAAAGACCATTCGAGAGATGATTTGGTTGATTGATTAAGCGATCATTCTCGAGGACCATTCGAGAAAGGACTCGAGTATTTTAGAGGAAAACTAAACCTTCCCTAATCGTCACATTTGATTCACAATTGCATTAATAAACGTTGTCCACTTTGATCCATACTAGTAACCTTAACTCTAGTGTCTTCCTATAATTTTTCAACTTGTGTTATTTGCTAGTTCTTTGATAGTAATTAGTCATTAGTTGTTACTAAATCACTTAAAACCCCCAAAAATCCCTCAATTAGGTAATTTAGACTTGATAGACTTGGATTAATCCCATTTTCCCTGTGGATCGACCCTTGACTTGCCTTTACTACGTTCTTAGTAATTGCTTGTTAGGTTTTACAATGTTTGAAAAGTGATTTTTGGTGCCTTAACGACACACTAAAAACCTCTTATCAAAATGGCGCCGTTGCCGGGGATTTTGGTGTGCTATTGATTGAAGTTTCTTTTAGTTTGAAATTGCTTAATTGATTTTTTTTTACTTTTCTTTATTGGCTTATTTTTTTTTATCTTGTTTTATTTTATTTGGTAAGTGTCATGTATATGAGTCTAGGAATTTATATATAATTTTTTTTTCTTCTTTTAAGAGAATTCCAAAAAAAAATGGCAAACTTCTTTTTTCCTCAATATGAGGATGAACCATTTTGGAATTATCTTCAGAGATTTGAGAACACTCTTCTAACTAAGTATAGACTTGAGATTTGGGAGATGTGTGAGGTGATATATGAAGGTCTGAATATGCATACAAGAGAAGTGGTGGAGTCTATGTTTAATGGTGAATTTCAATGCCAACACTTTGATGAAGCATGGGGTTTCTTTGGGTGGCTATCTAGAGACACTTATGAGTGGGACCATGGAAATACTACTTTCTCAAATTTAGAAGATGTCTCTAGTTGTGAAGTACATATATATTATGAAATTCTTGATTCACTCAAAGAAAATATGTGCTTGCCATTGTTAAATAGGTGTGATTCTATGATGAAAAACTTTGTCGAATCTAGCAAAAGATCAATCGAAACTTTGGGTCGAATTATCAATAACCAAAATCACTCTTGCATGACTATAACCAATGAAGATGATGATGATTGGGATATGGATGAGAACCCCGTAGTAGAGGAATCATTTGTTGAGAAAGTTTACACTATAGAGTCTAATGATGTTGAAGAAGTAGTTGATGAGACTTTTGTTTCTACTCGTCCTCTTCATATTCCCTTTTCAAGGAAACTCGACTTAGTTCCTTCCTTCCCCGTCTTATTCCCTCTCCTCAAAACTTCACCATTGGAAGAGCCTTTGGCCTCTTTAAACCTTCACAAGACTCAAATGGAAGTCATTGAGGACGGGATCGAGCTTAAAAGTTGCAAGGATCATCAAAAGGAGAACTCATTGTTTTGTTCTTTTTATTTGAATTTTGGTGTTTGTTCTTCATACTTTCCAGGATTCTCTCGGAAATTTCACTATTTTCGACACTCATCACTTGGTAAGCATATAGACCCATTGAAATTTGTGCATGCTCTTTGTTTATGTCATACCTATTTGATCCACTATGAAATGTGTGCTAATGCTTATGACAAACTATTGAGATCTTTGTCAAATTATTTAGTGGTAAGGTCTAGCTAGAGATCCTAAAAGAGCACTTTCTGGCAGGTATTATGAGACATTTCTCCTTATCTTATTTGGTTTGGAGATTTGCTTGATTTTGTGCCCTTACTTCCTCCCCTTACTTTCACTTTCCTTGTCGACCCCGAGGACGGAGTTTGTATTAAGCTTGGGGGGAGTTAGCATGTGTTCTCTCCATCTCAACATTTTCTTCATCCCCTTTGTATTTAGGTTCTTTTTAGTGCTTTTGCATGTTAGGTTTGCATAAAAAAAAACACAAAAATATTTTTTTTCTTTCTTTCTTTTCTGCATTTAGAGTTGTTTGGTTGCATGCATGATATGTTGCTAATTCATAACTTGATTGGAAGACCTTCTTTGCATTTGACTTGATGATTTTGGAAGCCTTGCTGTGACTTTAGGTGATCTTTGAGATCGGTAACTTTTGGTAGAGTCTTTTTGAAATTAGGCGAGTTGGTTGCTTGGATTGCCTTATCCCTTGTGTGATGAACCCCGAAGGAGGCCCACGAACCTCGTTAGACTCATTTACAACCCTCACCATTGATCGCCTAACTTGTGACTTGCATTTTAGCTCCCCAAGATTGCATAAGATCGAGCCTATAGAAGAATGATTTAGGGCTTTTATTTTTGCTAGAAATAGGAGCTCAAAAACCAAAAAAGCTTTTATACCTGCATAATTATCCGCTTCTCAACCCATTTGAGCCTTTCTATCCTATTTTTGCTTAACCTTCATAATAAGTCATGGCCAAACTTTCCCCAAAGTGGAGTACATGTCTAGCTTGTGTTGAGTTGAGTTGTTTTGATACTAAGTCTTTGGTTGAGAGCGAGTGAATTAATGTGCGTGTATATTTGCAAAAGTTGAGGAAATTTGTGAGAAAGGAAAAAAAAAAAGAAATAAAAGAACGAAAGAATGCTCTTAGTGCTTCATTTGGATTTCTATTGAAAAGAAAGAAAGAGCAAATTGTTGAGAAAAAAAAAATAAAAAAATGTGTTCCAAAAAATAAAAATCAAAGTGATAATCAAAGATGTGTGAGATTTCGATTTGAGTTGGTGATTGGACTAGCTTGGGGGAGTTTTTACCCCTTAGTGTGTACTCCACTTTACCCTTTTTGGACCACATTCCTAAATTGTTATCCATACCTTTAACCTAGCCCTGTTACAACCTCAATAAAGTCCCTTTTGACTTCTAAATTGAACTTGGTCAATTAGTAGTGGCGGGTGAGATTTTGTGCAAGTCATGATGAGGATCATCAAAATGTGGTAGAAGCGAGCTATTATGGTTGAGCATCCCTAGGGGGGAGTCAAACTCGGGACTTGGAAGTGGAGAGGAGTGAGAAATCACTCTTAGAAAACCTATTTTTCAAGGGTACTCGGTTGATCGGTGGATTAGATCCCTTAAGTCACTCTTGTGCTTCCTAGTCATCTTTCCTCTTGTGTTTGGTTGGTCTCCTAAATCTTATTATGAACTAAGTTAGCTTGCATGTCATGTTTATAGCTTTGCATATAGAGCATTTAGGTTAGTTTGTTGCATGGTTTTTTTTTTCATCTTTTTCTCCTCTTATCTTTCTTCTTTCTCATTCTTGATTTACTTGAGGACAAGTAAAATGCTAAGCTTGGGGGAGTTTGATAAGTGCATTTCTAACACACTTTATGGACTCCTTTATAGCTCATTTTGATCGTCATTTTTGACCGAATTTTTAGTACATTTGCTTTCACCTTGTTTTGCCATGTTCTCAATATAGGTGGAACTAACTAAGATGGCTACGAGTTATAGAGCCGGCAAAGAAAGCAATGAAAATAGCACACGTTGATAAATGGTGCGCTCACACTATGGCCCATGTCCGCTTGCACAAAGGAGTACATTGCACAATAGTATCTTTTATAGGGCACTTCAAATGAACATAACTTTCAAACCACAAATCAGATGAAGGTAATTCTAGTTGGAGGTGAAAGTTTGTTTCGATATCTTTCCAACGACATGTCATAAGCTTGATTTGGATCTAAAACAAAAGAGTTATGCTCGTTTTAAGTTGAACTGTCCGACCAGATCAGAAAGAAGGGTGCGCCCGCACCAAATAATGGCGCGCCCGCACCGTTCAACGCTTGATGTCAGTTTTGGGGCAGAAGGAATGGTGCGCCCGCACTTGTTTTTGGTGCGCCCGCACCATTCGAATCCGCGAAGAAAAAAACGAGGCTTGCCTTAATAACAGGGGAGTTTTAGTTTTTGGGACTTATGCATTATTTCTAGAGTTTAGAGAATATTATTAGGGCTTACATTAGAGAGAAAAACACTTAGTTTTTGTGAAGATTGGAGATTATAGATCATAGTTTGTGATTTCTACAACATTGAAGGTATATTTAATTCAATTAGTTTCAAAGTTTCAGTTTTTATTATCTCTTTTCATTGCTATTATTTGTTCTTCCCTTTTATTAGATCTACTTTATTATAGTTTCATAATTGTTATTTTCATTAGATTAATTATCTCTTAATCATGTTTAGCCCTAGATTAGTCATAGATTTCATGTTTTATTGCTTAGAATCCATGATTAGTGAGTAGTTCCCTATCTAGGTTAGGGTGAAAGTATGGATTAGGGTTTAAATATTTTGTTAATGTGATTGTGATGATTTAAAGACGTTTATGCATTGATCTTGGTGTTTTGAGGCCTTAGGATAGATATTGATCACATTTGTGCTTTGGTATTTTGATTTCAAAAGTTCTTAATTGAATTATAAATTCTTTTATCATCCCCATGAATCAACTTAATTTCTAGGCCAAGATATTGGGTAGAAACTAAGGGGATCATATAATAGGGGTTTTCCAAATTCAATGGATCTCTAAATCAATTGACTAAAGACCATTCGAGAGATGATTTGGTTGATTGATTAAGCGATCATTCTCGAGGACCATTCGAGAAAGGACTCGAGTATTTTAGAGGAAAACTAAACCTTCCCTAATCGTCACATTTGATTCACAATTGCATTAATAAACGTTGTCCACTTTGATCCATACTAGTAACCTTAACTCTAGTGTCTTCCTATGATTTTTCAACTTGTGTTATTTGCTAGTTCTTTGATAGTAATTAGTCATTAGTTGTTACTAAATCACTTAAAACCCCCAAAAATCCCTCAATTAGGTAATTTAGACTTGATAGACTTGGATTAATCCCATTTTCCCTGTGGATCGACCCTTGACTTGCCTTTACTACGTTCTTAGTAATTGCTTGTTAGGTTTTACAAATATTGTTTAAAAAGCGATTTTTGGTGCCTTAACGACACACTAAAAACCTCTTATCAACATCTAGCAACTCCCGCAAATATAATATATTAGTAAACAAACCAAGTTTTTGTTTGCAGCACTAATCACCTCTATAGACATAGTCGTCTCCTCTATGTACTCTTAACCACACTAGTACATTACAGGTTTTAAAATGTTGGATATAACCATTTCATAGTACATTACAACTTTTTTTTTTTTTGCTAAATATAACGATTGTCAACCATAAACAGCATCAGAAAACTACAGGTGAACAAAACTTGTTTTTTGATAAATATAATTATTATTACAGTTGGAAGAAACTAATTAACTACTTAACATGTTAACCCAAAATAAGAAGATAAACAGTAGCTAACTAATCAGCATAAAAGAGAAATGTAGATGAACCAACTCATGCAAGACCCCATTTTATGGTGATATTGATGCCAACTTCATCTCCCTGAATGAGCGCATCATCAGCATGAGTTAAACCAGTGTGAAATTGAAATTTTTGAGTCTTGTTTAACCGTTCAGTGAAACCTGTTGAGTGGCAGCTCAAATCTACATTAATAAGCAAGGTGGAATCGTATGGTGTAGCAACCACATATCTTGAAAGCTCGAGGTCAAAATCCTTACAGGGTTTCACCAAGGGATTGTCCTCACGCCTCTCAAAAAGTGAACTCTTGAAATATAATATCTCATAACGCGTCCTATAACCATATTTACCATATCGAGCAACAATAGTCCCATAAATTTTGCAACAATCATCGGAAGAAGAATGTTCACCTTTGAAAAAGAAACCAACTTTGAGCGTAGCCTTAAGGGCATACGAGAACACAGTGTGATGAATAGCATCAAAGCCACGCTCATTCTTACCTCTAATAAGAGAACACAAGAGGCGATCATGCCAAGTACTCCAAAGATGATCAATTCCATAGGTGGAGGAGGCTAGCCCTCTAATGGACACACGACCATCAACATCCTCAAGATCTATTACCAAGGCATGACTGTCCCCTGGGAGGAGAGCAAATATGGGACCTTTTAAGGGTAATATGTTGCAGCCAGGAGGTAAGATATACGGATTACTCTTGTCTCTATCGAAGATATTAATAAAGCCCAAAGAGCCACCAAAGCTTATCATGCCAAATAGACTCAACTGTTGGTCATTTTCACGACCTATATAAACCGAGAATACCTCTACTACATGATATGCTTGGACCTCTATTGACCTCGGGAAGACAAACAAAATGTCACATAAGTAACGAAAATTTGGTTGAATCTTTGATTGATCCAGCGAAAACGGTCGACACCAATGAAAAGTCACTTTTAGCTCTGTAACCATTTAAACCAGGAATGATGGTAAACCTTTCGACTGGAAATTCAGACTCACAATCCCCCGAAATTAAGGTCTTCTCTCCCTGATCCCCTAGTTGTAAGTGAATTTTGAGAGTTGAATATGCTGGCACAGCCAGCACAGATCTCGACATGGCAATAGGATCCCCCAATTCAACAGATCCATACTCGTCAGACTCCTCCTTCATAATCTCAAAGAGTTTAATCTAATGAACTTTGGTTTCAGAAGAATTAATAAGATTATATTCAGCAATAACTATCCCATAAACATACAACTCTTCCTCTTCCTCTTCCTCTTCCTCTTTAAAGAGTTGCACCTCAACATCAGCAAAATTACCAAATGTTAGTGCAAGGTACTCCACCTCTGCATAAAAGGCAGAGGTGGTACCCCGAGGAGTGATTTTCTGGAATTGTTCAATCATGTGTTGTTGTTCTTCAGATGTATCAGTTGTCATAAGCAAAGGAAGATTATGAGAAACAAGGGTTTTACCAGTAGCCTTGTCCCAAATATTTATGTAAATCATGGGTTCATCCATTGACATAACATCTTGAGGCCCACCTAGTTTTAAGGGACCACCCTCCACAGGGATTATCTCCGGCTCATCTTCACCTTCAATTCTTTCATAGATAAGACACTTTTTACCATCTTTACCTTTCCCGTCTTGGACATGTATAGAACCATAGACCTGCCAACATTCCGATTCCGATTCTGGTCCCAATTTCAATTCCTGGTTGCGGAGACTCACAGATAGAACCTCAACCACTGGTTCAGTATAAACATGTACATAATGATCTGCAACCACCGACCTTGCTGACAAGTTCATTCTCTCCTTCCTGATCTTCCGCGTGAGACTTTTCTTTATACCTATACCTACCTGATTCATGCTCATATCCATATGTGGAAACAGATACCCTCAACATATTGTCCTACAAAATCAAAATCAGAATAATTGCGGATGAATAAATTATCACCTTACCAATTCGCACAACTAGAGGAAATCAGGGCCGCATATGAATATGAATTTGAAATTATGAGACAAAGAGGGGAATTAGGGTTCTCAATCAGAAAAATTCAATCAATCTCTGATTTTACAACAACAAAACGGATGGAGTAACCAAGCTTACCGGTCAATTAGGTCTCCAAAACGATCTCCTTCGCTACCACACGGCTGGTTTGCCAGTTGCTTTGCTTTATCAATAACACCACGTTTTTTTTTGGATATATGCTCCTTCACCTTCCTTCACCCTGTGTAGTTATGCTGTGTTATTTTTTTGACTCAACTAAACTGAATTTAATTTGTCGGAACTGAATTGAATTGGATTTATATGTCATAAACTAGTTTTTTGACCCTTGCGAAATATATGGGAATTTTTTGATTTGATTTTATAAATTAAGTTTTTTAGGATGTTTCTCCTAAAATGATGGTCTGAATATTAGTTCATTATTTAAAGTTTTTATAACCATATTGTGTATTAAGAATATTGTAAACGGGCTTATAACTCGTGCATTCGGTGATCGATGTAGTTAATATTATAGTGCAACATGTGGCCAACCAGCTTTTTCAAACAAAAGGTGACTGAAAAATTATTTGCTCTGTCCATTGTTTCACTCAAAGGCTCGAGATAAAATTACGATTATTACTAGTGTTGGCACTAAATCATGCACCCATTTCCGCTATCCCACTCACCCTCTCTCTCTTGTTGTCTTGCACAACCATTGCACTACATCAGGTCACCTATTGGCCACTGGCCACCATCCACCAGGCGTCACTGCTAGCATGAGGAATTTTGACAAACGTTATCTACATAGAAAATGTTGGCAGTTGTACGATTTAAGGGAGTGGTATCGCAAAATTAAGAATTTTAAATTTTATGATCTAGTATTAAGAATATGATCTAAAATTTGTTTACAAACTATGCGTTGCATGTTTCTAATTTAATTTATAACTTATTTATTATATAGGAAAAATTGACAATCGCGGTCCCAACTATGACCCCCCTTCCATAAAAGGTCCCAATTTTCGATTATTCCACAACAATCCCAACTCTCGGGGTGCTTTACAATAATGATCCTAGCAAGTCACCTAACCTGCTACAACGTAAACCTTCGAAACCACCACTCTTGATCGCTTTCTCCGGATCCTTAAAAATTTGGTAGAGCATTGGTGCTTGAGAGCTTTCTCCAATCTCCATGCTTAACATTTTTGGCGAATTTCTAGTGCTTGGAAGCTTTGTCCAGAATTTTGAGGAAATTGGATGAGGTACTAGTGCTTGGAAGCTTTCTCTAACCTCCATGCTTAACATTTTTGTCGAAACTCTGATGCTTGGAAGCTTTCTCTAGATCTTCGAGGAATTTGATGAAGTATTGGTGCTTGCGAAGCTTTCTCCAATCTCCATGCTTAACATTTTTGACAAATGCTGGTGCTTGGAAGCTTTCTCCAAAACGTCGAGGAAAGTTAATGAAGTATTGGTGCTTGAAAGCTTTCTCCAATCTTCGAGCGAATGATAATCGCAAAGTTTCATGCCCATCATTCGACAAAGTGGATCAGTGAAGATTGGGTGGGAGAACAATTATGCCCGCTAGCTTGTATTTCATTTTTTTATAAAAGCATAGTTGAACTTGATGGAGTACAATTCTAAAATTATACTTACTTTTTTTGTGGCTGCTCTTGAATATTTAATTATCCAAAATGCCTACTTACCAAATAAAGTGGTTATTGTACACCTTTTTGGATCAAGCCAAACGTAGTTCGATTTTTTTTTTTCACAAGTATGCGGTTTATCCTCTTGCTTATGAGCTTTTTTTTTTTTTTTTTGGTTTATGCCGTTTATACTCTTGCTTAGGAGTGATTTTATTTTTTGGATATTTTTGTCCCTTTGTGCATTTGTTTTTTTTACAAGGTTGCAGCCATGATCGTCCATCGATGTAGATGTCTAATCATTATGATCTTCATGACTGGCATTTGCAAGCTCCATTTCACGAGCTCTAATTGCTAAATCTTGGAATGTTTTGGGCTTGGACCTGATTCCTTACAAGATGTACGTCAAGTTCCAATGCATTCCTTGGATGCACATCTCCACAACAGAAGTTTCGGCAAGTGATCTTTGCCTTTGAAGGCTTAGTGTTCGGCATCGATCAATGTAATCCACGATCGGTTCGTCCACTAATTGATTGGTGTGCGATAACTCAATTATGCTCACCGTACAACGAGTGTTGTAGAAGTGATTCATGAATGTCTCTTCCATTTCCGACCAGCCATCGGTGGATTCAGGAGTTAAGTATGTGTACCAATCGAATGCCACACCTTTGAGTGTGCGAACAAATTGCTTCACAAGTAGGTCGCCTTCGGTTCCTGCATTGTTACATGTTTCAACAAAGTGTGCAACATGTTGCTTTGGATTACCTTTTCCATCAAATTGCATGATATTTGGAGTTTGATAACCACTAGGCATCTGCAGGGATTCAATCCTCCTTGTATATGACTTGGTGTAGTGATATTTCTAACAAAATCTCCACCAAGTTGAAGTTTGACGGCACTTGCTATCGTTTCTTGGAGTTGTTGGAGGGTGAATGGATTCAAAGGATCTCCATGAGGCTTTACACTCCTTGTACTTTTCTTAGACTTTGAACTCGCATTTATTTTTCACCATCGTCTTCACTTTCATGAGTTGGACGTTTTTCGAGTTTATTTGTCAAAGCAGAAAGTTGTTTGCGTTGGAGTTTGATTTGTGCTTATTTTTCTTCATTCTCTTTGGCGAGTTTGTGAGTGAGCATCTTTATGCTTGCTAATTCTTTCTCCATGGTATTTGCTTCAACGGTTAGACACTTATGTTGATAATGATTGATGAACCGTTGATTAGCTCCAATGAGTGATCTTGGATTCCCATCATGGATGTCTTGTTGTCTACCATGGTTGGATTTGCTTGCTTTGTCACCATTCTCCTATGCCTTGATGGAATGAAGGTGCTTGAGTATATTGATTTATGGAGATAGAGATGAGAGGTAGAAATCGTCCCACCGAGCGTGCCAAATTTGTAAACACAAATTTTATATCTGCAAAATAAAGAGTTAAAAGATGTGAACAAAATAATATTTTACTGATTTTTGTATTTGGGTTACAGTCTCTAAAGTTTTAATCCTCTGATTTGATCTCCACGTGTACTTGAGCTTGTAATTTACAAACGGTTTTGGTCTTCTTGAAGAAGGGCCTTCTGGCTTGATCTTGTCCTAGGATGTTGATGTAAAATAGAACAACACGTTAGTTTTGCATCACTAGTGGAAAAACAAGGAAGGGCTGCGGTCAAAACAGCCCTAAGGGCTGCGTTTTTGGCCACCAGCCCTTTCCATATGACCCTTCAATATATAAGATTTAAAGGGCTTCGGTTCAAGAGCTGCCAAAAAACGCAGCCATTCTAAGCTTGAAGGGCTGCGTTTTTGGCTTAAACCGCAGCCCTTCTCTAAATGAAGGGCTACGGTTTTTAGCCTAAACCGCAGCCCTATTAAAGTGAAGGGCTGCGATTTAGGCCTAAAACCGCAGCCCTTCACATTCAGTTTTTTTAAAAAAAATAAATTAAATATGCCCCCCCGCATCCCCACCCCCGCCACCCTCGCGCCCCGCCACCCCCCGCCACCACCCCCGCCACCCTCGCCCACCCCCGCCACCTCACCACCCCCCCCCCCCACCCTCACCTCCCCCACCCACCCTCGCCACCACCCTCGCCCACCCCCATGCCACCCCCCGCCCCCCCCCCTGCCAGCCCCTTACCCCTCGCCCCCCACCCACCCCGCTGCCACCCCCACCCCCTTTGCCCCACCCCGCCCCGCCACCGCCCCACCCCCCACCCACCCTCGCCCCTTGCCCCCTCGCCCACCCGCCCACCCACTGCCCCACCCCGCCCCCCCGCCCCCCGCCCACCCACCCCCCCCTGCCACCCCTGCCACCCCGCCCCCCCCGCCCCCGCCACCCCCACCCCCGGCCCCCCACCACCCTGCCCCCACCCACCCCACCTGCCACCCCCAGCCACCCCGCCCCCCACCACCCCCCAGCCACCCCTGCCCCCACCCCGCCCCACCCCCGCCCCAACCCCAGCACCCTGCCCCCGCCCCACCACCCCCGCCCCCGCCTGCCCCGCCCCCCCCACCCCCGCCCCCCGCCACCCCCCCCCACCCCCCTGCCCACCCCCCCCCGCCACCACCCACCCCCCCCCACCCCCTGCCGGACCCGGCCCCACCCCACCCCCCCCCCGCGGACCAAATTCCCCCCCGCCGCCCCACCCCCCACCCCATGGCATCCCCCCACCCCATCCCCACCCAAAACCTCCATTCGACACAAAAAAAGACCAATCAAATTGCAATAATATATATATGACAAGTTTTGTGAGCGTAATAATTAACTTTAAATATGTATATATTTAATAATGTAAAAAGTGTACATAGAATTGATACAAACTAGTAGATGTATCATAAGCAATCATCACAAATGTGGGACGCCAACTTATCCCGAACTTCATGTAATTCGTCTGTGGTGAAGGCCCTCAAACGTGGTGTGTTATTCATATATACCTTGCAAAATAACCAAGGAATAAACCCATAATATAAGAATTCAATCATTTACCGTAGTTAGTAGTTCTAAAAAATGACATATACCTTCCTGAAATTCAATCAAAAACAAATGCAAGCCTAAAACTCTATACACTAGTTATATTATACCTTATATTATCATTTTCAAAAAGAAAATGGAGTTAAATGACTCGAGAAACATGAATTGGAGGCGAAAAGGCAAAAATAGGGCTAAAATCACATTTATGTTCCTGATATACAACCAAAAACAAATGCACGCCTAAGAATCTACATAATAGTTACATTATGCCTCATATTATCATGTTCAAAATGAAATTGGGGTTAAATGAAGCGATAATACGTATTGGACGCGAAAAGGCAAAAATAGGGCTAAAATGCCCTTTTCGTTCCCAAAATTCAGCCTACAACAATTGCAAACCTAAAAATCTACACAATAGTTACATTATGCCTCATATTATCATGTTCAAAATGCATTTGGGGTTAAATGACTCGATAAGTACGATTTGGAAGCAAAAATGCAAAACTAGGCCTAAAATGACCTTTTCGTTCCCGAAATGCAACCAACAACAAATGCAAGCCTAAAACTCTACACAATAGGTACATTATACCTCATATAATCATGTTAAAAAAGAATTACAAATTGGAGAAATTACACACACTGAGTTTATGTCTCATGATTTATTGACCTTCCGCCGTTTCTTAGGATCCTCAAGTACATGTGTCCCTTCCGTGTGATCTACACGCATATAGTTCTCCGACATATTCACATCATCTTCCACACTATTTTCAGGATAGGTAAAAGGGGGAGGTCCTCAAATGCATCATATTCTTCCTCATTATCAACATCACCAATACCGAGGATACTCCTTTTACCGGGTACAACAATTGACCACTTATTATCAGCAGGATCGATTACAAAAAAACTTGCTTAACTTGTGATGCAATTACAAATGGCTCCTCGGTTTCACGTAGACAACTAAGGTCAACAAGAGTGAATCCGCAAGGATCATCTTTTCTTACGCAACGTCGATTATCGTCAACCCACTTGCAACACAAGAGGCAAATATTAAAAGTACGAGTAGTCCGGCTCCCCCATATTTCTTCTATTCGCCCATAATAATTGCTTTCGGCATGTACAGGGCGACTTATCCTTCGAGCTTGCGTATTGTGTAGCCGACGCCACAAGTGAAACACCACTATTTTGTTGCGATGTTGACTTCGAGATCTTGACGTTCAGTCCAAAACGTATACCCATTAATATCATAACCCTCATAAGAGCGTACGGCTTCACGAGGACCAAATGCTAACCACTTGACTGCTTTAGGAACACTTTCATCCAAATCATTCACTACTCGTTTATGAAACCAATCAATGAAAGTCTTGTTATGCATTTGCGTCAATGCCCTAACTCCTTTTCCGGGATTGCTAACACGTAATTCCTCCATATATTCATTTAAATAAGGATGGACAAATTGCTATGTGATGCAATACAAATAAGTGAGCTTGTTTACGCTTTTCTACGGAAGGTGTGATCAATTTTGAACCAATTTGCCCTTGCCCTCAAGTCCGCCCTCGTGTCGGGATGTCGGAAGTCCAACAGGATCAACACTAGCAAAATACTCAGCCACAAAATTACCGATTTCTTCACCCACAACCCTTGAATTATACTACCTTCCGGTTGTGCAGGATTCGAACTTTATCCTTCAAAGTGCCCATATATCTCTCAAAAGGATAGCACCACCTCAAAAACCTGGACCACACAACTTAATTTCTCGAACTAGATGGACAATGAGATGGACCATAATGTCAAAGAATGCGGGGGAAAAAACATCTCAAATTTGCATAGAGTTTCAACTACTCGGCTCGCAAGGAATCGAGGGTCGACGGTTCTAGGACTTTGCTGCATATTGTATGGAAAAATGAACAAAGTTCGGTAATGGTGTGCCTCACATGCTTTGGAAGTATCCCACGAATTGCAATCGGTAAGAATACTTGCATCATGACATGACAATCGTGAGATTTCATACTCGATAACTTCAATTCACCATTTAAGGTAACGAACCGCTTCATATTCGATGAGTAGCCAGTTGGGACCTTAATGCCATACAATGACTCGCAAAAAATCCGTTTCTCTGCACGTGACATCGTGTAGCAAGCTGGTGGCAAATAATTCTTCTCCGAATCCTCCACCTTCTTTTTACTTTTCTGAGTTTCATCATCAACCCTTTCCTCCACTACTTTCTTCTTCCTTCCGTCCCTTTTCCGAGCCCACAACTCGGGTCGAAGCCCCCGTTTTTCCAAGTAAAGTCGTGACGCCTTAACATCTTTTGTCTTGCCCGAATATTCATAAGTGTCGCAAGAATAGCTTCACAAACATTTTTCTCTATGTGCATGACATCCAAACAATGTCTGACCTTTAGATCTTTCCAATATGGGAGTTTCCAAAAAATGGACTCCTTTTTCCATAATCCCGTAGGTCGATCAACCTCACTAGCAGGTTTACCAAAGATTGTTTCAATGCCCTTCACCTGATTATAAACTTCATTACCAGTTAATGGTCTATGAGCAACTTCTTCTTCAACCGTCCCATCGAATGCCTTCTTCTTAAACCTATAGGGATGGTCGCGTCTGAGGTGCCTTCGTGTGCGCATATACACATGTTTGCAGCCCTTAAGGTGTGTATATTTCATGTCATCTACACAAATTGGGCAGGGTTGTTTTCCTCTCGTCTTATACCCAAATAAGTTCCCATAAGCTGGATAATCGTTCATAGTACAAAAAAGCATGGCACGTAGAGTGAACATCTCATTAGCATACGCATCAAATACTAACACTCCTTCGTTCCACATCTTCTGTAAATCTTCAACAAGCTGCTGGAGGTATACATCAATGTCATTTCCAGGTTGTTTAGGCCCCGATATATGAAGCGACAAAGATCATGTACTTGCGTTTCATGCACAACCAAGGAGGCAAGTTATAAACCACTAAGACCACCGGCCATGTACTATGCCGCGAACCGAGATTGCCAAAAGGGTTCATGCCATCCGTACATAATCCAAGCCTCGATTCCTATCGTCATTACCAAATGCCTTATGCACCCCGTTGATACTTTTCCACTCAGGCGAATCAGCCGGATGCTTGAGCGAAATCGTCTTTCTTCCTACAATCTGCATGCCACCTCAAATTCTTCGCATCTCCTTTAATTGAGAACATGCGCTTAAATCTAGGTATTATGGGTAAATACCACAACACCTTAGCTGGTGGTCCTTCACTACCTCCAGCTCCTTCACGCTTGTACCTCGACAATCCACAACGTGGACACTCATGTAAATGCTCATACTCATTACAATAAAGCATACAATCGTTAGGACAAGCATGTATCCGCTCGTACTCTAAACCGAAAGGACACATCAGTTTCTTCGCATAATAGTACGACTTTGGCGGTTCATTTCCATCGGGAGCATATCGCCTAAAACTTCCAACAACGATGTGAAACTAGAGTCCGTCCAACCAGCTTTTCGACTTAATGTTGAACAGGTGTTATCACCGCGGAAAGTTTGGTGTACTTTGTACAACCTGGATACAACGGCTTTTCAACTGACCTCGGACATAGACTCAAAAATACGAGGTCGTTTACACGACTGATCTTCAACCTCGTGTATCATCTCGTCTACCCGATCCCTATCATCATCTGCAAACTCATCATCCAAATTCTCATCCCCGAACTCATCATCCTTCTTTTCTTCACATACATCGTTCATTACTCTAGAGCTTCCTATATACTTCCCCTGCTCACCATGCCAAACCCATACGTGGTATTGAGGCCTAAGCCCACGACGAAAGACATGCTCCCTAACCACATGTATACTACTAACCTTGCTCACATTTCTACAATCGAAACAAGGACAATAAAAGTCGATCGCTCCAGGAGGATGCTTGATATTGTAATGCAGTTGTACAGAATTCCGAGACCCCTTTCACAAACTCAATCGATTCACGACTACCATACATCCAAGTACGATCCATCTCATTCAAGAAGACCTCTAATAATTAAACACAACCATTCATTATAATGCATCAATCATTATTTAAGTACATACACTCACATATCATCATATCACACACGTATAGAGCAATCTAAGATAGTGACATGTTCAATTGTATGCATGCAGCCGAAGGTCCTTATCACTCCAACCTAACCCATCCTTGGACGTCTAATCTCACTAGTGAATGTGTGCCAACTTTTCAATTTTAAGGAAAATCCGGCAAGATTTCCCTACGAGTTCTCCAAGTACACAATGTAGATAATTGCTTATCTACATATGTACCCAGAGAACAATGTAGAGAAACGATGAGCCAAGATTTTCCTCGAATTGAAAAGAAGACACACATTCACCACCTAAGTGAGATCAAACGTCCAAGAACAATCCCAAACGGGGACTATTCAAGACTTACTCCTAATGAGTAAGTCTTGAACGGGTATCTAGGCATATGATGACAATTCAAACAACTTGTAGATTTCATAGCTAAATTACATTGCGTTTTCATACAATCTCATATCAAGAAATCTACATACATTATAAGAAATACATATATCAATAAATTATCTTAACTTAATTAATCAAATTGAATCACATGACAACTTTGTCTCATCAACAAATTAAATCAAACAAAAAAGACAACGAAATTAAACTAGTTACCTCTTAACACCAATGATCAACAATGAAGAGAGTAGAGATAGTTGGAGCTTTATTTGCCTTCCTAAGCCTCTTCTTCCTACAATTAACAAAACCCACATTGCACATTAATCATTTAATTCAATTAAGAAAAACAAAACTAACTTAAAAACATTAATTCATACTTAACTAAGCAAAAAATTAGCTAAACCCAAGCGCTAGCAATGAAGAAAGAGTAGGGGCGTGGTGGTGGTAGTTGTTGCTTGCCGCTTGTGGGTGGTGGCGGCTGCGTAGTGGTGGAGGAGCTCCACACCCTAAACCCACTCAAATGGTGGAGAAGAGAAGAGAAAAGAAGAGAAGAGAAGCTAAGAGAAGAGAAGAGAGGTGAAGAAAGAGAAGGGTTGTGGTGGTGAAGCAATGTGGGTGCTCCGGCGTTAGGGCTCCGGTAGGGCGTTAGGGTTAATGTGCGAGTGAGTGAGAGGGAGGGCGAGGGGTTTTTCGCTCGTCAAATGCATGTAAGGGAGGGAAATTTAGAAAATATGTCTACCTACTATGTGTGCGAGCAAAATTGGAGATATGGTGGGATCAGAAGGGCTGCGGTTAGTCTAGGAAACGCAGCCCTTCGTTTATGAAGGGCTGCGGTTTCGAGGATAACCGCAGCCCTTCATTAGTAGGGCTGCGGTTAGCCTCAAAACCGCAGCCCTTCATACTGCATGAAGGGCTGCGTTTTCTTGTTAACCGCAGCCCTTCAATAAAAGGGCTGCGGTTTCTAAAGAAAACGCAGCCCTTCATACAAGAAGGGCTGCGTTTTTAGTAAAACGTAGCCCTTCTTGCGCAGCCCTTCCTTTTTTTTTCCCCTAGTGTATATGCTTGTTGTTCTTGTTCTACTGGAGGGTTTTGATGTTGATTTGTTGTTGCTCACGAACAAATATGATCTTTTTGAATAAGGGCCTTCGGGCTTGATCTTTTCCAAGTTTGATCTTCTAGAATGGAAAGGCACGTCGTTGATGCTTGTTGTCCTTCTAGGGAAAGAGTTTGATGTGACTTGACTGGCAGGGAGAGCATTTGAGAGTTTTAGGTTTTTGACTTATGTTTTTCTCCCCTCCTGGCTCTGGAGTCTAATCTCTTCTCCTTCCCCAAAATGAAGTGGGGAGCTGTATTTATAGAGCTTTCCTTGACCTAGGGTTTTCAAGTATCCTGCCACTTGGGCCTCATAGACATAAACCCTATTTAGAGTCCAACTTTCACTTAATGAGACCTTGACCCAATAATAAATGATTTAATTGAAATTGGCTAAATTTAATATCAAGCCCAAATTAATTAATTTGATGATTATTTATTAAAAAAGTCAACATCTAACTATAATGGGTCAAATAATAATTATGTGGCATTTAACAATATTTTCATGCCTACAGCAAGCATTGATTGCAATATTTTGAGCAAATTTAAGCAAGGTAATTATACAATTTTCATTTTTAAATCGGTTTTCATGTAGTTGAATCAAATTTATTTTTTCTTTAATAGGTTTTCAGTTGTTGAACTTCAATTTCTGAATGTTTTAGTTTGCAATTCAATTTAGCTTGAATTTTTCTTTAAGTTATATCTTGATCTTCATCTTGAACATTATAAGGATCAAATTAGCGATTAGAAATCTGCAGTTTCAATTATCAAATTAAATTTTACAGTCAATCAAACAAAGGAATGGGATGGGAGAGAGATAAAAAAAGTGAGGCATTTGTTTTTAACTTGGGAAATTAGTCAAAAGCCCATGTTCGCTGTTTCTTATCTTATATAAAAAGAGAATTGGGGTTTGGGTGCAAAAAGGGTATGCACACCCACCCCCTTTTCTCTTAATACCCACCATGTCCTCTCATTTTGTCAGCTGCCACCTGTTTTCTTTTATTTTAGTTAAGAGTAATGGAAGGACTAGAACTTTGATATAAGTTATCACTAAGGACCTGAACTTTCAAAAGTTATCATTAAGGACCTATGGTTAAGGTCTTGAGTTAATACTACTGGCTAAAAATAAAATGAAAATAAAAATATTTTTTCTTTAAATAAAAAAAAAACCATTGCTAAATAATTGTAGTAAGGAGACATTGGATATTTCAAAATACTAGTGAATTTGTGATAGAATATATGTACTGTATATATTTCCTACAAGCTAATTAAACATTGATTATTATTTGAATATAGTAATTGTACAAACGAGTTCTTTAATTGTAGCCTAGGATTACGAATGCCTTGTGTATATAATTAACTGTTGTCAATCTATGCAAATAAAGGAATATCATTTTTTTCTCAAGTTATTTTATCTCTGAATTGATTTCTTGACATTTCATTTTAATAGAAGAAGTAGAAGATGACAATGAAGAAAAGAACTTACCTTGTAAATATGGCTCATTAACATGGTTGGCACAATTATTATGGGGTTGTTTGACAATCGGCTGTTGGCTTTTGGCTGGTTTAGTTGGTTTGTTTGACTGGCAGAAGCATTGGCTGTATGTATTAGTTTTTTAAGTTGGTTGTTTAAGCCAGCTGTTTGCAAAAGTGTTTGGCAAAATTAATTATGGCTATTGGCTGTTTAATAGAGAGTTTGTGGGCCAACAAGCTAAAAGCCGATCCAAAAAGCTGCTCCATGCAGATTTTCATTTTGGCTTAAAAGTCAGCTTTTTAGCCAATCAAAAAGCCAATAACGAAACACTTTTTTTGGCAGTTTGACCAAATTGAAAAGCCAAAAGCCAAAAGCCAATGAAAAAACCATTTACCAAACATGGCCTATATGTTTGAAATACTTATATTAAAACCTTTTTAACTCTAACTACTTATAACTTGCAAATTCTATTGTCCCAATAAAATTTTATAGTGTTGAGGTTGGTTTGGTTATTATTAAGGAGACGATGGAGGGTAGGTCATGTGACGGAGCAATAATTTTGAGGGTGATGGAATGACATACAAAAGAGAAATTCTAGCATTAGTTTTTAAGTTTTATAGAAAAAGTGTTTATATTTTTAGTAGTTTTAACTCAAAAACTTAAGCCCGTTCTTTTAGGCTTATTTTCAGTTAATTTTAGTTCAGTTAATTTAATTTCGCTTCGGTTCGTTATTATTATTGTTATTATTATTATTATATATTATTATTATTATTATTATTATTATTATTATTATTATTATTATTATATTATAAATCTAATTATTATTAATTACTATAAGTATTATTAATTATTATTATAATAATAAATATTATTATTATATATAATAATAATAAATATTATTATTATAATAATAATAATCAATATCATTATTATTATTATAATAAATATTATTATTATTATTATAAATCTAATTATTATTAATTATTATTATTTTTATTATAAATATTATTATTATTATAATAAATATTATTATTATTATAATAAATAATATTATTATTATTGTTATTATAATTATTATAATTATTATTATTATTATTATTATTATTATTATTATTATCATTATTATTATTATTATAAATCTAATTATTATTAATTACTATAAGTATTACTAATTATTATTATTATTATTATAAACATTATTATTATTATTATTATTATTATTATTATTAATATTTCTTATTATTATTTTTATAAATATAATTATTAATATATAATAATAATAATTATTATTATTATTATAAATATTATTATTATTATTATAAATCTAATTATTTTTAATTATTATTATTTTTATTATAAATATTATTATTATTATAATAAATATTATTATTATTACTATAAAACTAATTATTATTTTATTACTACTTATTATTATTATTATTATTATTATAATAAATAGTAGTATTAATAATAATAATTATTATACTAATAAATATTATTATTATAAATATAATAATAATAATTATTATAAATATACTAATTATTATTATTAATTGTTATTATTATTATAATAATAAATATTATTAACAATAAATATTATTATTATTAGTTTTTACTCCCTCCGTTTCATTTTAATTGTTACATTTTGACATTATACACTATTAACAAGTTGCACTTGGAGCCTCATTTGTGATTTATACATGAATAAAAACATAGTCATGTGGGATCTTGTTAGATACGTCTTAGTATGTATTTTATTGATATGTACTTTTTATAATTTTTACATACAAAACTAGAGATATATATCCTCAAAGTTTTGCATTGGCATGCGTGAAAAGTGTAAATGTAATCATTAAAAAGAAACGGATGGAGTATTATTATTTAATATTATTATTATTATTATTATAATAAATATTATTATTATTTATTATTATAAATATTATTATGATTATTATTATAAATCTAATAATTATTAATTATTGATAATAATAATAATAATTATTATTATTATAAATCTAATTATTATTTATTATTATTATTATTAATATAATAATATTATTATTATTATCATTATTAAATAATAAAAATAATAATAAGTACTGATAATATTATGTTAATACTTATAGATTACTCCCTTTGTATTTTTTTTTCTACTTTGACTTTGCACGTTTGCCAATCCACTTATTCTACCTTAAATATCTTTCATTACATATTAGTAAAAGTTATAATAATTGAATATTAATAAACTCCTCATTGAGACGAATCAAAGAAGACCCCACATGACTATATTTTTTTCTTATATATTGAGAAAAATTTAAAAGATTCTCTCTAATTGTGAATAGTGTCAAGATTCCAAGTGAGAAAGATAAAAAAATACAGAGGGAGTATTATCGATTATTATTATTTTAGAAAATTAAATATACAATTCATTTTAGTTAATTTAATTTCATTTCAGTTAATTTAATTCCAATTAATTTATTTTAGTTCAGTTAATTTAATTTTAGTTAATTTTAGTTCATTTAATTTAATTTCAGTTTAGTTAATTTAATTTCAGTTCAACTAAAATAAGTTCAAAAGAACAGGGCTTAACCATAGATCTTTAATGATGATAACTTTTTAAAGTTTAGGTCGTGAATGATAACTTATATGAAAGTTCGAGTCCTTCCATTACTTAACTCCTGTCTCCTGCATCTCCTCCTCTATCCATGAAACCCCTCTCTATCTCTCTCCACCATGAAACCCCTCTCTCCATGAAACCCCTCCCCCTTTAGCAAGTGAACTTTTACCAAAATAGCTTCATCACGGACGGCTCGGGTTCCTGGAAATGGCGCCGGTGTAGGATTACGACGGCGACCTCGTCTAAGAGCTCCGACAAGTTTCGATGAGTAATTTTGTTGCTCTGCTGCTGATTTCCATCTAATTTGATTTTGATTTTTGTTATTTGATTGATTTTGATTGAGTATATCTATTCTTTGGCCTTTTTTCCTCTTTGATTCTCGTGATGTATCTTCTGTGTGCTCTTCGTAATTTGAAATTATCGACGCCATTAATTTGATAATATTTTCTTTAATCTTCGCAAAATAATCTCAAAGAATTTCGTGAAATACATCAATTTAAGGAGAACAGAGAGAAATTAACGATGAAATTCCTCCAACAAGATGAGATGGATGTAATACAATAGAAATACGTAATTATAAACAAATTCAACATCGATTAATGTCAATTTTTTCTGCCTTTAAACTGTCAAAGATGATTGTAGTGTTGAGAGTCTTGAAATCTCGAGAAGGTATGAGGTGCTGAGGAAGGGGTCTCCGACCATCCTGCAAAATACAAGGAAAAACTGGCCCGGGGGTGTTCCTGGGAAAGCCCCTCCGACGCTCAAGTCAGTTGAGATTGAGGTAGAGAGAGAAAGTGAGTAATTGTAGAGAGAGATGCTCTGGTTTGGTTAGGTCAGAATTAAATACCTTTATCTGATGAGACAACCCCTATTTTATAGAGGATGAGACCTCCAATAAATGAGGGCATTTTAGTCGGCCCGGTTGGTGAAGGATTGTCTTCCCCTAGATGTAGAGGGGTATTTTAGTACTCTCACCATAGATGGGCCGCTCCGGGAAATGGGCCCAAACAATTAGCCCCACGCCCAAGTAACCCGAATGAAAATCCACCATTTTTAATGCGGTTGGTTGGCGGAATAATGTTCTTGCCGAGGTTGAATGATGCCTTGAGTTAGCTATGTGACGCTAGGATTAACCAAGCACGGGGGTCTCGCTTATGAATTTTTGAGTCGGGGTAGATCCCGAGATGGTTCCATGGGTTGATGAAACAAAACCCGCCTTGAGTGCTTGTTTGCACTGAGCTGTGCGAGACGCATTAGGGAGCGCTCAACACACATCGATGCCCCAGACTCCCCCGAGTGCGCCTAGATGCGTGCCGGGTTGATCCCGACTGCTGATCCCCGACATGATAAATGTTGCACTCGGTGTTTCATGGTTCGAGGCACGCACTCGGGAATAAGGGAAGAGCCTTGTGTGCTGGCCGAGAATGGGCGCTTAATGTTGTCGGGGAATTTTTATGAGCTGGGCATCTTAAATCCCGACTCCATTGTGCTCGGGGAAGTTGATGTTTGGCTACTTAACTCCCGAGCGGGGAAGGTATTTTCCCGACAATACACTCTGCGCGACACGGACCAGCTGTGCGACACGCGGGCGACTAGTCTGGCGCGCTAGATGTGCGCTCGATGCAATTTCTGCTTGGCCGAGATAGTTGTTTCCCGAGTCCTTGATGTGGCGATGGGCTCATGGAAACTCTCCCGACCTGGGGCGGTTGAATCCTGAGGGGCTCCTTGCTCGAGTATTGGTTCCCGAGGGGCTCCTTGCCCGAGTGGTGCTTAGATCGAGGGGGGAACGCCAAAGGCGTCATCCTTGCCCGAATTGGTTCTTAGACCGAGGTATATACCGTTTCCGAGGGGATACTTGCCCGAGTTTGTGCTAGATCGAGGGGGTCACGCCAAGGGCGTCATCCTTGCCCGAGTTGGTTCTTAGACCGAGGTATATACTGTTCCCGAGGGGATACTTGTTCGAGTTGGTGCTAGACCGAGAGGGTCAAGCCAAGGGCTACATCCTTGCCCGAGTTGGTTCTTAGGCACCGAGGTATATACCGTTTCCGAGGGATACTTGCCCGAGTTGGTGCTAGACCGAGAGGGAAGCCAAGGGCATCCTTGCCCGAGTTGGTTCTTAGAGCGGGGGGTGACAATGAGCCCCATGCTTCCCGAAGAGGTCTCATGACACTACTCGATCCCGAGTAGGTCCAAAATTGTCGATACTTAGCCGTTTTTCGGCTTAGTTAGTAGGACGCTCCTCTTATGACCGAGGAGGTGCCAATGAACGAGTTTCTCGACTCGGGGGGCTAATGATCCCCATGCTTCTCGAGGAGGTCTCATGACGCTACTCGGATCCCGGGTAGGTCCAAAACTGTTGATACTTAGCCGTTTTTCGGCTAAGTTAGTAGGACGCTTCTCTTATGACCGAGGAGGTGCCAATGAATGAGTTTCTCGACTTGGGGGGGCTAATGAGCCCCATGCTTCCCGAGGAGGTCTCATGACGCTACTCGGATCCCAAGTAGGTCCAAAACTGTTGATACTTAGTCGTTTTTCGGCTAAGTTAGTAGGACGCTCCTATTATGTCCGAGGAGGTACCACGAGAGATGTGCTCGACTCGGGGGGGGTAATAAGCCCCATGCTAGGCCGAGGAGGTTCATTTGTTTGCACTTAGCTATTTTCGTTAAGTGATAGGGTACTCCTGGCATGGCCGAGGACGTACCGCGAGAGACGTGCTCGACTCAAGGGGCTAATGAGCCCCATGCTAGGCCGAGGAGGTTCATTTGTTTGCACTTAGCTATTTTCGCTAAGTGATAGGGTACTCCTGGCATGGCTGAGGACGTACCGCGAGAGACGTGCTCGACTCGAGGGGCTAATGAGCCCCATGCTAGGACGAGGAGGTTCATTTGTTTGCACTTAGCTATTTTCGCTAAGTGATAGGGTACTCCTGGCATGGCTGAGGAGGTACCACGAGAGATGTGCTCGACTCGGGGGCTAATGAGGAGGTTCATTTGTTTACACTTAGCTATTTTCGCTGAGTGATAGGGTACTCCTGGCATGGCCGAGAAGGTACCACGAGAGATGTGCTCGACTCGGGGGCTAATGAGCCCCATGCTAGGTCGAGGAGGTTCATTTGTTTGTACTTAGCTATTTTCGCTAAGTGATAGGGTACTCCTGGCATGGCCGAGGAGGTACCACGAGAGATGTGCTCGACTCAGGAGGCTAATGATCCCCATGCTAGGCCGAGGAGGTTCATTTATTTGCACTTAGCTATTTTCGCTAATTGATAGGGTACTCCTGGCATGGCCGAGGAGGTACCACGAGAGATGTGCTCGACTTGGGGGGCTAATGAGCCTTATTCTTCCCGAGGAATTTAATTTGTTGAGACAACGACACTCGGATGCCGTGTGATCGTAAATGATACTTAGCCATTTTTTCGATAAGTCGGTCGGGGCACTCCTCCATGACCGAGGAAATGTCATTTGGAGAAGTTTTTGACTCGGGGACCTAACGAACTCCATCTTACCTTCGTCGAGTGTATTTATTGGACCAGCTGCTGAGTTCAAGTATTTAGCCCCACGCTGGATGAACGGATAGGGTAGCCTCTTTCCTTCCCGAGGCGGTTGTCCGAATTGAAACCGAGGGAGGCTCTCGGTGCGGAGTACTATGTCTGTCTCGGGAGGGAGGGAGGGTTCAAGATTGCGCCTTGCCTCTAGGTGCCCTGATGTGCAGGAGCACCATATGTTATGTTTTTCGAGGCCAAGCTGGGTGAGCCTCATAGGGGAACCGAGATGAAATTCCCGAGTTGGGGAGATACTCAATCCCCGAGTTGGGGGAAGCCCCAAATTTCCCGAGTAGTTGATGCAATGTTGTCCATTTGATCTTGCTAGGTGATCGTGAAGTAGACCGAATCGATTCTCCGAGTTGGCCCTCAAGTTTCCCAAGTTGGGGGAGAGGGAGCCTCACATTACCCGGGGTTATACATGCGTGGCTACCGAGCCCAACTAGGCAACGGATTGGCTAGGAGGGGGACCGAGTTGTTTTTCCCAAGTCGGTCTTCTTGCTTTCTCGAGCTGGGAGGTGTGATTTCCCAAGTGCCCAAGAGTTACGAATGTGGGGGCTCGGAGGGCTAATGAGCCACCTATATTCCTGAGCCACCTATATTCCCGAATTTCGCTAAATGACGAGCTTCCTGGCAAGGCCGAAAGAATCATGCATAAACGTGGGGGGTTAATGAGTCACCTACAATCTCGAGTTGGGTGTTAAGATACTTAGCCAAATTTAAGCTTAAGTGTTCAGCCCCCTGGCAAGGCCGAGAAGGGTGATGCACCAACTCGGGTGCAAATGAGCCCTCAATGGTAGTCCCGAGTTGGGTGTTTAAGGTACTTAGCCAAATTTAGGCCAAGTGTTGAGCTCCCTGGCGAGGTCGAGAAGGGTGATGCACCAACTCGGGTGCTAATGAGCCCTCCATGATAGTCCCGAGTTGGGTGTTTGAGGTACTTAGCCAAATTTAGGCCAAGTGTTGAGCCCCCTGGCAAGGCCGAGAAGGGTGATGCACCAACTCGGGTGCTAATGAGCCCTTCATAATAGTCTCGAGTTGGATATGTAGGATGTACTTAGCTATATTTCCTAAGTGGCGATCCCTCTAGCGAGACCAAGAGGGTCACCGTTTGCCGAAAATATCCATGGTGTTGTGAGTTTTATGGAACTCTCCCGACCCAAGGATGTTGAATCCCGAGTCGATGATGTAGTGCTCCATGCATTCTTGGCGTGAGGCACGCACGGGCATAGCATCGACATTAAGGTTCACGCGAGAAAAGTATGCCGTGACAAGTTATCCTGCTGACCAGGGGAGTCACTCCCGACCCGAGTAGCTCTTGCTCCCGAGTCAGTTGATGTTGTTTGGCAAAGTGAGTAGAGCACTTCTTTCACGACCGAGGAGGTGACAATGAAGAAGTTTCTTGACTCGGGGAGGTAAATGAGTCCATGCTTCCCCAGGAGGTCTCTCTTCCCTGAATGACGCCACTCGAATATCGAGCAGGTACCAATAAGCAATACTTAGCCATTTTTTGGTTAAGTTCGTTGGGGCACTCCTCATGACCGAGGAGGTACCGTTGGAGTAGTTCTTGACTTGGGGGGCTAATGAGCCCAGTGTTTCCCGAGGAGGTTTTCAATCTCTCGAGTTTCCTTTTACTCTCCCATGTTGATCTGAGTCTTCAGGTATCCACTTTTGATAGTGTAAGGCTTTTGATTGTGTGCCTTTAAGGCTAAGGCAGATTGCTCTTTGGATCTTGTTAAGTTAAGGGTCATGGAAAGAGTCCAGAGAACTGTTGAGGGACCGAGTTGCAGGTTCCTTCTTGGTACTTGTTGGATCCGAGAGGGATCCCTTCACACTTTCTTCGAGGGTTTGTGATGCGCAAGTACTATCTGCGATATCCTTCTCCCTGACTTGCTTCAAGATTGTTGACAACTTGGCATGTGTCCTGCTCCATCTTACGCCGACTTGTTGCTGTGGAATGTCTTCTCGGTCCTTTTCTTCCCGAGCTTGCTCCATTCTACTTTGAGTTGAGTTAATTGGGCTTGAAGATGAGGCCCTTGGTTGAGTTGCGGCATGTCGGCTAAAAGCTCTTGAATACTTCGTTGAATGTCTAGTTGAACTGATCGACTATCCTTTATGGGTTAGTCGTAGTGACTAACTGAGGTGGATTTAGACGAAATTAGCTCCAGAGGTTGAGGCTGTTCTGCTTATCCCGAGAGGTAGATCCTTCATCTTCCTAATGAGTTGGTTCCACACTAGATGTGGTATGACGACAGGATGGGAGCTCTTCGGCTCAGGTGGTAAGCTCTTGTCTTTCTTTAGTCGGGTGACATGTTGCTCTCGGTATGTGACTTTGAGATGTAGCATCCCCAAAGACGGCGCCAAACTGTTTCTGCCTTTAAACTGTCAAAGATGATTGTAGTGTTGAGAGTCTTGAAATCCCGAGAAGGTATGAGGTGCTGAGGAAGGGGTCTCCGACCATTCTGCAAATTACAAGGAAAAATTGGCCAGGGGGTGTTCCCGGGAAAGCCCCTCCGACGCTCAAGTCAGTTGAGATTGAGGTAGAGAGAGAAAGTGAGTAATTGTAGAGAGAGATGCTCTGGTTTGGTTAGGTCAGAATTGAATACCTTTGTCTGATGAGACAACCCCTATTTATAGAGGATAAGACCTCCAATAAATGAGGGCATTTTAGTCAGCTCCAGCTGGTGGATGATTGTCTTCCCTTGATGCAGGGGTATTTTAGTACTCTCACCATAGATGGGCCAGTCCAGGAAATGGTCCCAAACATCAATAATCACACTTTCATCTTTCCGCCAACAAAAATTACCTTCAGGAATTTGATCGAGAATGTTGTATGAAAGTTCGATTAAGAATGTTAGATTGCTGTTGAAATTCCTGCAAACAAGAACAAAATGTTAAAATCAGAATCATAACCTCTTGTTGACAAAATTAAAAGCGATAAAGTATATATTACTTGCTAAAGTTAGTATAGATTGAATTAGAATATGATTTCTATAAAAACTGAGTTAAAAATTGACTCACGATTTGAAATTACTTGTTTTGGAGAGTTTGTTTGAGTAAGAGCACCGAGTGCATTCATCATACACCCGGGTGTACCATGTGCATGGTACGCCTTTGAAACCTCCAAATGAGATAGTAAGAGCTCCAGATGAGGAAATGAGCAAAAAAATAGCCTTGGGTGTATCATGCTCATGGTACACCCGGGTGTATGATAAAGATTGTATAAGAGCACCACTTTGAATTATATGTTTACCGGACTTCAAAGATTAAGGATTTTTTTTTTTTGCTTTTTTCTCTATTATTAATAAACGCTTAGGCTTCTGGTTAGATAAAGAAAATCTAATCTGACCTATTAAATATCTTTATTAATTGTATGAATTAAAAAAAAAACTATTATATATCTTTTGTCAAAAATAAATTAGCTGTCATGGTGCAACACTTTGGAACCATGTCTCTGTTCTTTGGAACTTTTAAAAGAAGGGAAGGAAGGGAAAACTTTTTTGTTCAAGTTAGACCATTTTGTTAGTCTTACAGGCTAGGAAATAAGTTTTTGTGTAACTAAAGACAAAATTTTCAAATCATTTCAGGGATAAAACTCCCCCTATACGCATCAGAATTGCTAATAGAGAAAAGAAAATAACGGAACATAGTTGGAGGAGGAAATTATGGTGACTTTTTAATCTAGAAACACTTTAGTGTTAGCTTAGGCCACTGCAATGACTAATAGTTGGCACAATAACTTTTGTTTATATATCTGGCACACTGGCATGGTGGGAGAGAAATAAGCTACTTCAGTATTTACTTTTTTTTTTTTAGATAATTAAGCTTCCAAATTGTAAACATCGCGTATTATATTAATTTTGTCCTTAATAACATATTACCAATTCATTTAGCAAAGATAGGATAGGGATAAGACTGATTTCAAAATAATTTTGAAATAGTTAGGAGTTGAATAATTTACATCAACAAAGGAATGATCACTCTAAGATAAGAAATATTATGGTTTCTCATTAATTATATGATAATATACTCAATATACTCTTAGTGATTTTTATTGCATTGCCATGGCAAAGTATTGCATCATCTAACTGGTGTTATATGTGAAAAATGATGCAGCTGTTGGAACCATGGAGGATCATGGATTGAAGAAAGATAGTTTGCAAGGTTGGTCAGAACCTTCCTCTACAAATTAGTGGTAACACATTTTTCACTAATTTGCTGCATTTTTTGCAATACCATTTAGTTACTTTAGTAGTACCATTGTCACTTTGGTCACCATCACACTCAATCTTAATTTCACCCTCCTCTGAGTGACTTATTCATGTTAAGCTATATAAACCTATTATGGTTATTTTTGTAAACTACCTATTAAGATATTATCATCCAACCTATTTGATATGATATCATCAAATGATGCAAAATTTAAGCCATGCAATGGAATAGGCAAGTCGTCGCAATTTTGAACTCTGGTATTGAGAAAAAAGTTGATCTTATAAGGATGGCTTGTTAGGCGGTAGCTTCCATTGTTTTGCGCAACATCAAAGTTACTGACAACTCGAAATTGGCCTTCAACAAGCAAATGTGAAAACATCCAAATCATCAACTTCTTAACAATTGCTTGAATTTTATCTCCCTTCATATGAAATAAAAAAATGTTAAATAGGAATTGACACGTATATACAGTACATAATATAAAAAATATATATCATTAACTTAATACAGTAGAAATTTGATTAGCAATTTATTTTTCATATTACCTTTCGACTTCGTAACTTAATATTAGTATATCACTATATCACATGTTAATTGTTATAACTTTCGACTTCGTAACTTAATATATATATAAAAGAATATATGAAAACGTCAAAACGGCAATTGTAAACATTAGGCTCTCCAAAAGTCCAAGTCCGCCCGAAAGACGGCTAGAGCCAAACAAACTCCACCTAAGTTATTCTGAAAGCCAGCTTAAGTCGACCCAATCTCTTGTTCGCTTCAATTGTCCAACAAAACTAATCACCATGTCACCTTTAAGATAACTCATTTGCGATTTTCTATTTCTTGGATTTTGTGAATTTCAAATTTAGGTGGTATTATTTTGTATGTAGTTTGAATGATTAGTTTTATTTCGAGCATGATAATGGGTTTTTAATTTTACAAATAGCAATAATGAAGATTGGGAGGAAAGAGAAAACATGGAGGTGAGGGGAGAGAAAAAGCTTGGAGGTTCATCAATGGGGGATGGTGGAAGGAGAGAAAAAGAGAAAAACTAACGTATGTTAACCTACCGTCATTAGTAAGGATATTTTAGACCCAAACAAAAACCTCAGGGTATCTGAGGAATTCCCCAAATGTGAGGGGTAATTTGGGAATTACGCCAAACCTCAGGGTACCTGAGGAAATTTTTCTATACTTTTTAATATATATGTTTAGAGATATCATTGTTTTGTGTTTGGCAATATAAAATTATGCATTCTTATATGTAGAACATCATAGCATAAGGATTTTTTATATATTATTCTATATATCTATGGGATTCTTGAGAAAGGGGACATGTACCGATTGTTGGAGAAGCCACTTATTTCCGTTTTTATGAAGCTTTTAATCTTTATGATTTTCTTTTTTTTTTTTGTTTTATTTGGTTTTTATATACCTTAATAAAGACTACCTGCATTCTTGATGATTTAATGTTGTTTTATTTTTGAGATATAGTTTTGATTTTGATATAATATTTTTGGGATATTATCTCAGATAACCTTGACTTATAGGCTTTTTTCCAATATAACCCCAACTTTGGCAGGTTTGTCTTCGATAACCTTGAACTTGATTTTTGTCATTAAACCTAACAGAATGTCAGACAGCGTTAACATGGTTTCAAAAAAAAAAAAATTAGAGCTTTTTTTTAAAAAAAAAATCATCTATTTCTCTCTCATGTTCTTCAATTCTCACACTTCTCAAGCACGCACTCATCAATGGTGTCCACCATTTTCTCTCTCCTCTTCATTTCCTCTCTTCTGCCGCACCACCACCTGCCGCATCACCACCCTCTGCACCGTACCCACCCTAATATCTTTCACCTCCTTTGAACTCCACCCACCGACACACACCAACACCGTCTTCCAACTCTCTTCCTCCCTTGCTCCCACCAGAACCGCCGCACCTGCCTACTCCCACCTAATAAACAAATGGACTCAACCTGTGGTTTATCAACAACGAAAATTTCCCAATTCATCCCTTCCAAATGGTTAGTATCAGACTATCAGGGTGTGACACCCTTCCTGTATATGGTACAACTACTGGCTCGACCAAATCGAAAGCAAGCATAACAGAACAAAACACCATTGTAATTCCAAAAAGTAATTTTTGCGCCCATGATTCAACACTTTCTTCGGTTTTAACACCATGATAATTTTTCCTTGCAACACCAGAAAAAGAGCTAATATTTTGATTATGTTTAAACCCATTCAGATACCCAGATTTTGCAAGAACAAAAGCTGCTAATTTTGCTCCAAATTCTTCAATAGGGTCAATTATGAACTGGGTTCAAGTAAGATACCAAAAGGGGAGTGGTTATGCGCGAGTTCAAGGGGTGGTGGGTCACCAGTTCAGGGGTGGTGGATGAGAAGCGTGAGTGAGGGAGGATGGAGGCCTGGTGAGAGGGAAACGTGGGAGGGGTTGCTTGGTTTCGGGGTTAGGCCGAGGGTGTTCAGGGATGGGCTGAGGGTGTTCGAGGCTGGCTGGAGTTCCGGTTGGAGGATGGTGGTTTCAGAGGTGGTGGAAACCATTGATGAATGTTTGAAAAGAGATGAAGAACAGGAGAGAGAGATAGAGAAAAAGATGAGTTTGGCTTTTCTTTTTTTTTTTCTTAAAAAAAAGCAGTAAGTTGGGTTGTTTGAACATAGTTAACGCCGTTAACAATTCCGTCAGGTTTATGACAAAATACAAGTTTAGGGTTATCTGAGAGAAAAAAAATGTCGGGGTTATTTGGGAAAAAGGCCTATATGTCAGGGTTATCAGAGTTAATATCCCAATATTTTTTAAGGGAATCTCGTATGTGATTTGTTTGTAGCATTATATTTTGATATATTATGTGATTTATTTATGTACGTTAGCTTCATTCTTCTTTTTTATGTGCAAGTGTTTGTATATGTGTATCCGGAGTTGTTACATTGTATTGCATTTTATAGCATGTTTATGAAACATACAGCGGTCTTAATTGGTCCGACCCAAGGGCAGAGCAGTCCGAAGAGCCAAAACTTTTTTAAAAGTGTCAAAGTTTATGATCCAAAATCGTATTTAAAGCCCACTTAATTATTCATGATAGTTAATTGTATTTTGAACCCAATCCTTTGAAAAGCGCAATCAATTATATAATAATAACTAATTATTTTATTTAAATAAAATAAATATTTATAAAGATATTTTTATAATTAAAATCGGATTTTAATCCGTAAAATCAGATTTCCGGGAGTTAAAAGATAAAAGAAAATCTTTAAAACGCGTTTTACAAAAGAGTTGTCAAAGCGTGTCAAAAAAGCAAGGCAGTGCGCCTGACGCACCATCTTGCGCCTAGCGCACCACCTTACGCCTGGCGCGCCATCGTGCTCAGATGTACCATTGTCCATTTGCGTCAAGCACACCACTTTGTGCCTAACACGTGGCATTATGTGTCACACAGAGTCATCCGCTTGGCGCACTCCTCTGCGTAAAGCTCAATGTTCTTTCCTATCTTTTTCAAAGCGTGTGCCACATGTATGTTGTTTATGAGTCATGTCGCGTCAGGCGCACCAATGTGTGCCTAACACGTGTGATTGTGCGTCAGACAGGCCCTTCCGCCTAGTGCAGCCCGTGCGTGACGCGCAATTTCGTTTTCCCTATAAATAGGCTTCGATTTTCCGAATTAAAGGGCGGTTTTTTTACACGACTTTCATACTTTTGCACTTCCACACATTACGAACTTTTACAAATTCTCTCTAAAGCTCTCATATTTTTCAACACATAAACACATACAAACAAACACATTCATACATACATACAAGTTCAGATCTTCAGGCTTTACGATAGCTCGTCCCGAAGGTTGTCAATCTCTCAGACCCAAGCCACGGTATAATCCCGAGGGTTCTTGAATAAATTTTTTTTATACTGAAGTTACTCACGATTTCTTTTATGATTTAGATCCTTAATAAAAGATTGTTCCTTTGTACATTTTAATCTCTTTCTCTCTTTTTATTTATTATTATATACATTGCTATGATTGTCTTGCATGCCTTTTCATCAGCACACATGTTATTATTGCTAAACGAGACCAAAAGAATTGTTCTAATGTTAATCAGATAATTTGGACAACCTGCTAGGTTCCATGTAATTTTGATTGCCTAATAACATATCACTAAAAAATAGTCTTTTATGTGTTTCCTGAACCAACCTAGACTAAATTGTTTTTAGGATGCATGAAAATATTATTTGGTTATTCTATTGCATAAAACTTGACATGAATCGATATTTAGTAGAGGCCAGCAATGGGCGAATGTGGTTCATTATGACCGTGTTCGTACCCCCACCCCAGAACTCAATCTATGGTTCATTGACCATCTATGGAGTCACGACGGGGAAATCTGCATTGGATAAGTCCCTAATTTGTCCTTACGATTTTCCAATATCCAATTAGGTTTATGAGTCTTCCTTTAAAGACTTGTTGGCGACTTTAAAACATTTCTCAATAAAACCTTAACAATGGGGTAGTCAAATACGCACTCACACCGTGTAAGCGAAATAAAATCACGCCTACAACTTGGCGACTCCACTAGGGAGGATTTTTTTAAAATTTTTTTTAAATGAGTGGGTGAAACTCGAAAGATACGATTCATACTTTCTTTATGCTTTATGATTTAGAATGACATTACAGTTTTGCATATGCATGGCTATTGTTTAAGCCACCATAAGGACAATCTACCTTGCCTCATTAGTGCATATTCTATGTGTGAGGCCACCCCCCGGGGGGTTTACGCTTTGTCCTTCCAAAAAGCTTCCTGAGCGATAGTGTTGGATCTTAGTCATAAGCAAACCTACCCAACCATGGCATTGTTCTCTTGTACCCGGCTTGAGAACTGGAGTTCGTCTTACACATGACCACCTCTTTAAGCAGAGATACGAAGAGTGGGATCAGTTTGTTAGTCATGGACCCTTTTCAGCCTTAACCTAAACCTGACCATAGTTTCAAACATAACTCTAGACTTTAGGTTGGAACTTTTGCATCTATGTTACATGACATTTGCTTGTGACTGCGATTTTTGCCTGTTATTAACTTGTCAAATTTTCGTTGTTATGCATTGCGTCTAAAATCGCGTCTATAAACAAAAACAAGATCGTCAATTCGCCAAAACCTCGCCTAAATCCCCGAAAACATGTCGGGGGAGCAGTGCGCTAAGCGCATTAAGTTGCGCCTGGCACACCGCTCCCGCGCCAGACGCAAGGCGGTTTGCCGCGCGCAGCAATGCTGCGTGGCACGCAGTCTGTGCATCACATGGTTTTCGTCGATTTAGTCATCGTAGTGGTCGATCCCACGTTCGGTCCATCTGCATTTGCGTAAAAGCATGGTAATTTTAGATAGGCGTGTTCATAACCCGGTACCTGATTTTTCGGGCACCCGGACATGCGGGTACCCGCATTTGCGGATAGTTGAAAACCTGGCCCATGACCCGACCCGGAAAAATCGGGTACCCGGTTTTCGGGCACCTGCTTTTTTCGGGTACCTGCTTTTTTCGAGTCGGATCATAGAGTACCCCGGAAGAAGAACAACCACAATTATCTATTTAATAAATTGCTATATTGCTTGCAGTTGCAGCCATAGATTTGAGAAAATAATCCCAGATTCCTCACTCATGAATATACACACAACAAAGAAACACACAAAGCAACGAAATAATGAATAGAAAATTAAAGTAAGACTTTTGGCTTTTGCTGAATGACACCTGTGCATGGTGTTGCAATTAATAGTTTGACACCATCTTCTAATCTTTCAGAAGAGATATGTGCATCTATGCTTGATTTTCAATTTTTTTTTTTAAAATCCTGATTGATTTAATTAGAGAACCTCAACAAATGAGTGTGTCAAACTCAGACTCACCTTGAGTTGATCTGTCATGTTAAGGGTTTTCAATAAATTTGGTTTATTAAATTTTGACTAAGTGATTCAGTTTCTTGTGAGATGAGATAACGAAAGGATGAGAGTTGGGAGAGCAGAGCAATGCATAGCAAGCCAGCGAAGTACAAAATTTTATTATCTTTTTACTTTTCCCGGGTTACCGGGTACCCAGTTAACTAAAATAACCGTCACATTATCCGACCCGCTTCTTACACATTTTTCCGGGTCGGGTACCCGGCCCATTAAAATTAAAAATTTTAGAATATTACCCCGTTTTTTTATTGCGGGTCAGCGGGTCAATGGGCCAGGTTAATTGGGTCGGGTTTTTTTTTTAACACCCCTAATTCTAGGGGTGTCACCTAATTCAAACAAAAAAATCAGTCTTTTCATGCATATAATCTAAGGTCAAGTCTATCCTAAAAAGTGCATCTAGAAATGGGTCATGGTAGAGCTAGAGTCATCATGCATGTCTACCTTGTCCCTGCTATCCAACTAAATCTTCTCTATCAATCTTACCCTATCAATTTCAAAAAACGTACATTTTTCAAAATCAATCCTACACCGATGTCTATTCTACCTTTTTTTCAAAAGCATTTACTAACCATCCTCATACAAGACATTCAATAAATATTTTCAAAATTAATCCATCATATTTTCCTAATAAAAGATAAAAAACAAGGGGCTCTTTTAAAAAAAACGAATTTCAAAAATTCTAGTCCAAACACCTTCATTCAATACAAGCCAATCAACCCAACCCAATCCGTTTGCATTCATTTTTAAGCCCATTTACATTAGAGTCTATTTTGCATTCATCCTAGGCCGGTTTAAATTTGAGTCCATACATTCACTGGCATAGGTCCATTTAGGCCCAATTCATTCCCTAAGTCTAGTTTGCATCTGTATGTAAACCCTACTCAAGTCTTCAAACAATAAAAGGTCATACCCTAGGTCTAGTTTGTATCGCTATGTAAACCCTAGTCAATTTTTCGGACTATAAAAGTTCATTCCCTAGGTCTAGTTTGCATTTCTATGTAAACCCTAGTTAAGTCTTAGGACTATAAAAGTTCATTTCCTAGGTCTAGTTTGCATTTCTATATAATCCCTAGTTAAGTCTTAGGACTATAAAAGTTCATTCCCTAGGTCTAGTTTGCATCTCTATGTAAACCCTAGTTAAGTCTTCGGACTATAAAAGTTCATTCCCTAGATCTAGTTTGCATCTCTATGTAAACCCTAGTCAATTTTTCAGACTATAAAAGTTCATTCCCTAGGTCTAGTTTGCATTTCTATGTAAACCCTAGTTAAGTCTTAGGACTATAAAAGTTCATTTCCTAGGTCTAGTTTGCATTTCTATGTAAACCCTAGTTAAGTCTTCGGACTATAAAAGTTCATTCCCTTGATCTAGTTTGCATCTCTATGTAAACCCTAGTTAAGTCTTCGGACTATAAAAGTTCATTTCCTAGGTCTAGTTTGCATCTCTATGTAAACCCTAGTTAAGTCTTAGGACTATAAAAGTTCATTTCCTAGGTCTAGTTTGCATTTCTATATAATCCCTAGTTAAGTCTTAGGACTATAAAAGTTCATTCCCTAGGTCTAGTTTGCATCTCTATGTAAACCCTAGTTAAGTCTTCGGACTATAAAGTTCATTCCCTAGATCTAGTTTGCATCTCTATGTAAACCCTAGTCAAGTCTTCTGATAAATCATATTTATATATAGTTTTAGGGTGCATTTAGGTTGCATTTTAGAGCATTTAGATTCATATTTAGGTTCATTATTGCATCATATTCTTAAGTTATGTTATTCTACTCCTATTCGGTATGTTTTCTTGTTTTTGATGAATTTCAGGTAATGAGAACGTATTTGGAGTATATTTGGCTGAGCTTGAGGATTAGGAGCACTTGGAAATAAGCTACGATGCACAAGGATAGTATGGATACGTCTTACTACGAGTTTGAGCGAAAACGAAGCGGAAAATCATTAGAAGAAATGTGAAAAAGGAGTCATGTACACTCTTCTGATCATAACTTTTGATGTACTTCTTAGAATCAAGAAATTCCAGTTGGGTTGGAAACTAGACTTGAAGGGCTTTCCAACGATAGGTCACACGCCCCAAATGGACTTCTGGTTCGAGAGATACAGCCTTCGCAAGTTGACGCAAAATCGCTGTTTTCCCGCCCGGTCGACCTGGCGGTTTCGCCCGACCGGGCGAAATGAAAATTTCACCGGATGCAAGGCATGTTAGCCCGGTCTACCGGGCGAGAAAGGAGCCAAAATCGCTTGCGCGCCCGACCGGGCGGATTTGCTGTTCTGTCGTAGCTCCTCAATCACCGTCGCCCGACCGGGCGGTTTCTCGAGACGGGTTTATTTGCCTTTTTTTAGCCGGTTTTGTAAAAACTATAAATAGGTCTTCTCTCTCTCTCTCCGGGGGATCACCTCCCTTATCACGTTATATTTTGTATTCTTAGGTTTAGCTTTAGTTTCCTTCTTCCTTTTCTCTCTAGTTTTTTCATGGCAAACCCTAGTTTCTCTTTTCTTCATTAATTCATGAGTTTATAATTTTCATCTCTTTTCTTTCATTGATTTCTTTGATCATGCTTTTCTTTGTAGATTTAAATTTCTTTATTTATTTCATGATTGAGTAGTTTATATTCTAGGGTTTGGGAATCCATGTTTATATGCTATAATTCTCGATGGATGTTTATTAATGGTTTGATTAGTTATTGATATCTCTAATTGATTAGTGTTTATATTATTAATCTTGCAATCTGATCAATTGTCTGATTAAATATTGCTAATATTGAGTCACAGATCGAGAGATAGTACTCTTTAGAGGCTTACCTACAATTAGCAAATCTGATTATGTAGAGCGACCGTACTAGCATATGTTGATTTGAGAGCGTTAAGGCCCGACCATAGGATTAACGTGTGCTCTAGATATCTGATTCATTGAACCATTGATGATATTTTGATAGATTATAGTTATAAACGTGGTAAACCATTGCCCTAGATCCTTTTTAGTTTGTTTTTCGTAGTTTGATTAGTTTAGAACTTTAATTCAATATTCCTGATCTTGTTTAGTTTCTCCATGCATTAGAAGCTAGATTAAAACAACCATCTCTCTGTGGATTCGACCCTACTTACCCTACTACATTGTTAGAAGGTTTTGCAGGAATTATTTTTGACAGGTGTACGACAGCCTATCAAAACTTTGGCGCCGTTGCCGGGGAGACGGTATAGTTTTATTTAGTTTTTATTGTTGGTGAAATTAAACTGCATATATATATATATATAGTTTTCTTTTTTCTTTCTTTTTGTGAATATATATATTTTGTTGTTCTCCTTGTCTGTTTTAGTGTGTTGTCATGGAGTCGAATAATTATAGTTCAGAGGGGGGTGTTTTTTCTAATTATCAAGGGCAATGTGATTATTCTAGGTATTATAATGTGAATGATTATGTTTATGATGCATCATATGATTGTCAAAATTTACAAAATCTGTGCATGAATTCCTATGAATATTCCCATGACCCTAATGAGTCTTATTTGCCTGATTATACTCAATGTTATCAACCTGAAGTGAATAATTATTTTCAACCCGAAACATCAGAGCGTCAGGAACTATTTAACATGATGAAAGAGTATATGGTTAAACAGCATGAAGATTTAAATGAATTAGCTCATGATTATCAAAACATAGCGAAATCTATTGAATTACTTGTTGTGCAACAATCTACTAATCAACAGGTTATACTTGATGATGATGATTTTGGTGTTGAGAATTATACTCCGGAGGAGAAAGGCGTTGATATGACTCATGATAGTTTGGTAGAAGGTAAGGGTGTAATTGGTGAAGTTGGTAGTGAGTGTCTCTATGTCGACGAATCCTTAGTTGAGAGTGAAGTGTCTCACACTTCTTCTATAAACTTTTCATCTGCATATGAGTCTAAAGTTGAGAGTGAGATAATACATGAGTCTTTGTCGGTTCCATCTGATACTGTTTTTGAGTCTCATGTTCCCTTCTCTAGAAACCTTGATCTTATTCCTTCTTCCCCTTTATTATATCCTCCATCGTTCCTTCTTTCTCCCCTTTTGAATGACTCTCATGATAATGTAAATAATGTACAATTGGTTTCTTTTCCTTCTTTTGAGTCCTGTAAAATGACTAACGATTTTTCTTTTTCTTCTTCTTGTAAATATAATTTTTCCTTTGATTTTTCTTTTGGTAGTTTTAGTAATATTTTAGTACTAATTTTTTTCATTTTTCCTTTCCACTCTTATATAATATGCTCTGAGATGTTTGCAGGAACATATGATAAGCTTCTTAGAGCGTTGAACTATTATGAGTGATCTACTAATCTTAAACGGTCATGCAAGACCTTAAATCAGCGCTTATCGGGAGGCAACCCGACTTTGTTCATTTTTTATTTTTATTTTTTTTATTTTTTTTTATTTTTGTTGGTTTGACTAACTTTGCTAATGTGTGATGAAGTCTTTTGCTAGGTGCAAGCATAGTCAATTTTTTTGGCTAAGTTCATTGCCTCATTACAACTATCGATTGTGGTGGAGGTGTCGATGCTTTTTGACACTCCCTTTGATTACCCACCCCTTTTGTAAGTTGTACCTCTCCCTCATTTAATTCCTCTTTGTTCACATTGAGGACAATGTGTCATTCAGCTTGGGGGAGGATGTTTGTCATCATTACTTAGCGCATGTTAGTTGCATTTAGAGTAGTTTTTTCATTGCTTTCATAGGATGTTGCACGGTTTGTACCGCTCACTAGGAGTGGGAGTTTACGTGTAACCAAAAACATTGTACTGCTTTCTTAGTTGCATTAGCATATTTCATTTCATATTAGACTTCATCTCATTTTAGTTGCATCTATAGGACTATTGCTGGCACTCTTTGAGAACTTTGGTGATATTTTACTACATTTCCTAAGCGTCATTCATCTTGAGCATGATACTTTATAGCACGACTGTTTCGCAATTGATTGTTTGTGGTAAGATTGATTGATCTTTCTCTGGTTCGATTTAACTTTATTGTGCAGACACCTTAAACTAAGTGAGCTTCTGTGCCTATAAACTGACGTATCTGTGTCAGTTATGTTCTTTCATGTGTGATTAGTTCCTTAGTTGTCGCATTGATCTTGATTTTGACTTGGTACTCTTTGATATTTGATAGTGCATACATTTTGATATGATTGAGGCATTTTATTTCATGATCTTAGCTCCAGAGTTACTCTTGTTTTCATATTATCCTTCCTCTAGCCCCGCTGAGCCTTTCTGACTATGTTTGATTGCTACCTACATTAGAAGCCATTGGCCTCATTTGATATTTGTCCTAAGCCTAGCTTGGGGGAGCGAGTATTAGTTTTGGTTTGGTTTGTATTGAATTGAAATGCTCTATTTGTGGTTTAGAAGGATGGAAAAGTATGTTTAGTGAGCTTTGAAGTTGAATTGTAAGTTCGAGAAAAAAAAAAAAGTGAAAAATGAAATGAAAAAAAAAAAGAAGTGAAAAAGAGTTGTCAATAAAGTGAAAAAAAGGGGTTTATTTTGAATTACTTGAGCAAAAGTGTTGTTGATTATTTTTGGAGATAGTTGGTTGTTGCGTGGAGTTGTTGTGACCTTTCTTGGTCATGTTTTCAGTTATATAATGCTCCCCCTTCTTGGTTTTTCCACCACAATTCCCAAATTATTCCATACATTTAACCTCAGCCCCATTACAACCCATAAAAGTCCTCTTGATCATTGTGTATTGTGTTTGTTGAGTATTAAGTGAGTCAAAAAGTCAAAGTTAAAGAGTATTTGCTTCATCTGAGTCGACTTGATTAGGTTGAGTGTCATCATTTATGCCTTAAACACATGAGAGATATGAGTGCACATAACTATAGTGAGGTTTGTCATGTTTTGTTAAATCAAGCTTGGGAGAGATGGTATGTGGTATGATTGGAGAGTTGATTGTGATACATGACATGTTATGCGGCTTTGTTCGAGATTGTTTCGATACTTGGTTTGTGTAGTGATTATATCTCTTGTGTTTTCAGTTGAGTGTTTAGCCCTGTTGTAGTCCTATATTGTAGGTCGTCTTTCTTTTCCAATGTCTATGTCTTATTGCTTGGGGACAAGCAATGGTTTAGCTTGGGGGAGTTTGATAAATCATATTTATATATAGTTTTAGGGTGCATTTAGGTTGCATTTTAGAGCATTTAGATTCATATTTAGGTTCATTATTGCATCATATTCTTAAGTTATGTTATTCTACTCCTATTCGGTATGTTTTCTTGTTTTTGATGAATTTCAGGTAATGAGAACGTATTTGGAGTATATTTAGCTGAGCTTGAGGATTAGGAGCACTTGGAAATAAGCTACGATGCATAAGGATAGTATGGATACGTCTTACTACGAGTTTGAGCGAAAACGAAGCGGAAAATCATTAGAAGAAATGTGAAAAAGGAGTCATGTACACTCTTCTGATCATAACTTTTGATGTACTTCTTAGAATCAATAAATTCCAGTTGGGTTGGAAACTAGACTTGAAGGGCTTTCCAACGATAGGTCACACGCCCCAAATGGACTTCTGGTTCGAGAGATACAGCCTTCGCAAGTTGACACAAAATCGTTGTTTTCCCGCCCGGTCGACCGGACTGTTTCGCCCGACCGGGCGAAATGAAAATTTCACCGGATGCAAGGCATGTTAGCCCGGTCTACCGGGCGAGAAAGGAGCCAAAATCGCTTGCGCGCCCGACCGGGCGAATTTGCTGTTCTGTCGTAGCTCCTCAATCACCGTCGCCCGACCGGGCGGAATTCGCCCGGTCGACCGGGCGGTTTCTCGAGACGGGTTTATTTGCCTTTTTTTAGCCGGTTTTGTAAAAACTATAAATAGGTCTTCTCTCTCTCTCTCTCTGGGGGATCACCTCCCTTATCACGTTATATTTTGTAGAAGGTTTAGCTTTAGTTTCCTTCTTCCTTTTCTCTCTAGTTTTTTCATGGCAAACCCTAGTTTCTCTTTTCTTCATTAATTCATGAGTTTATAATTTTCATCTCTTTTCTTTCATTGATTTCTTTGATCATGCTTTTCTTTGTAGATTTAAATTTCTTTATTTATTTCATGATTGAGTAGTTTATATTCTAGGGTTTGGGAATCCATGTTTATATGCTATAATTCTCGATGGATGTTTATTAATGGTTTGATTAGTTATTGATATCTCTAATTGATTAGTGTTTATATTATTAATCTTGCAATCTGATCAATTGTCTGATTAAATATTGCTAATATTGAGTCACAGATCGAGAGATAGTACTCTTTAGAGGCTTACCTACAATTAGCAAATCTGATTATGTAGAGCGACCGTACTAGCATATGTTGATTTGAGAGCGTTAAGGCCCGACCATAGGATTAACGTGTGCTCTAGATATCTAATTCATTGAACCATTGATGATATTTTGATAGATTATAGTTATAAACGTGGTAAACCATTGCCCTAGATCCTTTTTAGTTTGCTTTTCGTAGTTTGATTAGTTTAGAACTTTAATTCAATATTCCTGATCTTGTTTAGTTTCTCCATGCATTGGAAGCTAGATTAAAACAACCATCTCTCTGTGGATTCGACCCTACTTACCCTACTACATTGTTAGAAGGTTTTGCAAGAATTATTTTTGACAGGTGTACGACAGCCTATCACATACCGCCCTTGAACTTGTTAGAATGTACAATCCTCATATTTTTGTTGTGTTGGAACCTCGAATTCCAATCCCACAATGAGTGACGCTGCTCGAGCTTTATGAGATTTTCTTGGGTTCAATTGTTGCATTGTGCGACAGCCTCATGGTTTTAATGGTGGTAGTTGGATATATTGTAATGATAATCATATTTTCATGTGCATCTTAAGTGAAGATAGAGAGATAGTTCATATGCGTTTTTCAAATCTTGATATAGATAGTTGATTGTGTAATCTTAGAAATTTTAAAAAAAGTTATTTGTAAATTTTAATATATTCCGATTGATGTTTGTTTATATTAGAGTCGGAAAAAAGGTTGTGGTAATAATTTGTGAAAGTAAGCTTCTACTTCCATTATACATTTTGTACAAGTGATGTACTTATGTAAATTTAGTATCTTAAAAAAAATTATTTGTAGATTTGAATGTGTTTGGCTTCATGTTTTGTTTATTTTAGATTTGCAAAAAAAAATGTGGGGTAATTACTTATAAGAATAAGTTTTTATTGTACATATTTTATATGTGATATGCTATTTTGTATTATAGCTAACTTACATAAGATGTACATCGATTGTTAAGCAATATAAATAGTACATTTACCGAAAGACATTATGATTAAATTAATTTTATTATAAGTTCTATGATGATGATATTTTGTATCTTGATGGACGCATGAAATAGTACCACAAATATGTAATACATGACATAGAATCACATGTTGTCTTCATGTGTGATTTGACAACACTATATACTTTTGTTGTTATCTATGTTTTTCATAAGTTCCAAAATTTGATATTATGTTTACTTTTTGTTGTCAGTATTGTTTGCAATTGTTAAGTCATGCTACTATAAATTTTTTGCTCCTTTATATGTTTCACAAGTAATATGTTTTTTGTATATTTTGTTTGTTTCTTCAATTAAATTTTATAACTTCTAATGATGGATATGAAATATTAGTTATGTTTTGTTTTCATCATTTGATTTTATTAACGTCAATTTTGCTATCATTACTCGGTGTGTTTCACCCATTATAAGTAATAATATTTTCAATGTTGTAGTATTTGTTTGAACGTGTATATGTTTCTATGTGTGTGCGTATGTGTGTAAATATATACTGAGTTCAAGTCTTATAACAAATGTAACATGCATGTTGACATTTGTCATAAATTTTGCTTTAAATCCATATATGTACCATAACACGTGTTATTTAAATATTCATGTTGATATGATTTGTCATGAGTGTTTGTGGATTATGTATTTGAAATTTACGTGTCACAACATTTATGCCCTAACCTAACAACTAACATGTTGTTAAATAATTTAAATTTTTTTTGTAGAACAATTATAACATTGTTCTTTTATAAAAAAAACAATTTTTATTTTGTTTACTTCAATAAATTCTAATTTATATGTAATGTTTCTATATACTTATGATATTGGATATGATTAAAAAATATGTAGTAAAAATTTAAAATCATTGAATTTAAATATTTAAGGGTTGAAAAATAATATGAAATGCAATTACACGAATACATTACATTATATTTTACAATATGTACAACAGTGTCTATATTATTTTATCTTACAATGGATATTAAAAAGTAGTTTACACTATAGACATAGTATTCACACGGTGGCATATGTAATTTCCTTAGTTCTCCAGCGTAGTTGTCTGTTATCTCCAAGCATGCATGTAGCCAATTCTATGTTGAAATATTTGTCTTTTAAATTTTGAAGAGTTTCTTCAATAAATGCTCGTCGTTCCTATAAGAATAAATGTAATTAATATTTATTATCGATATACAATTGTCATTAAGGTATCTGCGTTGACAATAAATAGATCTCATTTGCTTTTTTGTCTAGGACGAACTCTGCATGAGAACCAAAGAATGTCATAGGTGTCGTACCGCTGGAGTCTTCAACATTAACATGTAAGATACATCTGTAGTGGATGAAGTAGAACAAGTAAATAATGGAAAACAATTTTAAAAAATAATAATGGAAAATAATGTACAAAATTACCGAGGTTAAGTTGTTGCAGCATGTGGAGTGGATGAAATAGAACAGGTAAATTGCTCTCCGATGTTAGCATTACCTTTTTTGTTGCATACATTGCAAGAATCATATATTAGACTATGCTTGTTCGATATTTTTGTAATTCTTCCTCTAATACGCACAATTTTTCGAGCCTGACATCAACAAAATTAAATCAAATAAAAAACTACTACGAAATATACAACTACAATAAAGAACATAAGAAATAAATTTATATTTGAATAACAATATAACCTGTTGTTCTGGTAATAAGCTAATCAAAATATCCGAGCTTCCATTTTGCTCTGTGCTTTGATTGCCTTGAGTAGCAATCGATGTTCTCAGCTCGTAAATTTTTTCTCTATTTTCAACAACCCTACAACAAAATTATGTGTAAAGTTAGATAATATTGGTAATAATTAATTTACGGCTATTTTCTTCAACTTACCAGTTATGTAATGCAAATGTAGTTGGTGAATCAGTGTTTATTTTGATAGTGGAAAGAGGTGGTTGTTCCATTTCGCTCCTGTGAAAACATATTAGTATACTTATAGTTGTTTATCAAAAATAAAATTACAGACAAAAGCGGCTCCAAACAACTAATGATAATAAAATGATTACAATAGTATCATCATAATAAAAAGTTAATGTAATACTTAAATGTTAATATAATTTAAATTGTATACCATCGAAATTTTTTGCTACAACACGTGTAACTTGAACAACAGGGAATGAATCGATTATTGTAGCAATTTGTTCAGCTTCAATTGTAGCAAGAGTGTTACACAATGACAACATTATTGGTGTTAACATGTCATATATATATAATGCACATATATAGTTATTGAAATGACTTATGTCATAATGATTAATATTGTTGAAATTGTGAACTTACGATGTGTCTGTCAACTCAATATCACGTATATCATAAGTTCTTCCAGTTGTCTAAGAAGTCATTGTCCTTATTTCATGTACATGGATAGCGATGCCAACAATATATGCAGATACAATTGATGAGATTATCCAATATACCATAAAATTGTTGAAGTCATAAATAGAGTTGCCAAACGGGTCATACGGGTCGGGTCAAAATCGGGTAACCTTTGTTTTCGGCTTGCGTTCGGGTCGGGTCGGGTCCGTTCGGGTACGGTTCCATGAAATTTCGGGTCACATCGGGTTGGGTTAGATCGGGTTTCTATCTAGCAAATAAATAAAACACATATAAGACTAATAAGAGCTAGTGAAATAATTAATAGGCAATGGCTAACTCATATATAGTATTTCATGACAATTTTTTCTCTAAATTTGATTAAAAAGTAACTAATATGACAACTTTCGGGTCGGGTTTGGGTCATCATTATCGGTTTAATTTCGGGTCGGTTTGATTTCGGGTCGAGCATATTCGGGTTCGAGCATATTCGGGTTTATTTACTTTCAGGTTTGGGTCGGTTTATTTCGGGTATCGTTCTTTTTCGGGTCATTGTTTTCGGGTGAAACATGGGTTTCGGGTTGGGTCAACGGGTACGGGGTCTATTTTGCCGGCTATAGTCATAAGTAACTAATATTAGTTTCAAGTAGTAGTAGAAATAATTAGTAACTAACCAATTCTATCGCTTTTTCCAATGTAATTATTTACTGCATCAAGTGATACCCAGTAGGACGGTTCAATTATTCGATTATGTATGGATGATTGAGTTTCTGTTACTCTTATTGTTGATTTGATGGTCATTTGATATTGTTGCTCATTTCTGATGAGATAGTCAGACATTCGACTGACAAGTTGATTTGTTATATCATATTCTTTTCCTTCATGAAGTGTGTCTTTGAAGAGATCAATGTCTTGTTCAAATATTGTTGCTCTCATTTGTACACCCTGTGTAAAAGCCCAGTTTTCAAGCAGCTTTTGATTAGTTATTAATTATACTTTAGTTATGATTTATATTTGGAAAATTCATTATTAATTATCAAATTGGGATTTCAAAGTAAATAATGTGGAAGGTATATTGTCATCTGTAAAGTATAAAATTCTATTTGAGAAATCCATATGAGCAAACCCATTTTTATGTTTCATTCTCCAAACTTTGAGCTGTCAATCTTGAAGAGGTCCAAGACCCATCTCTCTCTCTTCGTGGCAAGCAACCATAAAAGCCACAAATTTTCTAGTTCTTGAGTTGTCAAAAAAGTTCCCCACTAAATTAGCAAATTCAGATGTCTTTTAAGCGAAAATGAGATGATATAACCCCAAAAGTCCTCTCTCTCGAGAACGTTCTTCTCCCTCCTCTGCTCCAACCACCTCTGTGAGCTGCTACCCTGACATTCATGAGTGCCTACACACTCAGTTTCTCTCTCCTCCGGTTTCTGTCTGCCTCCAACGCCCTTGTTCTGCGCGCCGCCGCGAGTTGTGCAGCTACTGGTGGCCTGCTGCCACCGTGAGCTGCTGTGTGTTGTTCTGTTGTTGTTGTGTTGCTTTGTCAAGATGTTGCTGCTACTTCGGTGAGAACCATTTTCTGCTGCAGCCAAGCTGTTATTACATAATCTGATTTCGTTCTCTGCCATTTATTATTGTCATGTTGTGATTGTGGTTTTAGCTGAATTCCTCAATTAAGTTTGGATTATGAAAGGGTTTGATATATCCAAGTTTTGATCTTTGATAAATTCTGATTTCTTTGGCAAGTGATTGATTTTGGTGTAAGCTCTTGCTCGTATTTCTTCAATGGATATATGATTTACATGGGTTTTATTAACTTTCACTAATGGCTAGTTCTTAAATATTAATATTGATTGCAATATAAGTCAGTTTTGCAAATGATTTTACTAAGAACGGTTATTTTGGTATCTGAATCAATTACTTTCATGATTCCAAAATCAGTTTGATAATTTCTGGAAAAAAAAAAGATTAATTAGACTATAGATTCTTTTGTCGAGAAGTTTTAGTGTTGATGATGGAATTGGAAATAGGCATATGAGATTTAAGTGAGCTATTATCTATTTAAAGAATAGTAGTTGAGTGAGATAAGTTTGACAATGGTTAACAATTATGCTATTGTTGTGAGGTGAATACGGGTGGAATTCAAGTCTCCTTGGAGGAGCGACATTATGGATTCTTAGTGATGGAATGCGGATTAAGCAATATTTCAAGATGGGTATAAGGTACACATTGTCCCTCCACTTTATAACTAAATCGTATTTGCGCTATTGCAAGTTGTATGAATTTCATGACTTTCCAAAAAGGAATTTGAGTTCTGACTTGGATTTGTTATGGTTTTATGATTATAAGTTCAACTTGTTCAGAAGTGTGATTCTTAAGAACTAAGTTTGTCTGATTTTCGGAACATATGATTTAACGCCAAATGTTTGAGTATATAGTGTTTAACATTGATTTCCTAATTTTGAATTGAGATATATCTTTGTAAGTTTTGGTTGTGGAAGATAGTTTTATTCGAAAATTTAAAGGAAGTAAAGGTTATCCAATGATACCAAATTCTGTTACACTAAGTCAAACTTGTTCCGTATTGAAGGATATTCTGGTTTCTAAGATCTAATGGTATAAGTTAATCGATGACCCACATTTTAAGTTATTATATAAAAGTTATGGGTGTCCAATTGTGAACATTTAAGGAAGTGTTCTCGATATATATTCCTCAATGTTATTATAAGTGTGGGTTTTGAATTGAGCGATCTCGTACCACTATGCTATGGATGATCAGCTAAATTTTGTGGAATCCGATATAAGTCTCTAATGAGATACGATCTAATACGGTTTCAAGTTTATGGAGTTTTAATGTTATAGTTTACGTTCAGTTAATGAGATTTCAATAATATTATTTTGTTGAGCGGTCTCTGAAGCAAAGAGTTGTATAGAGATTTTGGAAAATGCAATTATGAACTTTATGGAGGAGAATTATTAGAAGTAGTATTGTACAGTAAGTAGTATCGTGATTGTGTATTATTAAACGGTGAATTATACCATTTAGAGTTTTTCAGTGTGTGTGTTATTATTAGGATAATTATGATAAACTCAAAGGAGTAATTCAGTAAGTCTGATATGATTGGTGAGCTCTACTTTTGAATGATTGAAAACGGTATGGGACATGGCTATATCTCCACAAAAATTTGTATTTTTAAGCGTTTAGGGGATACAAAGAGTCTATTATACTCCAAGTTATTGGGAATTCGAGTAAATTGTGATTGACAAAAAGTTATTGAGATGTAAGCTTCAATTTTGATATGCTTGGACTATAATTTCTTTAAAAATTCATATTTGAAAGGGATTTAGCAAATGAATTTTATAAAAGGTTGATTTATACCAAGTTACTAGAATCTCGAGTATATTATGCAAGCAATATATTTGGTATATTAAATACCCAAAAGCAATTCTGTTATGAGAATTTGAGAATTATGAATCTGAGTTTTCGGAAATATGAAAGTATGGATTATGAATTTTGATTCTGTTTTGTGAGGGGAAGAAGGCTTGCTAGAAGCGTGTGAACAACATTATGTATTACGCCATTATGCATATTACGTATTCTAGGGACATGTTCTACAAGTCTTGCAAGCAGTACATAACGGAAGAGGGAGACGTCCCTTGTAAAAGTTTAGAGAACTCGCCTAAAAGGCAACTCTATTCGTGTTCTCTTCCCCAATATATATGATTTCTGAAAGAGAATAGAATATATGTATTTGAATATGCAAATGGTTCGGGAAAGCCATTTCAAGCTTGATTTTCGAAGTAATGTTTTTCTCTCCCAAGTTTTTGGAATTCATGCGCTGAACACGAGGATGATTTACAAAGAGACTCGTTAGGAATTTATGAACTCTGTTGTACATATTTGGATTGAAGAGTATTATATTTGAAATACAGAAGTGGGAAATAGTGTTATGTCTTATAATATGTGAGATAGAATTGATTTTGGGATATCGTATTTGATCCTATAAAATCCTTATGAGGTCTCTCTCTAAATGAAAGCTTATATTATTCATTTTGTGAGATACTCTTATTATTTAGAACGAGTAACATTGGAAATTGTCTGTAAGTAATTATTATATTATTCGTCCATTATGATTTCTCTATGGCTTGACTTCTAATATTTTAAGACTAGCCTTATATGCACGCGATGCGTGCGAAATTATTATTGGCATTTAATCAGTTGCGTAATTCATGTAGTTTTAATTTATAGAAAAATTATTTACAAAGTTTATTTGAGGAAAAACATATTCATAGCATAACAATATAATAACAAAGATAGTAAAAGAAATCTCTAGTGTTATTCAACAAAAGAGCCACAAACAACATAAAAATGACTTATAAAGTACAATTCAACTTTGAACTTTGTGTATACTCAAACATGTGTAGTTATAAGCAAGTTTAAGACTTTTTTCACTATATGAATGTACACATTTTGGATGTAGTACTATCACAATCCCACATAATAATCCTTTCATCACAATTCACAACCCCATATAAATTTTTTTTTTTATGCGTGAGGGATACAAAATGTGATTGGAAATAAGTTCAACCCCATGTAGTATATAATAACTTAGCTCTCCAAACATCTTTCTCTCTAGTGTTTTGGGGCCCCAATAGGAATCTATGAAATTTTGTAAGTGATTTGGGCTCCCAAATGACTTCGGTCATCAGAGTTCAACTAAACACATGTCTTCTTCTCCTGTATATAAGCAAACTTAGCTCTCCAAAAGTCTAATCATCTAAGCGCATGTCTTCTGCTTGAGTGCATCATATTTCTTTCCAGTGCATATACACCCAGAGTTCAATATCTATATCTCTCTCTTCCTCCAGTTGCCTCTCTATCTTGTCCTTTCTCTCTCTATAATTTGAAACTTAATAATTGGAGATAGGTGAATAAATTTTTACTTGATACTTGGAGCATATTCGGCAATTGAAGAAGTGAGGGGATTGACGGTGGAGCAAGAATAAATTGGAGAAAAACACATAAATTCGAATTGCAATTGAGGTGAGGTTGAAATATTTTCAATTTTTTTGCATGCGAGACAAATTAGAGATTCCATGGAAAGAAATTTGTTTTTCCAATTCTTATTCCATGAAAAGATTGATTTTTAAACTCTTTTTTTTTTTTTTTTTTTTTTTATAGTTCTATTTGTTATTGCGAGACAAATTAGAGATTAGAGATTCTCTGTTTTAATTCTGTGACCGTTATTTTTCTTCTCAATTTTTTTGGGTATAATTTTTCCGGTTATAAAAATTGTTACTTTTACAATTGTTGTAATGCACGAAAATGTCTCCATTTTTTTATATGAATGAAAATGTCACCCAACTTTTCTTTTTATTTTTTGTCGGCGTTTTTATTGAAAAAATCAATTTTTTTTTTTTTTGTTAATTTCATTAAGTATTCTATAGTTGAAAATGATAAATAGTGAAAAGACGTTCTTCTTGTATTTTTTGGGTATTCCCTAAATTCCCCAAAAACAAAACAAAAAAACCCATTTGCAATTGAATATTAGTATGTAAATGATTTGCAATTACACACTTACCTTGCAAATACCCCTTTTTGCTGATATTTGGTTGACGAAATTGGTCGATTGTAACTGATACTTTCCTTATCCTGCTGTCATGAATGAAATTCGCACAAAATACATTATCAAAATCATTAAATTGGATGTTGTGAAAAATAAATAAACACATTTTAAGTTTTGATGTTCGGAAGAAGTAGGAAAAAGTCTTGTTATTATTTGCTTGTTCACACTAATGCCCCACGAAAGTCGTTGCTTGTTGAGTACTATTAGTGAAAAAGTATCCTGTATGAATAGAGATTGAGAAAATGAATGATGTATTTATGAAATTAAATGGTAAAACAGTGATTTTTTATGTGATTACCTGATGTTGGTGGTATAATAGTATTGTAGTGATTATGTGTTTTTGAGTATTCTACTGTGGTTTTCAGAGGTTTGAGAAGTGGAGATAATAGGAAGGAGAAGAGGAGGAATTGAAGGAGTGGTTTTCAGATTTTGGTTGCAGTTTTTTTCCCCATGTAATTAGGGGATTGAGTTGGGCAGTTACTTGTTCATAACTTACACGTTGTAATTTTTTTCTTTTTGTTTTTTTTTTCCTTATTTTTGGTGGTTTTCTCGAGTAAGTTAGACACTACATTTCTTTTTATTTTTTTATTTTTTTTTTTTATTTTTTTGGTGTCCTACCCCTCTTCCCATATAGAATAGAGATAAACATAAATCTGTAAATATGTTTTAAGCCACCAAAAAGATTTTATGGTTGGACGGTGTGTACTCGGCCTCGGCCGACATTGTTCTTGGAACATGTCCTTGGTGGAGGCGGTGTTTATTGTTAGTGTCTTTGCGGGTATTATAAAAGCGCCGAGAATGGATAAAGGATCATAGGCGTTATGTGAAATGATATTCCGATAACAATGGTGGAGATTATATATTTTGGCTCGAGATAATTCTTGTGGCATATTATTGTATAGATCAATTCGGTTTATATATATACATATATACATATATATACATACATATATATATATATATACATAATATATATATATATATATATATATATATATATATGTATTGGGTTATTGTATGTGGGCCTTGAACCATAGGTCTAGGGTCGAGATATGAGTTAAGTTTTGCTCCATGGAAATGTAATAAGAGATTTACTTAATGTTAATTGAGATTTGTGGAAGTTAAGAATGATTAGCTAGCAGCTTGGAAGTGTGGGCTGTTACACCCCGAATATAAGATTAACATTTGCGGTGTTATGGAAAGTAATTTTTGTACTCGAATATGATTTGTACACAAAATGGTATAATATAAATGTACCTCGTACTCAGATACAAGATTTTGCATCTTCACAGTTCCTGAAACGAGATGTCTTTGGAGGTTGTTTTCGAAGGACAACAATTGTAGTCGTAAAATTACGACTGCGGTAGGATAGATCACTAAGTGCTATTCTTTCCATAGTCACAATGTCCTTGCAATGAAAACTAAAATATATATCAATATCGTGTAAGCATATTATTTACAAAAATTCAAATATAAAAACATGAAATGTAGTAAACCCAATAGCATAGGAATTTTTATAGCACAATTGAATTTAACTAAGTTTAATTTATAGTTATAGGAGACTAATTTTTAAATCTAATATGGTAAACAAGTGAAAAAAAATTACAAATATGAAACTATATTTAATTGTTAAAAAATACTTACCTTTGGTAGGACACTAACACTTTAAATAATTTCAGCCTGTTGTAAAACTTCGTAGCATACAATATTTTGTGTTTCCGTGTCGCAACTTGTATATCGTTCATTGGGTTTAATAAGAACTCGAATGTCAGGGCTTTTTCTCGCACGAGATAAAGAAACATATAGTTGGCCATGGGAGAATACTGATTGCGGTATATATATACCAACTTTGTCAAAAGTTTGACCTTGAGCCTTATTTATTGTCATAGCAAAACTTAGCCGAATGGGAAATTGCTTCCTCCTGAAATGAAACAGATATTTATCCACGGCATATGGTTGTAATGGAATACGTGGTATGACAACACGTTCGCGTTTGTGATGTCCCACAATAATTTCGGTGTCAATAACATTAGGGAAGAAAACTTTACAAACCAACCTGGTGCCATTGCAAAGTCCCGATGTTGGATCTAGATTACGCAGAAGTATGATAGGACTGTTCTTTTTCAAAACTAAATGGTGTGGTGGGAAGCCATTGGGTAAAAGACTGTTTAGGAATTCAATCGGATAATCATCTGTCGGATTACCTGTAGCTTCGTCAAAACTTCTGTATTCATATGCTTCTCCTGGCTGCCTGTGAACTAAATTTGAAATAATAATTTCAGCATCTTCAATTGTTGGCGTTAAAATAGCTTTTGCTGCCATAGATAAAGTGTGTGTGTTCATAGTATCAATATTTGGATATATGGCATCAATTAGTTTATCAACTGAGAGAGTTTCATTGTGATAAGGTATCACAATTGATTTACGTAGTGATATATATCTTCCGTTTTCATAAGGTGGAACTCCTCACCCAACCGTAGAAAAAATCACACGAAAGCGGGATCATGAATTGCCCTCATATTTTGCTTTAGGTGAATTTTCTCAAGTATTGTCCATAATGGAGACATGACAAAACTTGCGTTGATAGCTTCTTGTAAAGTACTTTTAGGTATGACCGGTAATACTTGTCTTAAATCACCTCCAAACACGATAACCTTTCCACCAAATAACAAGTCGTTCGAACATATATCTCTCAATGTTTTTTGAGGTATTCTATAGCTTGACGTTTTGCCATAGATGCTTCATCCCAAATAATTAATCTTGACATACAAATTAACTCTGCAAGTGCACTTTGTTTTGAAATTTGTGGGTTTTGATTTTCATCAATATCTAGAGGAATTTTAAATCGAGAATTAGCTGTTCTACCACCTGCAATATTTGATGCTGCTATAGCGGATGTAGCAACAGCTAAAGCAATTATTCCTTGTGCTCTTAAATTTGCAAGCAATGTAGAGTATAAGAATGTCTTCCCCGTCCCACCAGGACCATCAACAAAAAAAGCTTCGGGTTTATTGTGAATAACTCTATCATATATTTTAGCATATGCAACTTTTTGCTCATAGTTAAGCAAATCAATGGCACTTACCTCTTCAGCAGAGATTGGGATTCGAAGCTCTTCTTTAATTTCTTTCATCTTTTTTTCCTCATAGCTTTCTTCAAATTTCAGTCCTCCGAAGTCAAAACTATCAAAGCTTTTTCCCATTGATTCAATGAGGTAAGAAATATTTTTAAGTGTCATTTGTTGTACTTTTCATGCGTTTTTCGGGAAAGAGTAACTGTAGTCCTCTGATAATGCTGAATAGAATTTATTCCATAATAATCTCGGACTTCTCGATTGACAATATATCAGTAAAGTGGCAAATAATCTGCGTAAAACAAATGGTGTTTGAAAATGTGTAGCTTCTTCCATACATTTTTCTATGGAATCATCAGCTTCAAGAAGTCCGTGTCGATATGCTGCTTCACGAAATGTTGAACATTTTGTTGTATTAATAGTAAGCAAATCTTCAAATGATTGAGGTCCTCTAATGTAACAAGTAAGAGGCGTAAATAGTATCTCTTTCCTTCGACGGGGCTCGCATGGATTAGTCGTCCTATGGCAAATCCTCTTTGATGAGGACTCCAAAATCGCTCATTTTTCTTTGGATTCCAAACATAATGCTCCGGAAATTGTTCATATAGTAGAAGTCGAGAATTTCGATATGTTCGATTTCTTTCAAAGAAAGCAGTCAACATGGTTCGTCTTCTATTGTTATCCTCAACTATATTTTCCAGATGTTCTTCAGATCTGTATGTCACGGTTTGCATATTTGGAAGATGTACTTGTAGTGCAACGATGTTTGGATATATATCATTGAGAAGGAACATGAAAATCCGACAAGCGGCTTTCGGAGGCGATATCTATCTTGCAGATTGATATGCACTTGTCTCGTCGGCACGATTTGTATTATTTGCATTGGCAACAACAAACAATACACGATCATGCCCTTTATAAATATATTTATGTACATACTTGACAGCCTTTATTGTCGAAAAAATTTCCACATTTATATGGCAATCATATTTGGCTAATAGAAAGGGATTATAAGGGATTACCCATCGATTATTCAATAATACTCCACGTATCGAGCTTGTCTTCCATCATCACGACGCCGATAAATGGGAAAGGAATTGCGACCATTAGTTGTCATCTCCGCAAAATTACGAGGATACTTATTCTTGTAATTGTCGTTTTTCATACAAACATTTTTCGGATTATCTATGCCACAAGGACCATGCATCATACGTTTCAAAACAGCTTCATAAATATGAGGATTCAGTAATCTATCAGGAATTTCGGCGCATACATAAGTATCATATTGATCCGGACTTTGAATTTTACTTTTTGAATCCAATATGATGAGAAAAATGAGCATGTGGTAATCCTCGTTTTTGAAATTCAACTACTTATACAAATGTCGCAACGTTACCAAACAATTTTCCGTCAACAATATCTTTTTTCAACTTCGTCAATTTCGCTCTAAAGACTCAGGCTATAAGATCTGGTCTATTTTGAACTTCTTAATGGGCGAGCAATTCTCTTTTAATTTCTGGCCACTGAGGATTGCACGTCATGGTAATAAAGAAATCTGGTTTTCCATAACATCTTACTAAAGCCATTGCATCAAGATATCTACAACGCATGTCCCGTGGACCACCTATAAAAGATGGAGGGAGAATAAAAGGACGTCCAATATTGGATCCTTCGGTTTCTCCGAGATTTAAACTATCAATTATTCCTTGATAGAGTTCAGCATAAATAGTATCTTGATTGACCTTATAAAATCAAGACGGGTCATTTCAATTTTGATGTACATGTCAACAATAAATTGTTGTAATAGTCGTCCATAACGAAGCAAAATTGACGTTTGCGGTAGGGTCAAGTGTCTTTCTTCGAAAGAGAAAAAAATCCAGAAAAGAAGAAGGAAAAGGTAATTATTGAGGCTAACCTTGAGTTTAATCCTAATGATGTTCCAATTAAGATAGGTTTTGGTTTAATAGTAAAATGGAAATAAAATTTTGTTCATACATATTTTGAGTTCATCCACAGTCTTAGGTTTTGCACTTCTTATTGTGGAATTAACTGTCATTCATTGAGGTTTTTAGAGAAATTAAAGTGTGGAGAACATGATGATTATGACTCGAAGTTTATGAATGCAACAATAGGGGTTAATGGTGAGTATGTGGTTGATTTTTTGATATATAAACCTAACCTCTATATGTTAGCATTAGACATTGATGGTCATTGGTGGAAATTTACTGATTTTACCGATCATACAAATTTGTTGTTTTCAAGTGCATCAACCTTAAGTCAAACAAGTAGTTATACTGACAAGATACATGCCACTTTTAGCTTTGAGATATTATATCACAACACTATTAGGTTGTATAAGGCAATTAAGAGTGGTGATTGATTTATTGAGATTTATGATGGTATTTTTAAGTGAAAGTACTCGTTTTAATCCAATTAAGGTGAAACTGGGACTTACTATGACATTTCGCTCGTAAAGGTTGAGTTGGACGCCTTTGAATTGTATTTGATACGTGATTGGGAAAAATTGAGTAAACTTTGGATTTTATATGATTTGGGATACAAGTGGAACGTGCTAGGAGCAACACAACAAGAAAGCCTACAAGATGTTCATGTTGCATACGATAGCTTATGTGTTCTTTTTTACACCCAGAATACTGTGATCTTGGGGCTTGTCAAAACGTTAATACAATCGACACGGATTTATGCAAATAAACAACCACACAACATAATAATAATAATAATAATAATAATAATAATAATAATAATAATAATAATAATAATAATAATAATAATAATAATAATAATAATAATAATAATAATAATAATAATAATAATAATGATAATAATAAGAATAATAATAATAATAATTATAATAATAATAATAATAATAATAATAATAATAATAATTAAAATGTTGTGTGGTTGTTTATTTGCATAAATCTTGATATGAATCGATATTAATTAGAGGCTATCAATAGACGAATTTGATTCCTGATCTTATTCGTATCCTTACCCCCAAACTCAATATTTGGTAATATATGTCCAGCCAGTCCGCAACGAAAAATCAGAACTTCAAAAAACTTGGACCAACCACTAGTTTATTTTTCGGTCTGGACCAAAAAATCGAAATTTAAAAAAAAAAAATGGTGTATGTACAATTACAACCAATGTGTAGTTTATAAAGAAATTTTTAAGAATGCATGAGTTGTAAATTTTGTAATGGATTAAATTACTTCAATTACTATTTGATCACATTTAATATATTACCGTAGCATATTGTGAAATATACCTAACATATTATTATGTCTAAACCATTGAACTAATTTTTTTAAAATTCAAAGAAGAAAACATATATGGGTGAACTATGAACGTCCCGTGCATCATGCACGCACGGGTTTATTGCTAATAGATATTTACTATATTGAAAATTTTGCACTTTGAAGGTGGATGTATCATACGGGATATACAGTCATATAGATATGCACACATGATATTTTTATTTTGTTATAGAATTAATTTTATAATAATGATGGTTTCTTAAATGTACTGAATTACAATGTTTTTCTATATAAACATCTAGGTACTTACCTGCTCACATTGTCTCTCATGACTTCGAGGGCTTAAGAGCTGAACCTCTCAACAACAACCTCATGCATTCAAGACATGTGTGGATGTCCGGCATAGCACAAAGAAGTATGTCAAGATTAGGTGTAATTAGGTTATTTTAATTTTAGTAGTCTCAACATCAATATACTTATGAAATTATTGCTGTGAAAGAATGTTAATACTTATGGGAGTACTCTATCAAAATCTGATGCGATATTTTGTAATATTGTAGGGCTCAACGTTAAATTTGAGTGCTTATATGACGGGATGGAAAGTTACCTTGACTATCGTCTTTGTACCACTTCAAGCTGAGTATTACAATATCCTGGTACATGATAGGAAAGTGATGGAGGGTCCTGCACGACTTTCCGGAAATAGTTGTGCGCTCCGGTCAGCGGAAATATGGTTGTGACAGTTGAGAACTATAGCTTCTCCACCAAAAAGTTGGTAGTAGTCTATGAAATCAGGCACCCGCCCATTCACGCTCCTCTACCACCACCTCCTCCACTGCACTTTGTATATCCTCCGCAAGACTAATGGTCCTCAAGGAATAGAATCCAAATACTTTAAGATTGGGAAAACTCTATATTGCATACCAATACTTACAAGCTAGAAACTCATTTTTTGACATTCATTATTTACTTAGTGTTTTCTCAAAGAAAGAAACAAATTGCAATGCCTACAATAATCATATTTTATTTATTATTTAAAAAATATAGCAATTTATAATATACACTAATAAATTTTGATATATCATCTATAAAAATCACATAAAAAATAAACATTTAATTTTCTATAAAAAACACAAAAAAAAAATGTCCCGCCAGTCCGCAACGAAAAACCAGATGTTCAGAAAACTTAGATCAACCACTAGTCCGTTTTTTGGTCTGGACCGAAAAATCGATATTTTAAAAAAAATGGACATAATTAGGTACCCAATTTATAGGTTCGCTCTTAGGCTTGTAAAATCTCGTAAATGGAACTGATATAATGGCCGGTGAAAACCAATTTTTTTTACACATAGGAACACCGAAGCCTAGGGTTTGTCCTGTTGCTTGATAAATTTTAGTCGTTGGTTGCATATTAATAACTTGAGTTCGAACTTCGTGCTTGCACATTGGATGACATATTTTGAAAATTATGTGCAGACTAATCGTGATGTTTCGTTGAATATCTCTGGAGATCATTGACTAGTTCTGGTCGTCAACTTCTTATCAAGTTTTAAATTATTTTTCACCAAAGAATGATTACTCAATTTTATAAGGAAAATCAAGATACGTTATCCAAATTTCATTGTAGAATAGGCGTCTATATTATTCCATGTATAATCAATCTTAATTAGTCTTAATTACCCTTACGTACGTATAGTATGTACAAAACTAGATCTCATATTATATGATGTTCGTTAATTAGATTGATACATATCATTCTTATTAATTGACATGCCAAGTTCTTTGTCAGTGCATTCGGTGTCCGGTTCATCAGTCATTGGAAAGGCAGCAAATGGATGAATGCTACAAGTTCCAAGTTAGCTCATAAGTTATTATTCCAATGAGTACATATCAACCTTAAGTCAAACAAGTAGTTATACTGACAAGATATCTGCCACTTTTAGCTTTAAGATATTATGTCACGATATTATTAGGCTGTATAAGGCAATTAAGAGTGGTGATTGGTAAGATTTATCGAGATTTATGATGGTATTTTTAAGTGAAAGTACTCGTTTTAATCCAATTAAGGTGAAAATGGGACTTACTATGAACATTTCGCTCGTAAAGGTTGAGTTGGACGCCTTTGAATTGTATTTGATACGTAATTGGGAAAAATTGAGTAAACTTTGGATCTTATATGATTTGGGATACAAGTGGAACGTGTTATGAGCAACACAACCAGGAAGCCTACAAAATGTTCATGTTACATACGATAGCTTAGGTAATCTTTTTCACTCCCAGAATAACATGATCTTGGGGCTTGTCAAAACGTTAATGCATTCGACACGTATTTATGCAAATAAACAACCACACAACATTTTAATTATAATTATAATGTTGTGTGGTTGTTTATTTGCATAAATCTTGATATGAATCGATATTAATTAGAGGCTATCAATAGACGAATTTGATTCATGATCTTATGCGTACCCTTACCCTCGAACTCAATATTTGGTAATATATGTACAGCCAGTCCGCAACAAAAAAATCAGAACTTCAAAAAACTTGGACAAACCACTAGTTTATTTTTCGGTCTGCACCGAAAAATTGAAATCTCAAAAAAATTGGTGTATGTACAATTACAACCAAATGTGTAGTTCATAAAGAAATTTTTAAAAATGCATGAGTTGTAAATTTTGTAATGGATTAAATTACTTCAATTACTATTTGATCACATTGAATATATTATCCTAGCATATTGTGAGATATACCTAACACATTATTATGTCTAAGCCATTGAACTAATTTTTTAAATTTCAAAGAAGAAAACATATATGGGTGAACTATGAACGTCTCTTTAATTGTCAGGTATATCTGCAGTAAGGATTTGGCTTAAATGGCGTCTTTTAATTATAGGGTTTAGGCTTAAATGGCCTCTTTTAATTATAGGGTATATGCTTAGGCTTAAACGGCCTATTTTAATTGTCAGGTAAGGCTGTATTTATCTGATCCCACTAGAGGCTTTTAAAGGCAGTGAGCCTCTGTTATTTAATGGTATGGTAGTAATACACCTTTCACCGAGCTTTATTATTTTTTTTCTTTTATGTTTGCACTGTATTTTATTGTCCGCCTAACTACTCTCTCATTGAGCCAAATTTGTTGCTATCGAAACTAATGTGACGCCTTGTTGTTGTGTTAAGTTAGACGGGAAGCTAAGAGTGTCTGTCTAGCTACTCTGTGCTCCCCCACTAATCTTCATCTTTTCTGATTTTGTAGGTTCACCAAGGTATGACTGCTCCACTATCACATTATTTCATATATACTTGTCACAATTCTCATCTTACCGGGAATCAACTAACCATTGACTGTAGTGATGTTCCTATCATACATGCACTGCAAAAGGCTGTGATAGTGATTGAGTTGGATAAATGGCCCAATTCTAATGAAGACAATGTTGATGTTCATCATGGAGGATATGTGTTTTCTTAAATTTAAAAGTCAAAAGTGATATTAATCATGTCGTAGATAATTTTTCTTCTTGAATTAAGCATGTTTAAAGTCCTGAAACTTGTTCTGCTAAAGACTTGCTTAGTCAACGGATATCTTCTATTAACACTTCGCCTACTCTCTGGGTATATTCATATCTGGTATAGGACAATGGCTTCGCAGGTTCAGCTCATTAAATATTTTAGGTCCATCAAGGAACTTGCCTTTTCTGTATCCGTGTTTCCTGTTGTGATAATTCTTGAAGATCATCTTACCTACATACCAATTCAAAACCATTTCAAACAAGACATCGAGCAAGCATAAAAAATCTGGTTTGGTCTTTGATAGATCCAGCAAAATGGTTGACACTAATAAAAAGTCTTGCACAACTTGTCTAGTATATTTGTTTATAGAATATGATATCATCCAAGGAAACATTTCTCAAAAGAAACGTGCATTAGATACCCCAAGAATAAAGCTCAAATTGCTAAGTAATTGACAACACAGGATCAAGCTTGTTTGACCAGTATGGCTTTGATGTTGCTCTTTGTGGTGCCACCTGTATATTCTTTAGTTGGAGTTTATTTCACCGATATGGGGTCTGATCATTTGACTTAGACTTTCGCAAATTTACCACAAATCGTGTCTTTTATTCATGAGGCAGACTTCTAGTTTATATGATATCACCATATCAATTTTACTAGTTTAAGAAATTATGAATTTTCTAGTGCACAAATTCTGTTAAATATAATATAAAATGAGATCATACGATTTTCAATTTTGGACGTCATGCCCAAATGTAAACTATTTATCTGGAAATTTGACACAACAACATTGTCGTTATTAAGGCAAACCTTTACAAATGGGGTATATGCACTGCAGAAATATGTCCAATTTGCTCACAAGAACCAGAAAATGAACTTCTTTTTCTTTTTTCACGAGCCAATTGAGAAATCTTTCCAATGTCAACACAAATGTCCCCCTACGTGATTGGATTATAGCTTGAATAATTTACTTCAGGAAAGTAGATGGCGTGGAAAGTCCCTGCTTCCCTCTATTTATCACCACTCTCTGGGAATCTAGTGTACGCGAGATAAAGCAAATTTCCAAAATATCCAGCAACACTAGAAGCAATTTCCCTCAATTCTAGTGTGCTGCTCTTGTTTCTTTACTCATTTGACTAATTTTTTTACTTCCTTAAAGAATTGAGTTGTTCCGTATGTGAACGTTGTTACCACTTATAATTATCACCTTTGGTAGGTCCCACTCAGTTTCTGTTATGGTATATGATTTACATTTCTAATTGTGATAGGTATTTTGATGTGCCTTACACTCTACCTAAATTGGATATGATTGTTATACCTGATTTTGCCGCTGATGCCATAAAGAATTATGGTTTGGTCACATATCGAGAAAATGCTTTGCTGTATGATGATAAGCACTCTTCTGCTACTAACAAGCAAAGGGTAATTTGTTTGCTTTGCTGGGGGAGCACTACAACTTGGTTTTTTTCACCATTTTACTTGTTGTCACATTCAATAACATAATTTACTTTTTTTTTAAGGTTGCTCATGAACTGGCTCATCAATGATTTGGCAATCTCGTGACTATGGAATAGTGGACTCATTTATGGTTGAATGAGGGATTTGCAACATGGGTATTAAACTATATTTCAAAAACATATATATTTCTGTTGAAATTGCACAAGATTTCAGCTAGGAAGTATTGAGATTTTTAAACTATTATTGGTTTTCTTTCAGGTATCCTACTTAGCAGTTGATGCTTTATTTCCAGAATGGAAAATTGGGCCTCAGTTTCTTGACCAGACTACTAATGGGCTTAGTCTTGATGGTCTTTTGGAATCACATCCTATTGACTATCTACTCTTATTGTTTGCTTTTCTAGGTGCAACATCATGTTGAAATATAACTTATAATGCTAAAATTCTTTCATATTTCCAGGTGGAGATCAATCATGCTAGTGAAATTGATGAAATATTTGATGCCATCAGTTATAGGAAAGGTGCATCTCTCATCAGGATGCTTCAAAGCTATATTGGTGCAGATACATTTCAGGTTTTCTCCTGTTATATCAAATATCAACTTCCAATATAATTTCACAATTTCCTCCAGGCTCTTGACTTGTCGTTTCTGCTTTCTTGTTGAAATTGAATCTTCTTTCCAGCTGTATCTTAAATGCAGTTCACAATGATTTGCCTTGGGCCATTTCAATTCCAGAATCTGACTTCTTAACTATATAATATAAGTTTTTATTTCTATTATTGTTTCGTCTATCAGGGTCTTCAAAATAGTCTAGGATTGCATTGATCATCTAGAAAAGATCTATCTTTATTCGTAAATGCTACGGATGGACATTCTTACATTCTAGTGTGTGATTTCAGCTGCAAAAATAACTGATTTAAATGAAACTAAGAAGTTTGTTGGTGATTACCAGTTCTTCCTATGTGAGAAATACCACCCTACAAGCTATGTTCAGTTTACTGTAATTGTAAGCAAACACCTTTGTGGTGTTTCTCCAATAAAAGTTTCTTTCGTCTCCCCATCCTTGCTGCTTAAATAAATAGACACCGCGATATGCCTTTTTAGTAATATTCTTTCTCGTTTTTTATATTTTTTTTCTTCTTATATTCAACTTACTTGCTGCTACGTACTAGAGAGCTTTGGCATGCTATATAAAGAAATATGCTTGCTCAAATGCAAAGACAGGATACTTACGGGCTGTTCTTGAGGAGGTATCCAGTGAACTAGTGAAGGAATTAATGAATTCATGGACTCAACAGAAAGGATATCATGTTGTATCCGTGAGGATAATTGACCAAAAGTCTGGAGCTAGAACAGGTACATGCACTTGATTGGATTTCTCTCTTAGAGCTACACGTAAACTTTCTTTTGTTAACTTGATGTGATCCTTTATGGTTGGTAGTTTTTCTCACGTTTGCTTAGAATCTAACTTTGTGCAATGGATCCAGTCACTCTTTTTGTTGAGTGGTTCCCCAGGTGATAGCCAATGGATTGTCCCAATCACATTATGTACGAATCCTACTATAATCGTCGTAGGTACCTCCCGAAAGAAAAGTCCGAAGTCTTGATATTAAAGAGTCTCGCTTGGTTTAAGCTTAATGTGGACCAAACAGGGATTTATAGAGTGATATATGATGAAGAACTTGAAGCTAGACTTCGACATGCTATAGAGAGTAGCCAATTATCTCGCAATAGGTAGATTTGGTAAGAGGATTTTGTCTATGCATGCTATATTAATGATTTACATCTCTCGTGTCAATCATTGAAGTCACCGATTGATTGATAATTGCATTTCTCACTAACAGGTGTTTTGGATGATTCATTTGCCCCGTAATACGAGTGGTCGGCAATCTCGACTACTTTATTGGCTTTGATGGCATAGTTCGGAGAGGAAACCGAATATAGTGTTCTTTCCAATTTGATAAATGTAATTACACCTTTACTTGTGATTGAAGTAACTTAATTGTGCGAATTTCTAATTTTTTTTTTCTCTGCCCATAGATTAGCTACAAAATTATGAGTATAGTTGCTGACGCTGCACCTGATTTGGTTGATAACCTCAAAAAAAATATTCATCAGCCTTTTTGAGTCTCCCAAGAAGGTGAGTATCTTTTATATGAGTATATTCATCTAAGCATAGGTAACAATGGTGGAACTTTCAAATCAAGATTTATATACTCCATATTTTTATTTATTTTGCATATCGGCATTTTAGAATTTCAGGATGTAAGCAATTCTATCTAAGTGACCTTAAAAGTTGTTCATCTGGGTTCCTGTTAGCTCTTCCTTAAAATTGATCCTTAAGTAGTCCTAGAGACAGTATAGACTGTATTCTTCTCTAATAGTGACAGTTTCTATAGGGTAGAAAATAATAGTAAAGGTGGAAACAAAGAACTAAAATGGTGTATAGCCGTGTAGAGTTTGAGTAATCATTGTATCTCTTAAATATATAGGTTTGTGACTCGTGAACGAACAACTTCATCTAGACAACCTTGATAAGTTGTGTTATTTGCTTACGTTCATTTTAGCTAAACTTTCTTTCTTGATGCTGCTTACAAGACAAGTGGGATTACATTTCAAAAACATGGGGCTATGGCTATTTAATCACTCGTTTTATCAATACAATTGTGTCACCGGTATGTCTCTTTTTCTCTTCATTCCCTCTCTTTTCTCATTCTTTGTGCTGACACGTTTTTCATTAGCATTCCTTAGTTTTCCACAACTGAAAAGGCAAAGGAAATCGAGGAGTTCTTTTGCAAGTCGAATGAAGCCTACAATTGCAAGAACCTTGAGGCGAGTCTTGAAAGGTTCAAATCAATGCAATATGGGTTCGGAGTTGTTCGAAGGACAACCATCTTGCACAATTTGTTCAGGATATGTGTTCATAGAATATGATAGGATCCACGGAAAAGTTTCTCAGAAGAAACGCGTAGTGAATACCCCAAGAATAAAGCTCAAATTGCTGAGTAATTGATAATATACAGGCTCGAGCTTGTTTGACCAACATAGCTTTGATGTTGATCTCGGGAGTGCCGCCTGTTTGTTTTTCTAGTTGGAGTTTTTCTCTCCAATATGGAGTTTGATCATTAGAGTTAGTTTTTTAGCAAATGTACCATAAATCCTATCTTTTATTAATGTTGCGACTTCGGTTTTTTATGATATCACTACATCGCTTATATTAGATCAACATATCATTATATAGTGCACTACTTGTATAAAGGAGCATAAAATAATGGGGAAAAAAAAGTGACCCAACAATTCTTAATTACCGAATGTCACATCATATGTATATGCTAGACTGCGGACTGCAGAGCTATTAGCAAGGCTATGAGATAAGATCTTGCTGTAGCTGGCAATACATGTAAGTTTGTAACACCAAAATGCATGCATTAAATTTGAGGCAATGAATGATGATGGGTGGTCAAGTCACAAGTGTGATGTGGGTTATTGAAGGCAGATTTGTATCGACTCATTATGCATGTAGGCTATGTTAGGCACTGATGATGATGATGATGATGATGATGATGATGATTATGATGAGGTATAGTTACAAATGTAATGTGCCTGCTTGAGGGCTAGAAGAGACCCAGTGAGCTGTGCACGCATAATAAGCTTGTTATGATGATCAGCTGATAGATATCATGAAAATACTTTCCTAATGAGAAATTTCTTCATTTCCAATTTTGTATTGGGTAATTTTTTTCTTTGTGTAAATCTAGCAACTCCCCTAGATATATTAATAAACAAACGAAGCTTTTGTTTGCAGTAGTAATCGCCTCTATAGACATATGGCGTGTTTGGCACTAGCTTTTTAGGTAGCGGTAGAGGTTTGACAAGGTCAAACCACTACTTTTGAAAAAAAGAAGTGTTTGGCAAAATAGCGGTTGATGTAGAGGTTAGTGTTTGAACTAGCATTTTACCAGCTTTTGGCAAATATAGATATACTAACGTTTGAGGTTGCCAATATAGCGGCTCAATTCTTCCATCAAATTATGTTTTAAATTATATATAAGAACATTGAAGAATTGGGTGGAAAAAGTTAGCAGACACTTGTCATGTGCTCATGTTGCATTGCATATGGTTTTTCTTTTTTTCCTCCAGATGTAAGTTTGTGTTATATTTTATGATGTTAGATAGTATAAATAATTAAGTAATATAGCACAACCAATATAATATACTACTATGAAGTAAAAGAAAAAAGAATTGAACTCCTCTCCTTGCTTTTACTTACTAAAAATTATCATGTTTATGTGACTAATAGGTATTTTAAAAGTAGCCACTGAGTTGAAATATTATATTCCAATAATCAAATTATTCTAAATAATACATTATGTTGTTTATATTGCTCAATCACTAGTTTTACCAAACACTTATACTTTAAACAGCTATTTCAACAGCTAACCTCTACCCGCTGACAATGTACCGCTAACAGCTGGTACAACAGCTAACAGCTACTACGACAGCCTAACAGCTACTTTTGCCAAACAGACCCATAGTTGTCTCCTCTATCTATACTCTAACCACACTAATACATTACAGGTTTTAAAATGTTGGATATAACCATTTCATAGGCTACGAGTTCATTGACGAACTCGTGACTTGCATTGATATCAAATTCTTGTTTTAAATACTTAATTGCAGTGGGTATATTGATGAAACTATAACTCAAAAATACATATCCTCCAAGTTTAGCGTATATAATGCAACACTAACAATATTCATATATTTAATTCGACCGGGTTTATCTTCATTGATATCTACAACAAAGTGTAATATTGTAAGATATTAGAATTGTCGCAATGTATATTTTCAAAATACAAATTTTTTAGAATTTTAGTAAAGGTTAAAGCTGCAATTCAAGGCAATACAAAAATGTGGTATCGGATGTCTTACATTACATATCCAGTAAATTAGAAGCTAAGTTTATACTTCCAAGTTTTCTTACTTTGTTACAAATGTTACACGCTTTGTTCTAGTCCCAACACAGTTCAAAAGAAGCGACCGAAAACCGCAACTAGAGAAGGCATTTCGCACTAATCCCTACACTAGCCAACCCGGGCAGCCGGGACCAAATTCTACAGACTCATGAATTTTCTGACCAACTAGCCAAAAGATAACTGGGGAAATTAGAAAAAAAAGAAATATAGAAAGATGAAGAAAGAGGGAGACAAAAGTCTCTATTACACAAACCCCTTCTAACATTAGATTCCACTTCAACTAAGCCTACGCCGCATCGGGCTTTACCTCGATGTCTTCTCAATGATGTACACCGGTTGTCTTACATGCCAACGAGAAACCATTCATCAAACTTTCTCAAAACCATTCAAGACAACCATCTCGCTTCACAGAGAGAAAAGTAAAGACTTAATGTGGGTACGACCCTATTATATAATCAGTTTCATGCCATCTTTTCCAAATACAAAACCTCTTCACAACTCACATTAACCTTTGGAACCCAAAAACATAAGATCTTCATGAGTTCTAACGATAAAGCATGCTCAAGCACCCTCGACAATAAAATAAAACTCTAGTAAACCGGTCACTCTTAGAGTTATAAATGAGTAACAGGGGCATCACCAAGAAGCTCATATAAGTTTAGTCGGGAGGAACAATAATATTTTCTAGAAGTTCCACAATCATATTTTCTAGAAGTTCCATAAGATCTCATCATAGGCTTGAATTTTGGCGCTATCATTTGGAAGTCGGATCCTACTTGCAACCGCATGTGAATTTTGACCCTTTATTTAATAGTTACAGGAAATCGGTTACATTCATAATTAATATATGCAAAGTTACTCCTCAAGCATCATCAACTTGTCCCTAGAAAGATCCACATAGCTTACCAACTTTCTCCTATTCCTTTGCCAGGCTTAAGTTGCTCACGAGCACTTCTCCAACCACAACCATTACCCGATCTCGCAAAGCACTACTGCATAGGATGTAGGTTCAACTAATGTAGAAAGGTGAGAAACAAGAGCATGATGTGTGGGAGAAAGAGAAGAGTAATGAACAAGATTACACCAATGTGTAGATAAATTAGCGCAAAGATGTTAGGAAGAGAAGAGGTGTAGTCTTGTAAGTGAGATGGAATTTTTGTAGCTCTTGTAGATCTTCTAGGAGGTGAAGGTGGAGGTGCAGGGGAAGAATTTATTGGTGGAGAGGTATCAGTATGAGCAAGAGAGTTGGGAGGAACATAAGCAGATACAGAAGAGGAAGGTAAAGACATAGAAGAAGTAGAGGGGGTAAGAGAGGAAGATATAGGAATTAACATGTTGACTGGCATTTGGTGAAACATCATCTAAGTGAAGTGTGCTTGTAAAAACATATGGAATGTCATCATAGGTAAATGGAGAAGGTGTTGTGTTTATAGGAAGAAAAATAGGAGTAAAAGGTTGATGAGAGGAAGAAAAATGAAAAGGGAAATGATGCTCATGGAATATGACATCTTTGGATATTATTATCTTTTTAGTGTGAAGATGAAGTAATTTGTAAGCTTTTTGAAGTGGAGGATAGCCAAGGAATAAGTAAGGCTCAGATGTGGGATCAAACTTTGTTCTACCTTGTTTGATGGTAGAAACAAAACAAAGGCAAACAAAGACCTTTAGATGGTCTAGACTGGGAGGTTTGTTGTTTAGATTTTCATAAGGAGAGATATGAGCTAGAAATTTCAAGGGAAGCCTGTTTATTAAATGCACAACAGAGAATGCACTCTCCCCAAAAAAGCAAACAGGAACATGTGACTGAAAAAACAAGGCTCTAGCAAGTTTTAATAAGTGTCTGTGCTTTCTCTCCATAACTCCATTCTGTTGTGGAGTTTCAGTACAGCTCTTTTGATGTATCACCCCATTTTGAAGAAGAAACTGAAGCATTTTGTCTTCACACATCTCCTTGGCATTATCAGACCTCACACATTCAATCAAACAATGAAATTGTGTGTGAACATATGCAAAGAATTCTTCCATAATTTGTACCACATCAGATTTATATTTAAGCATGAAAACCCATGTGTGCCTAGTAAAATCATCTACAATTGTGACAAAAAACTTGCAGCAATTATGAGTAAGAGTGTTATATGGGCCCCACAAATCCACATGAATCAATTGAAATGACTTTGTAGTTTTTATTGAACTATGAGATAAAGGAAGCCTGGTTTGCCTTGCAGCAGGACAAACTTGGCAGATACAAAGATTAGTAATATCTATATTTAGACTAGGCTGAACATATTTCAAAGATTGAAATGGCAAATGCCCTAGTCTAAGGTGCCACGGTTTGGCTAGTTCATTACATTTATTAACTGAAAAAGAAACAGAAGCAGAAGCAATATGAGTGGCATTGTCTAAGGAAGACTTGGATTGTTGTGTTCAATATAATCCATGCTTCAAGTTACCAAGAACCAGAGGTTGGATCAAAGAGGGTCCCTGGATAACACATGAATCAAATGTGAATTTGACAGAACAAGCCATATCTTTACATAATTTAGGAATAGAAATTAAATTGAAGTGAAAGTGGGGAACATGTAACACATCTAGCAAGATTATGTCATAATTTAGACTGATTTTTCCTTTATTCACAATATTCACACTTCTTCCATCAAGAACAGTTATAGATTCATTCATGTGAGATATGTTTTGGTATGAATCAAATAAAGTCAAATCATGACAAATGTGATATGTAGCTCCACTGTCAAGTACCCAAGAAACACCAATATTATAAGAAAACATAATTTACCTTCCATGAGAGCATTACCATATGTAGTATGATGTTTAGTTTGTGGAATATCAGCATGTTGTTGCTTATTCAGCAGAGAAATAAGTCGCTTGTGTTGCTTCGCCGACAAGGTTTTTGTGTCGGTTTCGTGTCAATAGCATGTTGTGTATCGGGTTCATCATCAAGGTTAGTTGTTCACTTATCTTTCAGATGAGGAGTCAATCCATGTAACTTGTAGCATCTTTCAACACCATGCCCGGGAGTCTTAAAATATTTCACATAACCAAGAAGAAGTTCTCTTTTGTCTAGTTATTTTCAGCTTAGAAACAGAATATGAAGAATTTCTCTTGTCATTAAACCTTCTTTTGTCATAGGTAGCAAATGCCATAGACTCATGTTGTGTAACCACATTACTAAATTCTTGATGCCTCTCTTCTTGGACCAATAGTCTGTAAGCTATGCTCAGATTAGGCAAAGGCTGCATCATCAAAATGTTGGTCCTTGCTTGTATGTAATCTTCATTCAATTTCATTAAGAATAGCATTAACCTCTGATCTTGTTGAGATTTCAGCATTTTCTTTGTCATTATACATGTGCAATTAGCACATGTACAAACAGGCAAAGGGTCCAAATCATCTAACTCATCCCATAAAGCTTTCATGTTAGAAAAGAAAGTTGACACAGACATTTTCCCTTGTTGCATCTCATAAATCTGTTGTTGAAGTGAGAACAACTAAGCACCTGATGCTTGACCAAACCTATCTTCTAAGTCTTTCCACAGATCTTTGGCCTTTTTACAATACCAGACACTTTTGGCAACTTATATCTCCTAGGAAAAGAACAACCAGCCTAAAACCAAATCATTACACCTATGCCAAGCTTTATAATTTGCATCACCAACAGCAGGTTCTTCCAATGAACCATCCACAAAACACAACTTATTCCTAGATGACAGTTAAAGTATCATAGAACGCTTCCAATCTCCATAATTGTTTCCACTAAACAGATCATTAACAAGCTTTGTGTTGGAAGAACCCGAAGGATGTATGTAATATACACTTCCTAACACAGTTGTAGGTTCAGGTTTAGAAGTACTAGTACTACTAACATCAGCCATTTTTCAGATCTTACTTTTTCAAGAAAATTCAATCCAATCTTCAACCTCAAAGCAATTTCAAGAAAACAACAATTTCAACACCAATCCAAATTCAACCACATAATTCCAATCCTCAAAAAACAAGAATCTCATCAAACAGCAAAGAATTTCAACATTTTTGAAATTCATTCACACTTACAATCAATCTCAAAATCTCAATCATAATTTCTTCGATTCAACCAATTAACGAAGAATGCAACATCAACAATCACAACAATCACCAAGAATTTATTCGATTCAACCAATTAACGAAGAACACAACATCAACAATCACAACAATCACCAAGATTTTTCATCAGAAGATGAAATTTATCAACAACAGCAGAAAAATCAAGCAACAAGATAGAATTGTAAAACCTGAATCTTAACAAAAAGAAGAATTTGCGCGGAATTTCAGCTCTGATACCATGTTATCAATCAAATATTAAGCTAAAAATGATATTCAATCCATAGATTGCAAGTATAGAGAGAGAACTAAATGAGAGTTTGTATTATTTCTGAATGAGGAAAGATATTACAAGCTACTGCATATTTATATCTAGGATGTTCTAATAACCAGAAGGGCACGTGCTCTAACTGATTATTTTATAACAGAATTATTACAAGAGATATGCTAGGGTACAGTAGGATGCACAGTAGAAGGAGGTGTACTTGCAGCTGTAGTTCTATTAACATGTTCCACCTAGGAGGAAAGAAGAATTTCAGATGAAACAAACTTTTCTACCAGGGTCATTGCATGAGAATTTGCACTGTATGTCAATTAGTACTCAACATAAGAAAAAGAAAAAAAATTATACTACAAGTGACGTACAATATGTAATGACAGGCCAAAGAAAATTTATATTCTCAAGATAATACTCCCTCCATCCACCAATAAAAGTCTTGTCTGCTTAATTTCATATAAACATTAAAACAAATCTGAAGTGTATAGATGTGAACAAATATGATCAAAGTTCTCTGATTTGACCTCAAAGAAAGCTAACATAATGTTTATTTGTGAACGCCGGAGCATCTTTTTGAGAGGTGAAACCGTCTTTAATGAGACACTGATGTATCCTCAGATTGAAAACACGAGCATAATGAGTGAGCGAACACAAAAAAAGATGAGATATAAGGATGTATTACATCCCAGTAAATGAGACTGACTTCTACTCCATAATCTACAATCCAGACAAAAACATTTGGTGGATCTATAGAAAAGAATCGGTAACGTAATAAAAGAAACCAAACACGTGAATGATAGACAAGTGGTAAAAGCCATAATCTTTTATTTTCTTTGTCATTAGGCCATCAGGATCATCAATATTCTCAATAACTCCTATTACAGACAAAAGAAGATGTTATTCTAATCACTTCAGAATTGCATAGCAAAAGAAAAGGTCATCAGACCTCTGTTTAAGACATCAGTATCTTTCTAAACCGGAGACTAAATTTCAATATCTTATGAAAAATACCTGAATAGGAGACTATGAACAAAAAAATAATATATGTGAATATCTAATTGAAGTTTTAATTTGGCCTAATAGTATGCATGGTGTCAAAACTCAAAACAAGGCCGCACCATATCCGGTGTCGTAAAGGTTTTCAAATCTACATATCTGATACTACACGCATTGTAGAGGTGTAAAAGAAACGCGTTATAGGCGGGTTCAAGGAATATCTCATGGTTTGAGCCTATATTTGGCTGTACGACAACCGCGTCACCGTGACCGTTACCATGATCGTGACTGAAACCGCATTTTCGAACTATGGTAGTATGGCATTCACAACAAGAACCAAGTGTCCAATTCAAAGATGCATTACAAACAGCATTTGCTCACAATTCATCATCACACTTCACATATCAACGAAACTGCCAAGAAAGTCTTCATAATAAGCTTGAAGGACTTGCATCAACAATCAACATATGTAGAGTAGAAAGTTACCTGTCCTCGGCTAAGCATTTCGGATTTCTTCAGTTTTTTCATGGCATATATATTCCCAGATTTCTTTTCTCGGCATAGTTGAACCTGCGGAATGAGAACTCGACAGTATGAATAACATAATGACAGCAGAGACACTCCTCTAGCAGTAAGCAAATAGAACTTGTTGCGTGGGCAACAATGAAGAGGCGGGATATCAATAGATAAAGTATATAATGCATGCAGCAATCAAACAAGGAAAAAAGTCAGTTCACTCAAGACAACAAAACATCATACATTAAGTGAGCACAGGGTACAATACAACAATTGGATATATGGATAGAGATCAGATTTACAACTTGTTAGAGTACTCATGTAACAGCCCATGTTTTTAAAGCATGTTTTAGGCAAAGTTAATTATGTTTATTAGTCTAATTAAGCTCTAATATCAATGAGAGATTATTTGAGAATTATATTATTATATTCTTATTTGTGTTGAGGAAATTTATGAATTAATGTTTTGAAAATTGATAATCTAAAATCATATTTTTATTTTAGAAATCAAAACCCATTTCCTTCTTGTCTTTCGTGGCATTTGGTAGGGATGCACAACATTGATTTGTTGTCCAATTTTCACTAAACATTGGCAAAGATAAAAGAAGCCCAAAGCCCCCAAAATTTCTTCTCTCACTCTCGGTCCTTCTCCTCCTCCCTCTGTTCTCTCATCTTCGACCTCCTCATCAGAGCTGCCACCATTCTTTCTCTCTTGTTCTGCCTTATTGTTGTTGTGCATGGCGTTGCTGTTGTGCGTTGGCGCTACTGGTGGTGGTTTTGCCGGCGCTGCAGCCATTGTTGGCACAACCATTTCCTCTCTCTTCTTCGAGTTCGGTTGGTGTTGCTGCAGCTTCGTCGGATTTGCTGCCGCCCATTCATTCTCAGTCGCCGGAATTCTGTCGATGTTGTCGATCTTGTTATGCTCTTCCATTTCTTTGGGAAGGTACAATTTTGGAGTTAGTTCTTACTCCTATTTCATCAATTGAAATATGATTCTATACGGATTTAATTATCTAGACTTTCACTGGTATTTGAGCTCTAAATCTTGTGTATTGATTAGCAAAATCAATTTCTAAAGATAAAAAAAAAAATTGAATCTTTACTCCTTGTTTAGTACATTGAAATGTATTTTAAAGCTTTGCAATCCAAGTTTAGATCTTTTGTTAAGTTAGTTTATAAAAACCAGTTTTTAGAATATGAAGAAAGGGGATTAATTAGATTATAGATTCTTTTGTTGAGAAGTTTAGTGTTGATGATGGAATTGGAAATAGGCATATGAGATTTAAGTGAACTAGTATTATTTAAAAGAATGCTAGTTAAATGAGAATATATTAGAAAGAATGAGTTAGACTAGTTTCCAATTATCAAAATCATGGAGTGACTTCTGATTCTTATATTGTTTATATTATGGTTATGGATATTGATGTGAGGAGCTCAAGTATATCGGATGAATCAAGACTCAATATGGAATAGAGGTAGAATTTGGAGATGGAAAAAGGTACACATTGTCCCTCCACCTTTGAACTGAAATTTTGGTGTTTCACATGGTTTAGTGAATCATATACTTAACTATTAGAATTGAATGACGGTTGAGTTTATTATGTTATTGGAACAGTAGAGCTAAATATTTTTGAAAATGCCTTTGGGTATTTAAAAGTTTGATTAAATATACGAACTTATGATATAGTATTTAAGTTTCACTTTTGCTAAGTTTTAATCTCTGGATGCGTTGTGAAAATAATATGAATAATGATTATACGTTTTAGTATCATCGATAACGAAGTATTGTGAGCAAATTATATTTACATAAGGTTATCGATCTATGATGTACTAAGTCCATTATGTCCTTGGAACAAGATAATATAAGTTTGCCTATCGGCACATGTCTAATATACGGAACTGGTTATAGGCATTCAGTTAGAAGTATTGAAGTAAGGGTTCTCAATATATTATCAATGTAATTTCGAGTATGATTTTCTGAATTGGATGATTTGATATGTTCTGCAATAAAGTGAACTTGGTGATTCCAAGCTTATGGAACCTAACTATGTTTTCACTAAAAATTATTTACATATATGTATATCTAGTTTTAAGCGTATAAAGGTACCAAGAGTTTTCATAACGTTATTGAGAATACGAGTATATTGTGAAAGTCAAGTGTTCTATTGATTCAAGTTTCTTATATAAGTTCTAGAATATGAGTTATGATACCATATTTTGAATATAATTGGTTATGTACTTTTTGAACTATGGATTTGACCATTGGAGGATATGAGTTTAAAGGCTCAAACTATAATAAAAGAATTTGGGATATACCCTACTATGAGTTTTACGTGCTTACGATTATTGGGTCATAAAAGAATGAAGTTGGAAGTCAGAGATATCAAAAAGTGAACTATGGTTTCAGATCTCTAGGTATAGTACAAATTATGATTTAAGGAAGATTTAGTTATCTACTTGGATTTTATGATATTATTGGAACTTGAATAGATCTTTTGATACGTAGATGGCATGTGAATTAGTAAAGTTATAAAGCAGGCTTTATGATCCTATTTTTTTTCTTAGAAAGAGAAGTCCATATGTAAGCGAAATTATACTATCTAGAAATCTCTTCGGAGAATCTTTGAAATCGAGTTTTATAGAATTGGAACTTTGTGCTCGATTGATTGAATAATTAATACATATAGGAATTTATTAGAGATATGAATTGTTACTTGAGGAATCTGAGTTGGTGACTCTGATATGTTTTGCGATTCAATTTCACTGAGTGAGTTAATGCTAATACAAGACATTCATGGGATCGAAAGGTGAGATGACTAAACAAGTAACCAAGGATGAGGTACACCATATAGAAGGAAGTAAAATTCGGTATGTGAGCTCTACGTTGGTTATATGTGGACAAGAGTTGAGAGATGGGGAAAGAATATCGAACACTAAACTGAAATATTATTACTTAAATTTGGGAAGTATGGAATTGGTAAACTTTATGTATGAGTATCGGACTATGAAAAGTAAAGAGTTTAGATTAGAGGTATGTTATTTTAATTGGGAATTTAGTAGAGTTAAAGAAGGGAATGTTGGGGGAGTATATATATAGATCTTGTGAAATGGAGTGTTGGGAACTACTGATATGATTTAATAATGGTGAAAGTATAGATATGAGGTTAATTTTGACATAAATTTATATAATCGGGATTACAAAGTCTAAACAAATATCCGAGACAAGAAAAGAAATGAAGCTGGGAACCCAAATAACATTGTGTAATATTGAGCTTGAGGTAATAAGTTATTTCTAGATGTCATATTAGTTGAACTACTAGAAGACAAGAAGTTCAAATATGAAGTTTTGAATCATTAAGATGTGGGATTAACCATCAAGTAGGTTGGGGAAAGCAATTATAATAATAAATATAAGTCTGCATTTTAAAAGTCACAAGTTTTTATGTATCCAAATTACAGAGTTAGAATATGAGGTGTTTTGTGTTATGAGGTTTAAGTATATGTGATATAAACTTTGAAATCTATGGCTGCGAGTAATGTACAATTTACTAGTGTTATAACATATTGACATTCGGGAGAGTATTCAAAAAGAAAAATGAAAGTTCTACTTGGAATATGACAAGGGTATTATATTTAATATGATTCACATAAGTATAAATATCGGGATTTGCTCAAGTTATAGGTTTTATAGGTTCTTAAGTAAGATTAAACAAAAAGATCATTGTCTGTAGAGAACTTCAACTAAGATATATAGTTATTTAAGATTAAATTCTGTTTTGACTTCGATTAGTAAGCTATTTTTGAAGCTTTAATTATAATAAGCTTGGATTATATTTCCTTTAAAGTCCATCTTTGAATAGGTTTTAGCAAATGAATTTTTGTAAAGGGTTGAATTAAACTAAGTTATTGCAAACTCGAGTATACCGTGTTTATTAAACAATAAATTGAGTTTGTATCAGAAGCACTCTAATGTGATTATGTTATGAGATTTTGATATATTTGACTCCAGAAGTATGAATTGAGTTTCAGAAAATATTGATTTATGAATTATGTTTTTTTGAGGGGAAGAAGCTGCTAAAGCAGTGACGAACAACATTCGTAGAGCGGGTATTGCTCATTATGTGTTAGAGCGGGTATTGCTCTGGAGCGGGTATTGCTCCGTTATGTGGGGTCATGACCTAAAAGTCTTGCAAGCAGTACACAATGGAAGAGGGAGACGTCCCTTGTAAAAAGTTTAGAGAATTCGCCTGGAAGGCAACTCTATTCGTGTTCTCTTCCCCAGTGTAAGATGATTTCTGAAGGAAAATGGAATGTGTATTTGAATATTCGAGTGGTTTCGTGGAAAGTTATTTCAAACTTTAATTTCTGAAATGATGTTTTACTCACCCAAGTTATGGAATTCATGCGCCGATTATGGAAATGATTTACCAAGAAACTTGTTAAGAATTTATGAAAGGAGTTAACTACGATATACATATTGGATTAAATGTTTTTGTATATGAACCACAGAAGTGGGAGATATTGATTGGCGTAAAGTATGTTAAAGTTGATTTCGGGAAATCGTATTAGTTCTACAGAAGTAACATTATAAATTGTGTTCAAGTATTTGTTATATAATTCTTTGTATATGACTTCTCTGTATCTTGATTTCAATTGTCTCGTAAGATAAACTTATATCTGTAAATACGTTTTAAGCCACCAAAAAGATTTTCTGGTTGGACAGTGTGTACTCCGTTTCACTGATTTTGTTCTTGGAACCTGTCCTGGTGGGGGCAGAGTTCATTGTTAGAAATTGTGCAGGCAAACACGCTCTAGAATGGGTTGATGACCGTTAGTTATGATATAAGAGGTGTCCAGTTCAACCCAAGATGGAGATTATACGTTTTTGAGAAATATTCTTATAATGTATGATTGTATCTACTTGGAGATTTTATTGGTTTAGTTTTTGAAGTTGTATATACTATTGTGGGTTGATTTATTGTGGATGATAAAAGATCCGGAAGTGTATTTTGAATTATGTTCCGTTGCAGGTAATTGTGTAATTAAGGTTAATGAATGATAATTGAGATTTATGATTGTTAAGTGTAATTATCTAGCAGCTCGGAAGTGCGGGCTGTCACAACTCATCCTGCAATGGACTACATATCATACATGCATTATGCATATACATCTTATATCCAAGATATAAGAATCCCCCACGTTAATAGAAAGAAATTATTCATAAATCACATAACTACCTGAATATTCAAACAATCCCCACATTAATGAAGAATTTCTCCTCTAGAAAAGTAGCAACAACATTAAGAACCCCTCCTGATTCCCAGGTTATGTCCAAGCAAGCATTTAAACCAAGCTCATGACTTAATCATGCTTAACGAGCATATGCAATCAGCTGGCTGAATGGAGCATGAACCATGGAGTCATATCAATCATTTAATCAATTGCGTTCTATTCCAATTTCCATGCATCCCCTAGGAGTAGACGTGTAAAATCTCCCCCCAAGTTTGAAAATCATCCACACAAAAATTTCTAGGAAACCCATCACAAACACAAGAAAAATAGGAGTGTGAATGTCCAAGAGTGAACGAAGAAGACAAACCACGAAAACCAAAGTCAACCATAAACAGCATCAGATTATTGGAGGTAAACAAAACTCGTTTTTTTGCTAAATACAACGATTGTCAACCATAAACAGCATCAGACAATTAGAGGTGAACAAAACTTTTTTTTTGATAAATATAACGATTATTACAGTTGGAAGAAACTAATTAATTACTTAACATGTTAACCCAAAATAAGAAGATAAACGGTAGCTAACTAATCAGCATAAAAGAGAAATGTAGATGAACCAACTCACCATTTTACGGTGATATTGATGCCAACTTCATCTCCCTATATGAGCGCATCATCAACATCAGAAAAACCAGTGTGAAATTGAAATTTCCGAGTCTCGTTTAACCGTTCAGTGAAACCTGTTGAGTGGCGGCTCAAATCTACATTAATAAGCAAGGTGGAATCGTATGGTGTAGCAACCACAGATCTTGAAAGCTCGAGGTCAAAATCCTTACAGGTTTCACCAAGGGATTGTCCTCACGCCTCTCAAAAAGTGAACTCTTGTAATATAATCTCTCATAATGCGTCCTATAACCATATTTACCATATCGAGCAACAAGAGTTCCGTAAATTTTGCAACAATCATCGGAAGAAGAATGTTCACCTTTGAAAAAGAAACCAACTTTGAGTGTAGCCTTAAGGGCATACGAGAACACAGTGTGATGAATAGCAGCAAAGCCACGCTCATTTTTACCTCTAATAAGAGAACACAAGAGGCGATCATGCCAAGTACTCCAAAGATGATCAATTTCATAGGTGGAGGAGGTTAGCCCTCTAATGGACACACAACCATCAACATCCTTAAGATCTATTACCAAGGCATGAGTGTCCCCTGGGAGGAGAGCAGATGTGGGACCTTGTAAGGGTAATATGTTGCAGCCAGGAGGTAAGATATACGGATTGCTCTTGTCTCTATCGAAGAGATTAATAAAGCCCAAAGAGCCACCAAAGCTTATCATGCCATATAGACCGAACCGTTGGTCATTTTCGAGACCTATATAGACCGAGAACACCTCTACTACATGATATGATTGGACCTCTATTGACCTCGGGAAGACAAACAAGATGTCACACAAGTAACGAAAATTTGGTTGAGTCTTTGATTGATCCAACGAAAACGGTTTACTCCAATGAAAAGTAACTTTAGCTCGTAACCATTTATACCAGGGAATGATGGTAAACCTTTCGACAGGATATTCAAACTCACGAGTGCCCCGAAATTAAGGTCTTCTCTCCCCGATCCCCTAGTTGTAAGTGAATTTTAAGAGTTGAATCACAGCCAAAACATATCTCGACAGGGCAATAGGATCCCCTAATTCAACATATTCATACTCATCAGAACCCTCCTTCATAATCTCAAAGAGTTTAATCTGATGAACTTTGGTTTCAGAAGAAGTAATAAGATTACATTCAGCAATAATTGTCCCCATAAACATACAACTCTTCCTCTTCCTCTTCCTCTTCCTCTTCCTCTTCCTCTTCCTCTTTAAAGAGTTGCACCTCAACATCGGCAAAATTACCAAATTCTTTCACTTAGTTTTAAGGGACCACCCTCCACAGGGATTATTTTCGGCTCATCTTGACCTTCAATTCTTTCATAGATAAGGCACTTTTTACCATCTTTACCTTCCCCGTCTTGGACATGTATAGAACCATAGACCAGACAACATTTCGATTCTGGTCCCGATTTCAATTCCTGGTTGAGGAGACTCGCAGATTGTAACACCCCGACTTTAGTACATCCTTATTAACTTAATTAATCAGGATTAGCAGCGGAAGACTTAGCTTAGTCGGCGCGTTACCGCCGTACTTTCCACTATGGGAAAATACAAGGCGACCTTTGACATTAACTTAGAGGGACAAGACCTTGATTTGTCACTCTTTAAAGAAACGCTTTAATAATAGAATATTATTTTCTAGAAATTTCGGCAGAGTTTCCTTTGTAAATTGGACAACCCAAAATGGGAAAAACGTTTAAGAACCTGTTACAAACAAAATATACCAAATCCAAAACTCAACGCTTTCGCGGAGTAGCAGCATAAGGGAATCAGGAGCACTATTGCTCATCCAGAGCTATAAATAAAACTAAACCATTACTATTATCTATTACAAAGTGAAACGTCCTCGCCTCAAAAGAAACGTAAAACAATCATAGCTGAACTCTTAGCACGTAACTGCTTCTATTTGGGAAAAGATGCTCCACAACTTCAACCTGAAACTATTGTAACACTGCCACCCACCAAGTGACAGGCCACAGTAGTGACAAAACAAAACATTGACAGACACGTCAGCACAACGCTGAGTACTAACCCATAAAACATTCTTAAAACATGCTTTGGTGTCTACGACTCTCACGTAATCAACATGTTTCACATCATTGATAACAATATCACAACAACATAACAACATTCACATAGTCCATTATCATTCATCATGTTTTATGACCTTTAAGTACTTTCAGAAATCATAGCAAAGTCGTAACATCGTCGTAATTCTTTCATATCAAAGCGGAAGACATACTTTCATATCATTAGACAATAAACATTCATAAACATATACTTCAAGTCATACAGAATATCATAGAATGTCATCATCTTTCATTTACTTAACTAGTAATGATTATACTATCGTAATAACATAGTTATTTCATAGCATTCGTTCATAAACATCACTAATCATCATATTCATAAAACATTCCATATTTCCTAATCCAATCATCGATAACATAATGTGTGGAATCATAAAACATAATCGCAATCATAATCATACTTCCGTAACATCAAAGTCATCATACTGCATAGCATTAAATATTAAAATCATCTACATATCAAATATTTCATTTCATTTCATATCATAAGCTTCATCATTATCTTTTCATGTTTTATCTTGGTAACTGGCGAGTATAGACATGTGGGACGTCTCCCACCATGTGATGATCCTCAAGGAGCACTCTCCCTTGTTGGATACACCACCATGCGATGATCCTCAAGGAGCACTCTCCCTTGTTGGATACACCGCTCGCACCAAAATAGAGTAGGAACATAACTTGCGGTACCCCTCAAGGAGCACCCTCCCTTGTTGGGTGTACGGCGGGTGCGAAGGTACGTGCACGACCAAAAAGTAGATAAGCGTAACATTATACTGCCAGAACCTCTTTCACTTTTATTTATCATATTTCGTTTGTTTAGCATTCATCAGCATAAGCCATAGATCTTTCATGAATCATACTTGAGCATCAATAACTCATAAGATCATCATTTATGAAACTCATTCGAAAACAATTTAAGTATCCCACAATCCATATAAAGAATCACATCACAAAATCCTTAACATAATTATAAACATCATTTCACAAACGCATTTTGAAGGGAATCGTGGGTATTAGCAATAGATGTTACTTTCTATACTTTCAGACCGTTTCAGAATTTAAAGGTATACTTTATCATATTCAGAATACATGAACATATATCATAGCAAACATTTCATACTTCATCATTCATAAGAACAAGAGTCATCT
>CANSNZ010000017.1:600000-982500 GCA_947646795.1 Beta lomatogona | reverse complement strand
TCCAATAAGTATATTCCATCCTTGAGATGGTATTTATTTTAGGGTGTTCAATTTCTTTTTTGTTCGTCTAATGAAGAAGGAAGATCTAACAATCACTATTCCCTGTAAGAATCTAGAAGACCACGAAAGTATTTTCACCCAAACGACTATGCATCAACGGAAGTTAAGCCGAATCAGGGCAAACTCACAGATTGTATTGCTTCAGATGAAGTTTTTTATTAAGGCTATTTTCAATCAAATCTGCGATGTATCTAGTTCTAAGGTGTTATATATATATATATATATATATATATATATATATATATATATATATATATATATATACCTATGTTGGAATTTTCGATTTTTCGGAATTAATTGTAAGTGCTTGTTTGGCTATCCCTTATGAATAAAATTATTTTTCTTCCAAAAAAAAAAAAAAAGGAAAAAATGAAGAAAGGGAGATATTAACTTTCCCATGTTTGGATACAACATGCATGGGAGAATTAAGATGATTAGAAGGATTCAATTTCCTTAACACCTTGATAAAAATAAATTATTTCAATATTGGAGAGATTCAGAAGTAAAATGCAAACTCACTCTTTCCTCCATTTAATTTTCTTCCCCCTCTCTTTTCCTTCTCTACCTTTCCCTCTATATATAATTGCTATCCAAACGAAATGTCAAGGAGTTAACAGTACTCGAATTATCTCCATAATTGCTAGATGTTTAGGTGCTTGTATGGCCTCTAGCAAGGCTACGGCTCTTGAACAAAAGATAAATTTATTTATCTCTTATGTCTTTGGCTACTCCAGCAATTGAAATATTGCCGGAACTATTCTAGATTATCATGCCTATATAAAAAGTAAAATTAACGTTGAAGGAATACGGTTACTCGAATATAGGAGGTAACATGAGAAGTTCTCATTGAGAACTAAGTTTGAAAAAACACTTTAATGAGAGGACATTGGGCTTCATCAAATGTGGGGTTTGCGCGCATAAAATCCATAACATAAGGATAAGCATAGGCGATTTGCATAAATGCGCAAGTCATATATCTCTATGCTTAAGAACAGATGTACGCATTTATTCACACACAAACTCCAAATGTCACGGGGTTACTTATGTCTTTATCTTAATTTTTTCCTTAAAATAAATTCTAGCAAAACCATGTTTGTTAGTCAATTTTGTTTATAAACAAAAATATGAATATTGACAATAAGATGACAAATTCTTTTATTACTTCACATACTCGAATTAAGATCTTGATCTCCATCAGCAAGATACTCTCTTCCCCTTTCCTATGGCAAACAATCGCATCCGTCTATTGACATAAATGGTCCATTTCATAGATTAATGGTTGATAATATGCGAATTGAAGGGGGAGAGTAAGAGAATTTTTTTTTTGTTGCTAACTTATGTTTCATCATCTTTAATTAACATATAAAATGAACGAAAAGAGATGGAGATAATCCTAATATAATCACTACCATCACTAATCACTAGTCATCTTTCTCACCATCATATATCTTACCCCCTTGTTATAACGGATGTGAGAAAGAACAAATATTGAATGCAAAATTAAAGAAAAACACACACATATTTACGTGGTTCACCAACGGAGTGTTGGCTACGTCCACGGGCAAGAGAGAGAAAAGTTTTAGTGATCTCGAGGAAAACAGAATTACAAATATGATTATGACCCTAATCATCGTATTAACGAATTAGGTTAAAAGGTATTTTATAACCCGACTCGGAATGGCATCCCCACGTCAAAATCCCCGCCGCCCCATCGGGCGGTCATTTTCTTCAAGCCAGATTTGTCTTGGGCACGATTGGGAGCTGTTCGCCCGGTCGTTATTCGCTAAGGGCGCCTGATCGAACGCCTTGCTTTCATGAACCTGCTGTGACGAGCGACCCGAAGCCTGCCCGACTAGACCGGGCGAGCCTGGGAAAATCGCGTTTGACCAAATTCAAGGCACAGATTCCTACAAATCTCCACCTTGACTTGAATCCTCTCACAACGAACCAGATAACCAGATGCATTGATCACAATGCCTAGATCCTCCCTGCAACCAGACTTGTCCCGAAAGACAACCAGACCAGACTTGTCCCTTAAAGACACCAGATTAGCCCATAAGGGCCCCGGACTTACCCCAAAGGGCCACTAACAACCTCGAACATTGAGCAAGTCCAAACAATGTTGAAACTTACTCTGCAAAACCGGCTTGGTGAACATATCAACAGGATTATCAGCTGTACATACCTTCTTCACCTTAACTCTTGTCTCACTTCTTAGAAAATGATACCTGACATCAATATGTTTAGTCCTCTCATGATAAACTTGATCCTTGGCTAAGCATATCGCACTCAAGCTGTCACAATACATTATCGCCTGATCATAATGTAGACCCAAATCACTGACTAGCCCCTTTAACCAGATTCCCTCCTTAGCTGCTTCTGTCAAGGCCATATACTCTGCTTCAGTGGTTGACAAAGTCATCGTAGGCTGCAATGTATCTTTCCAACTAACAACGAAACCACCAAGAGTGAACACATAACCATTCATAGATCTTCTACCATCCACATCCCTAGCATAATCAGAATCAGACAAACATACGACTAAACATGTCACATCACCACCATAAATGAGACCAATATCTGATGTACCTCTAAGATACCGAAAGATCCTCTTGACTGCCTGCCAATGCTCCTTACCAGGATCACTCATGAACCTACTAACAACACTGACTGCATGTGCATGATCCGACCTAGTGCAAACCATAGCATACATCAAGCTCCCTATTGCACTAGCATAGGGAACCCGAGTCATGTACCTTTTCTCCTCAGCAGACTTAAGCGCAAAAGCAACGGACAAATGACTATTGGCCGCACTTGGAGTATCTATAGGCTTTGTTGTTAACATGCCAAACCTTGACAATATTTTCTCAATGTAGCCTTTCTGTGACAAGAAAAAGCTTATTTTGAGTCCTCTCCCTATAAATCTCCATACCCAAAATTTCCCGAGCCGCACCCAAATCCTTCAACTCAAACTCAGCACTGAGAAGCTCCTTCAACTTCTGAACATCCGACTTGTTCCTTGCTGCTATCAACATATCATCTACATATAGAACTAAGTAGATGAAAGATCCATCTGCCAGCTTGTTGTGATACACACAACAATCATATGAACTCCTGTTGTAGCCTAGCTCCATCGTGTAGCTATCGAATCTCTTGTACCACTACCTCGGAGATTGCTTTAGCCTATCTATGGACTTCTTCAAATTGCAAACAAAATTCTCTTTCCCCGGAACCTGGAAGCCATCTGGCTGGGCCATGTATTTCTCCTCTTCCAACTCTCTATGTAGAAAAGTTGTTTTAACATCTAGCTGCTCGAGCTCAAAATCCTGATGTGCAACTATTGCTAGTAATACCCTGATAGAAGTGTACCTGACTACAGGTTAAAAAACCTCATTGTAGTCTACTCCCTCTATTTGTGTGAACCCTCTTGCAACTAGTCGAGCCTTATACTTGATCCCCTCTGCAGATGTCATCCCCTCCTTTTTCTTGAAAACCCATTTACAAGTAACAATTTTTCTCCCGGAAGGCTTAGGCACAAGCTCCCAAGTCTCGTTCTTATGAAGTGATTCCATTTCATCTCCCATTGCAGCAAGCCAATGGCTAGACTCCGTAAATGTCACTGCCTCCCTGTTAGGGATGTCAACTGATCGGGTTCGGGTCGGGTGAACCATCACCCGCATCCGCTCCACTCGACCCATCCGTCACCCGGTTCATCCATCACCCGTAATCCATCCATCCATCATCCACGGGTGATTCAGATGGATCAGGTGATTATCGGGTGAAGAAAATGTAATTTATCGGAAACATATAAGATGACCAAAAGACATTATATAGTTTTGAAATAACACAATTTTCAAATATTTATAGACATAATAATAAATATTCATCGATTATCGGGCAATTCGAATGTTACAAAATATAAATTGAACTACTAGTAGATAGTTAAATTAAAGTTTCGACATAATAATTCATAAGAGCTATTACAAGTTGTGAACACATGATGATTCACAATTATTGAAAAAATTCTTAATTAAGCTCTCCTTTCACCACTTTCTTCACTGACGCATCAGCCAGCAAGGTAGCAAGTCACCAAATTCACATAAGATCCATCATGTCATCTTCATCTCCCTGTCAAAAAAAAAAAAGATGGAAAGAAGAATAAATGATTAAGGATATCATTACATAACAACTGTAGTCAAAACTATTAAGTAATAAATAATATTACCGAATCTAAATCAACAACTTCACCACCAAAATTATTCCATGCATTAGCCTCAACTGTATCGTAATCTTCCAAGATTGTAGCACAAGCTTCAATGTTATCGTAAGAAGTACCTATTCAAAAAGCGATAATAAAAAGTTGTCAACCAAAAATAATAATGTAAGTAAATAAATGGAATCAAAGTTACAAAAAAATATTATTACCCGAATAATCCCCAAGAATCCAGTTTTGCATGCACATTAGCGCTTCCACCATACTTGTTGCAAGTCTAGAACGATGAGGACTTACCACTCTACCACGCATGCTAAATGCACTCTCCGATGCAACAGAGGAAGCCGGAATAGCTAAGATATCCTTTGCAATCCTTTGCAATGTTGGATACTTGAGCTCAATATTTCAATATTTTAAGATATCAAAGCTACCACTTTCCGGCAAGGCATCCTCCTCCAAATAATGGTCCAACTCGGACTTAACATTCACCTTCCTCTTTTTTGTTTTCTTCACTCTACTCCACTTATCATCTTGTTCATCACCTTCATCAACTACAGTAATATGACCTGATGATGCAGAGCGTTTCCCAAGCACACTACCTTGAGTAGTTGTGGAAGAGTATCCCTCAGTTGAGAAAATTCTGTCTTGATACTCAGATAAAAGGTCATATAAAATATTTTTCACCCTCTCAACCTCAAAATCAGCCATGTCACCATAAATCTCATTGAAATAAAACTCAACACATTCCAATTTGTTCCTAGGATCTAAGATAGCAGCTATGGCTAAAACCTCATTGAGAGTCATCCAATACTTATCATACTTCTCAATCATTTTACTTGTCATATCTCTAATGATTTATGTGTCACTTTTTAACCAAGAAGTCAAAGCAAGTTTTATTTCACGTGATTTGACGAAAAAACAAGTTTGAAGTAGAATACCTCTTACCGGAAAATAACTCTCGTCAATTTGTGAAATTTCTTCAACTTTTCACAAACTAATGCAGCCAACTCCCAATCTTTTGGGTAGGAAGTGTAAATTTTAGACGGGGCTTTGACGCTTGATACTAGCAAAAACATCTTTGTAAGGCAAAACACTTTGAAGCATTAAAAAGGTTGAATTCCAACTTGTTTTACAATCAAGAGGTAACTTTCTAGCCTCTTCACCTTTCAAAGACTTGACTTTATTCTCAAAAATCTCAATTCTTTTTGGAGTTGCTACCCAAAAAGAAACACAATCACGAACTCTCTCAATCCCTCCACCAATCACATCCAACCCATCTTGCACAATCAAATTCAAGATATGTGTGCTACACCTCATATGCAAGAATCTACCCTTTAAAATGAGAGACTCTTCACCAAATCTTGGTTTTAAAACTTCCAAAGATAGCATAATTTGTACTACAATTGTCAACAACCACAGAAGAAATCTTTTCCGCAATATTATACTCATTCAATGTGTCTAATAATACTTGTGCAAGTGTATCTTTTGTATGTGGGCAAGGCACATAAGCAAACCTATATTTCAATGAAAAATCCAAGATATAATCACAAAATCAGAAAAAAAAAGAAAAAAAACAGTCAGTTATAAGGCAAATCAGCACCAAATGAGCATAATACATAATTAAAAAAAGTGGAAATTTATAACAAAAAAATTTACCTCAATGTTTTGTTGAGCAAAACCCAAAATTGGTCAATGTAATGAGAAGTCACAGCCATGTAACCTTTCTTTTGATTTGAAGCAGTCCACATATCGGTAGTGATGGCAATTTTTGACTCAATATTTTCTAAGACTTTTTTCAAACCCGAGTTCACTTGAAAACATCTTCATAACATCAGATCTCAATGTATTACGAGATATTATCTTAAAGGCAGGATTTAAGCTACTAACGAATCTCCTAAACCTAAAGTGGTCCACTATAGCCTAGGGATACTCATGCACAATCACCATGTTTGCTAACTTCTTCCTCGATACATCTTGATTGAAGTTGGTATTGTCCACACTTGTTGTCCCATCATCTCTCCTCCTAACATTTAGCAACTTTTGGCGTATGTCAACTTTTTTATTCTTTTTAGAACACCTCTTAGTTAGATGGTCGTTAAGGTGAGAAGTCCCATTGTTGGTGTTAGCTGACATTTGCTTATCACAATGTATACATTGTGCTTTTAGCTCCCCCAAACTTCAATTCTTTCAAAATGATTCCACACCGGTGATGTGAGTCTTCTTCCTTTACGAGTAGATATAGATCAACTTGGTTCCCCTTCATCTTCAAGATTCTGTTGTTGGGCAGGTTGTTTCTTTAACTTAGAGTGAGAAGGGTGAGGGGGCGGATGAGGTGGAGGAGGTGGCATACTGCTAAGTGGTGGAGTAGGAGACATATTAGGTTGAGAAGGTGTTGTCCGAGGACATGAAGAGTCATATCCAGATTCATCATCAGTTTCCATAACCAAACGTGTCTGCAATATTAATAACCCACAAAAGTATTTCAACATTATTAAGTCTACAATATAACACTTAAATGACTAGGTCAATGAAGAAAATAAAAACTTTAGTACATGATTCAAGCAGAAAGGAAGAGAAATTGTAAAACATGAAAATAGAAAAAAAAAGAAGGAAAAAACAAGGACATGGAAATAGATTGAAAACATCAGACAATAATACATCACGCATCACCAAAAAATTCACTCATCATATTCATCAAACATCAAATGACATCGCGCATCACCAAACAATTCACCATTTTCATTCATAAATTGCGAATCAGCCAAAAGGAAAAGAATGACAATAGAGATTCATAAAGTCCGAAAAACACAGCAATTTTGGGCCAAAAAAATATAAATTACAGTAACTTAAAAAGTTGAATGACCAACCTCCAATTCTGGGTAAGGAGATGTGAGATGCGCAGACATCTCGGCTCTCGAGATTTTTTCCAGCGAGGTTCAGTTAATGAACGACAGTAGAGAGTAGAGAGTAGAGAGTAGAGAGCTGCGGGTCTGTGACTTTAGGGATTAGGAGTTTAGGGTTTTTACTTGTTCCTTTTATATTTTATTTTATTTTATAATTTTATTTGGCAAAAATATAGTATTAATAATTATATATATATATATATATATATATATATATATATATATATATATATATATATATATATATAATCTTAAACGGATGGATTATGGGTCGGGTGATAAACGGGTGATGGACCGGGTGATGGATGGAAAATGTTCACCTTAATCCGACCTGGATCCGTCACCCGGTTCATCCGTCACCCGCCTATCAACCATTTATTCATGGTTTTCGTCCATATTTTGGAACCATATGGACCGGATTACTGGATATCCACTGAATATTGCCATCCCTACTCCCTGTAGGTAGATGGCGGCTCATAAACATCCACCTTCTCAGCAACCTGCAGTGCATAAGCCACCATATCTTCAAAACCATATCTATTTGGGGGTTTTCCGAAATTCGTCCTTATAGGAAGTTCCCGAGCAAGGCTAGGCGCCTCTTGACTTGGTGTTGAAGACTGTGGTGCTTCAGAATTTATGTGTTGATTCTCTTCATGTGTTTTTTCACTCTCATCATGAGTGACTTGCTGCTCCACCTGCACTTCAAAACTAACAATATCTGACCACATCTCATATGGTGTTTTGAGATTGATTCCAAGTGCGAGGTCCACTGGTTGATCGATAACATGCCGTACTAACGGCTTCCCCCTAAAACCTTCTAGTCATCCCAAAGATTAGAGAGCATGCACCGAGCTCTCTCTAGAAGTGTCTGATTCATTCGTTCAGCTACACCATTCTGCTGTGGTGTACCCTTGACAGTATGATTGTAATACCCCTCATGATTGCTTTAAAGTGATTTAGCAGGCTACTCATTCCAACAAGATGCATCTTTCTTTTAGGGAGCTCATTTCCTTAGTTACTCCACAGTTAAGCGTGCTTGGCTGGGAGTAGTCTAGGGATGGGTGACCTCCTGGGAAGTTTCTCAGGGTACGCATGAGTGAGGACAAAATGCGCCGGAAGAACTTGTGTTGGTTATTGAGGACAGTTGTTGGCCCTGGATGCGCATTGGTGACAATATACTCGACTCCGGAAGAGTCGGGATGTTACAAATGGTATCGAGCAACCTCGCGACCGCGTGTCGGGCGACCCTAAGGCCGTCGGAGCCGAATATTAGGAGTCCTCAAGCGCCTAGTGGGGGAGGATTCCGGGCCGCATTGTCATAAGGAGCCGACCCAGAGGTCGTCAGACCGAATATCTGGAGTCTCCGGCGATCAGTCTTCAGGCTGGGGCGACCCACAGGCCGTATGCCGAATATGTGGAGTCCTCAGGCGCAACGAGGGCGTTGCTGTTCTCAAGTGGGGGTGTATGTAATACCCCTCATGATTGCTTTAAAGGGATTTAGCAGGCTACTCATTCCAACAAGATGCATCTTTCTTTTAGGGAGCTCATTTCCTTAGTTACGCCACGCTTAAGCGTGCTTGGTCGGGAGTAGTTTAGGGATGGGTGACCTCCCGGGAAGTTTCTCAGGGGTGCGCATGAGTGAGGACAAAATGCGCCGAAGAACTTGTGTTGGTTATTGAGGACGCTTATTGGCCCCGGATGCGCATTGGTGACAATATACTCGACTCCGGAAGAGTCGTGGTGTTACAATGATGCCTAGCAATCCCTTCATTCTTGCGTGAACTCATGGAACTCAAACAAACAGAACTCCAGACCATTTTCAGTTTGTAGTCTTTTGATCTTCTTCCCATTTTGATTTTCCACCAAAACCTTCCACAGCTTGAAATGTTTGAAAGCTTCACCTTTTGACTTCATTATGATCACCCAAGTCATCCTTGAAAAATCATCAATAAAAGATACAAAATCCCTGTGACCTCCCAAAGACTCCACACGTGAAGGACCCCAACAAATGAGTGGATATAATCAAGAGTACTTTTTATTCTATGAATGCCCTTAGTAAACTTGCTATGATGTAGTTTCCCAAAAACACAATGCTCACAAAACTCAAGGTTTGTGGACCTTATGGCCACCCGTAAGATCCGCCTTGGAGAGGATTTGCATTCCTCTCTCACTCATATTCCCAAGTCTCATGTGCCATAGCTTGGTCATATCCTCCTTCTGAATTTCAGATGAAGCAACAACAGCTGAACCTGAGAGAGTAGAACCTTGCCTGATATACCAAGTTCCACACTTGACCCCCTTCAACACATCCTTTGAACCCTTGCATACACAACTCCACCTCCACCTCTAAACAACCCCTAACCGTCTAAATGTACTAAGTGAAATCGATTCTTGGTCATCTCGTGGAACATGCCTAACATTATTCAATGTGCAAAATGTACCATCACGTGTCCGGATCTCGATGGAGCCAATTCCAACCGTTTGAAATATTTCCCCATCTACCTCGCTCATAAGTAGTGAGCCACTCCCTACGAGGACTCATATGATACGACGCTCCCGTAATCAAAAACCCACACATCATTACAATGTGTTTGTTCATTAGCAACTAAAGTAAGACCATCCTCGAAATTCGAATTTTCTCGCCGCAACATTAACTGAACCGTACTAGATTTATTTTCCCGATGCTTCTTCTTAGGAAATTCTTTCTTCCAATGCCCCTTCTCCTTACAAGAATTACGTACATCATTAGGTTTAGGACCCCCTTTGGAATTTCCGGATTTCCCGAAATTCTTTTTCCCAGAATTTCCATGTCCCTTACTACTACTGGCCACTAATTTCAGAGGCCTGATTATCTGCACCTGTACTACCAGATGCCTTATGGCGCAATTCCCTAGTATGAAGAGATGATCTAACCTCTTCTAGGGACATAAAATCTTTACCAACAATAACAGATTGCGAAAAATTCTCATATGACAATGGTAAAGAAACAAGTAGAATTAAAGCAGCATCCTTATCCTCCACCTTAACATCTATATTACGCAATTCTAACAAAATCGTATTTAATTGATCTAGGTGATCCCTAAGAGGTAAACCTTCATTCAAGTGCAGACTGAACAGACGTTGCTTCAGAAGCAACTTGTTGGTTAGAGATTTTGTCATGTACAAACTCTCCAATTTCAACCACAGACCAGATGCGGTTTCCTCCTCCGCGACTTCAGTGATGATGTCGTTAGCAAGACACAACATGATCATTGAATGTGCCTTCTCCTCGAGAACGACCATCTCGCCGGCAATCGACCCGATGACTTTTTTGCCAACAGGGCCCACAATCCTTGTTGCTTCGCAATGCCCGCATCTTGATTTGCCACAGACTGAAACTATTTCTCCCAGTGAATTTATCGATTTTCACATTCATCCTAGACATCTCTCTCATTTAGATCAAAACCAAAGCTCTGATACCAATTTGTTATAACGGATGTGAGAAAGAACAAATATTGAATGCAAAATCAAAGAAAACACACATATGGATTTACGTGGTTCACCAACGGACGGAGTGTTGGCTACGTCCACGAGCAAGAGACGTAAAAGTTTTATTGATCTTGAGGAAAACAGATTACAGATGTGATTATGACAGTAATCGTCGTATTAATGAATTAGGTCAAAAGGTATTTTATAACCCGACTCGGAATCGCATCCCCGCGTCAAAATCCCCGCGGCCCGACCGGGTCGGGCGACATCCGCTTGATCGGGCGGTCATTTTCTTCAAGCCAGATTTGTCTCGGGCACGATCGGGCGCTGTTCGCCTGGTCGTAGTTCGCTAAGGGCGCCCGATCCCACCCGATCTGATCGGGCGCCTTGCTTTCATGAACCTGCTGAGACGAGCGACCTCGACGGCCGGGCGAGCGAGCTCGCCCGACCGGCACCGGCGAGCCTCGCGAAAATTACTCTTGGCCGATTCAAGGCACAAATTCCTACACCCCTTACCACAAAAAATAAAAGTAATAAAAGATGACACAAGACTCGTTCATCGACCAGGCCAATAAAGGTAGTTTCTTTTAAGATACTAAGACAATTCAAGCTCAAAACAAGATTATAGCTATGAGTATTAATGGGACGAGACAACTCAAATATGACTCGAGCTTAGCCTAGTAAGATCCTATTCAAATGAGCCCAACTCGATCATATTAATGTGTGAAGTCGAGTAACTTGTAATTATATATACATGAAAATTAGTGAGAAACTTGTAATCTTCTATTAACTTTTGATGTCATATATTATGAAAATATTTTAATAAAACAAGCAAAAATAATGATTCATTTTCCTCAATTTAGTTCGAGCTAAGTGTAAGCCAATCTTAAGGGGGTGTTCATGTCACCTTAACAAGGTGTAAACATAAGGTTATTTCAGGGTTGATCAGGTCCAATCAGATGTAATGCAAAATTCAAGTAAGCTCCATAAATTTTTAAAGTTGCTGGTTTTCAATAAAGTTGAGTTAATAGGAGCTTGAGTTGAGTTGATTAGAGTTGAGCTCGAGCTTGACTTGCATGATCAGCTCCTTATAATTGCTTAGGTATATTTTCCAACAAAGATTGAAAACCATAATTGTCCTTACATATACCTTGAGTTCTGGATATTTGTCAACTACACATTTGGACTAATATGATCTCATCAAAAATACCATACCATATTATCACCAAAAATTTTAACAGGAGTGATCTAGAGACTAGAATAGAACAAAGATAAGGGATATATACATCTTTATTCCAACAACACCTTCTCGATTGGCTAATAATATGACTGACTAGAATTATAATGTATGCATGTATATATAAAGAATATACGTGTTCAGTAAAAAAAAAGTATGGACAGTACCTTAGGTATCGTTCTTGTAATAATATCCAGATATCATATAAAAAACTATTCATCCCCATGATTAATGGTCCCGTGAAAGTTCCAGTGCATTAAATGGTTTTTATAAGTATATGTATGGAGTAAATAAGCACTATTGTATAAACTAGTTTTTTCTGCATAATCAAGTGGGAAGACATGTGAAGATTTGTAAGGGGTTAAAATGAGGCTGAGCCCAAAATGCTGCAAAGAGAATCATGACAGCCCTTTCCATTTCTTCAGGATTGTGGTAAGGTGAATTATTGGAAGGAAAGATTTGGCAAGCTCAGAAAGAGTGTGACTGCCCTCTCTAATCTCTATATACTTTGTCACAGAGTTCGGTGATCATCTCTTTATTGGGGTCCGTTCTTATAAATCTTGGATGGTGACATTATTAACTTTTGTTTCAAGCTGCTATGATTTATAGTATATGATCATGCATACATATGCATGGCACCTATTATATAGACTACATTTGTTTATTTTTAGGCTGTGCAATGAGTACTCTTCTAGTGACTTTTTTTATCCCGGTGCGGTAAAATTATAGTACGTTAATTTTTAAACTTTACTCACCAAGATAATAATTAGAGTTTGAGGTGCTGGAAGAATAGTGACATCACTTCACACCTCGTAACCTTGAGATTTAGAGATTATATCTTATGAGACTCATTTGAGGAATTTCCCTTATTCCCCTCAAGTGAGCCCCTGCATCTTACCTTTAACATTCGCACTATTTTAGATGCGCGTTTTTTAAATATTGTGTAGAAGTGTCTAAATTAATGAACAAATCGATCAAAATATTGGTGATGTTGTAGAGGTATACATGAGTTTGATATTGTATCACAATATCAGGTCTCATCTAATACTTTCTCTGTTTATAAGCATATATAGTACAATATTTCCTCATCCACGTTCGTATTAATGTGCAGTTTGATAGTTAGGTATGTTTGGCAAAGATTCTAAAATGGAAAATAACCATTGCAAATAAAGATATGGTGGAAGTATCATAGATCAAAGATGAATAAATGAATGCGGTTATGATAATAACAAGTTCTCCGTCCTTTCTCAGGAAATTTTCAAGATTCAGATATCAGTGCATAAGACTCTCATATAAATTTAGTTAACTAGAAAAATTGACCGTAGTAAAATAAAAATTAAATTAGAGAAATAAATGTGACTTATTAGAATAGGTAATAAAAAGTCTCCTGCAATATGATAACACTCTCTATAAAAGTGATACAGTGAAAAATTAAGGGCAAACTGAAACTATTATATAGCTTTTTAATTATTTAAAGAACGTTTTGTTGGGAAAGACCTATTAAAATAGCTATTTTGTTAGGAGAGATAATAAAAACTTTTTTTTTGAAAAATACCTATTATAATACTTCCCTTTGTTACTTAAGACCACCTCAATATGTTTCGGCCAAAAAGTCAAATTTTCCGACATTGACTTGCTTCCCCTCCTTTTCTCAATAAATGGGACCAACCTATTTTTTTCCTACCATAATTCCTTAAAATGGGAAGCAAGAGGAAAGGGTTTGGTAGGGTTAAGGGATTTAGATAGAAAAAATATGTTGGTCTCATTTAATGAGAAAAAGAGGGAAAGAAAAGTCAATGCCAGAAAATTGACTTTTTAGTTCGAAAATATTGGGGTGGTCTTAAATTACAAAAGGAAGTATTATAATAGGTCTTTTTGAACGTTTTATTAGGTCTTTTCCAACAAAATGACTATTTTAATAGGTCTTTCCCAACAAAAAGAGACGCAAACATCTTAGGAGTCAAGTTTTGCATATCACTCCTAAGTCCTAAGACCTTTTAAACTATGCTAATTTTCATCACTCAATTTCAATCAGTCAAGAACCCAAAAAGAATCGATACCCCCCTTTTAAATTTTTTTTGATGGAAATCCTTCCAACATTACTTTTAGTAGAAATTAAACATGGTGTTTTTTTTTTCTGATCTTCATTATTATCAATATACTGGAGAAAAGTAGTATGGAACTATTAAATATGTAACCATTATGATGCATTCAAAATTATATATAAAAGAGGATTAACTATTTATCCAAATGTAAAGAAAATTCGTCCGAACACTAGATGATCTCCCTTAGGTTTTGTTTTCCATTCATGAAGGTTTTCATACTTTACGTGGATTTTCTTCTCTAGGATTATGGTGCCTCAACAATAGTATTTGTGAGTAGATATACCGAAATCATGTAGTCCTGTAGGCAGGATGGTTTGAGTGAAAAGAAGAAAAATGATTGAACTCAAATTATTTCGAGAAACATTCATATTTCAAGAAAGACAAATAAGATAATAACCTAATATTATTGAGGCGTTTTTATACTAGGCTCAACCGCTCAAGTGCTCAGCAAATTTCCAAGAATGAAAAAGTTGTATCCAAGGATCATTACTACTAGGTACTAATAAGAGTTTTCTATTTTTGTTTTTGTACAACCCTGGTTCCATATAAAATAACAGATTGTATCCACGTATCATCACTACCAAGTACTAAGACTTTTTATTGTTTTTGTTTTTGTATAACTCTAGTTCCATATAAAATCAGCAAAATTTTAACCTCAATAATTGTTATAAGAAAAAATAAGTTTTAATTAGCTCTAATAAGTTTAGATAAGTTCAGTTAAGTTCTAGTAAGTTCAAGTAATCAAGACTATACAAACTAAAACTCAATAAGTTTCAATAAGTTTAGTTAACTTTTGTTAAGGAGAATTCGGGTAAAAGAGAATGCACCCATAATGTAAGAGTTAAGATTGTCAATGATGTTCTTCATGGAAATGGCAAAGCCGTTGAAGAAATTTTTGACCCGAATTTAAAATAATATGGACTTTGTATCTTATTTTTGACGAACTTGATTGGATGTAACCAGATATTGGGTTAACTGCTTAACTGATTTTGCAACACAAGTGAAGGAATCAATATTTTATGTCCCACTATTTGTATATCATTTATATGTCAATTCATTTTATTGATTGGTAAAATTTATTATTTCCCATCAGTTTTTAGTTGAAATGTGGGAGAAAGCTTTGTATTTCGAGTGAAGCGGGTTATATAAATAATACTAGTAGTATCAAACAAGCAAAAACTTATGCGGTAGCTAGTATTTCCAAATCCCAGTGGTGACGATCGACCAACGATGATTATATAAGCACTCCCGTGAGATGGAGGACCAAGGAATGTTAAAGTGTAGTAGCTAATCAATATGTAGTTGTCTTCAACTTGTACTATTTCTTTCCTGTAGTTGTCGTAGTGACCATGCATGTGAACAGGCGACTTAGCTGTGGGTAGAGGCTTGGAGCTTCACCTTTGATTTCTCAAGTATGGGATATCCGTTTGAGTACAAGGGTCAGTATATTGGCCTACCTTCAATATGTGAAGGCACGGAATATTCTTTAACTATTATTCAAGTCCTTCTATTGTTTATTGGTTTTGAGATGGAACGAAGTTTTTGATGCTTTGTTTTTTACACAATTTGTCTCTCATTTACTCCGAACAAACTAGGTGGTATCAAAGCTTACGATTCACTTGGTTTTTCATACCATTTCATAGATCCATTCATATTGGACTTGTGCTGCCAGACTTGTTTGTTAATGATCTTCTTGAATCAAGTTTCCCTCTTAATTTCCTTTTCTCCATTTCTTATCTTTCATACTATAACTCATAATTTATTAGAAATTAAATTCTCAAACCGTCCCCCGTTCTCCCCCTTTATGTATTTCAAGCGTTGATTCTGAAATAAACTAGCTCTTTTTTTAGAAAATGTAGAGAATCTCATTTCAATCTCCTTGGTGCATTGCTTGATTCAGATACCCTCTAGTGGAGAGTGCTAGCTCTAAAAGATTATATTGTCCCACATTAAAAGATAACATTAATGATCTTAACTTCATAACCAATTGGGCAATTTCCAACTTGATCTACACATTATTAGAATTTAGAATGAACATGGTGTGTGCCTTAGAGTTGATGTTAGAGGTTGGGAGAAAGATATGGACTGAGAACTTTTGTCATTATAGGATCGACTTGTAGCACTCAACGCCTTCTCTAGTTTTTGTCCCATTCAGCATTTTGTGTCTCTTGGATGACATGAAGTCACGTGAATGGCTATTATATACTTTATATTACCCCTGATCAATCTATCTATATATATATATATGATCATAACCTTTACCCTCATTAGAAACTTTACCAATATATATACTCTATATATATACATAATCACATTAATATCACAAACCTTTGCAGCTGCCGCCTTTGTATTTTACTTCTATCTTTGATCTCTCTCTCTTTATTTCTCTAGCGTCTAAGTATGAGTCCTGTATACTTGAACCCACAACCCTCTTCACCTATACCTTTCTTAGAGTTGAAGGGAGATCAACAACATAGTTTCTTTGCTCACTTACATGATGATCTTGCCACTAGTAATAATAATTCCTCTTATTCATTTAATTCCCACAACCGCCAAAACTCTGAAGAAATCTTATCCTTAGGTTACTCAAGACATGAACAACAAAAGGCAAGATTCAATTGTCTATATCTCTTTTTCATTTCTCCGGGGAATTGTATGTTTGTAATATAGTAAGGGACATAATTTTCGCAATTCCAACCAACTAGGGTATTGAGGTGATTATTTTGAGTGATATATTTGAAAAACACCCCGTGATTCCTTACAACATCATTTGTTTCTAAATAAACGATTTTTTGTTTTCGATATAAAGAATTGATCATTTATTTCCATCGAAGTATAATGATTAATATTTTCTGACAGGATAATGATTAATTAATATTAGAATAAATAATGTTTTCAAATATGAATATTTCCACATAAATTTTAGAACTATAATTTACATATGATTTATCGTCAACGTTAGACCTCGAAAATGGAAACGAGTTAAATTTTTTAGAAATAGATCGAATATTATATTAAATTAAAATTATTATTATTTTCGATTTGTAATATATGGTTTGATCCTGTCATCTCAGGTTGAGAAGCTAGTTTTATCTCATGAGAAAGCAAGTGATCTCGGCTCATGGCTTCAAAGTAATGCTGTTGGAGATGATGGTGGAAGCGGTTACAATTATTCATTCAATCTTCAAGAGGAGCGGAAATTTGAAACTGTAAACTATAATGATCAGATGTACCCTAGAAAATGGAAGCCCTCAAAAGTGAGAATAATGCAAAAAATGATGACAACTTCTAAAAGATCAGCAGAGAACAATAAGCAGCTTGATCATGATCTTGCCAAACGCCAAAGCAGTGATGTTATAAGAGTATGCTCGGATTGTCATACCACTACAACCCCACTTTGGAGGAGTGGACCTCAAGGCCCTAAGGTATTTTACTCCCATCTTTCAATTGAACACTAGATCACACCCTAATTCTATATATAAATACTTATGATCAAACATTTTTTTTGAAGGAATGATCAAACAATTGCTTATGTTTGTTTGTTTTTCTACAAACTGAAGTATAAACTTTCTCATCCCAGATCAGTTCACACAGTTTGAATTTTTTTCTATTAATTTTCACAAATTTTGATCATAACTTTTCACCTATACAGTATATAAGAACAAATATAGTCATGATCTTGTAATATTAAATTTGTATGTGAATTTTCATATTTATAATTTTTACTCCTATATGTTCCCTCTTTTTTTCCATTAATAAACTTCTCATTTACTTTTGCTCGGTCCAAAATAGACACTTTTATCGTTCATTTTAATTATGCATTAACAAAAATTATAAAAATTAGTATTTACTCTGTCCCATAATAGTCTGAACACTTTATTTTTATTGTTTGTCTCAAATTAGTTTGAATAAACATTTCTGGCATGGTCCCACTTAGGGGTGCTAATCGAGCGAGTCGATCACGAGCAGAGGGTTGCTCGACTCGTGCTCACTAAGTTTCGTTTCGAGTCGAGTTGCTCACGAGCAACTCGTTTAAAGTTTCGGTACACCTTGAATTCTAGGCATTTGATTATTATATCTTCTTTTCTTTACAATTTTTTGTCCTTTTATACTAGATTGATTTATTTTTAATAATGTATTTCTTTATTTTAAAGACAAATTAATTGAGAACAATTGAGTTGCATCCAAGATTAACGAGCTTCTAGCTCAATTGAGTGAGCTCGAGCTAACTCGAGTCGAGCTTTGACCGAGTTGAGTTCGAGCTACTCGTGAGCTGCTCAACTCGATTAGCATCCCTAGTCTCACAAGTATTATACTAGTTTTGGTCCAAATTAAAAGTGAAAAATACATGAGTCCGCTACTCTAAAATACCCAACTTTCATTTCCTCTAATAAATAAATAATACCCCACATACTCCTATCACATCATCTACCTTTTTTTATCAAAATAACATTTATAATAACTATAAAACAACTTATCTCCTTAAACGACGCGTCTAGCTAGCAAGTATACATTGAGACAAAATCTAATAAAATTCCACATAACTATATTTATTATTTTATGTTGATAAAAAGCTATAAGAGTTGACTTTGGAATCAGTAGAGGGAGTATAATTAAAGATATAAATGATCAAAAGACCGGAGTTTATTGGAGATCATAAAAGTCAAATGCACTAATATGGGACGGGGAGTGACACATTTTTTAATTTATGATGTCAGATTATATTCGATGGTTAATGAAGAATATAGTCGCTTGTACGATGTATATGGTTCCTTAAGCTTATATCTACGAGTTAGGTTTTAGACATATGCTAGCTATTGCCATCTCAAACTGACTGCAAAGGCCAAACCGAGTTAATGACTATGGTTGACCTTTGTTGATCATTCAAGATTGCAGGATCTTTGGATTTAGGTTGCCTTGTTATCCCTTTTCCTTTTTTTCATCAATAAGTGGACATCAACTGGTTGGATTAGTAGGACCCTTTTTCAGCCAAAGATAAAAAAAGTCCTCATAGTTTTTCTAATAAAACAGTAAAAATGCCAAATTAAACTACTGCTAAAGGGCAAAGGCTATGAATAAGAAGGTAAACTAAAAATACAAAAGATATGACATGTATCTTTCCCATTTCATTCTTTCTACAAGGAATATAATGTCTCGGTTATAGAGCCAAAATTTTAATCACAAGTTCCCACTAACATGTACAGAAAAAACATCATCAAAAGAATGTAACATGTAACATGTTTTGATCTTAGAAGTTTCAACATATCTTAATTTCTTATTTTGATATAGAAGTTGTTAATCGTAAACAAAGTACATAAGAAATAATAAGAAAAAAAATTAAAAATAATAAATAACAAGAATGGAATGGGACAGAAGGAGTAACATCAAACCACGTGTGATTTTGTCATATGCCCAATTGATTGGGAAAATATTATTAGCGCTTAGGAGTTAGGGCTATCATGTTGGAAAATTAATAGCTTTCTACATGTTTATACATGGTCCTCATATTACACGGTTGAGGTAGAAAATAGATCTAACGACATAAAAACATGTTGAATCTTTTACAGTCTCTTTGCAACGCATGTGGTATAAGACAAAGGAAAGCTAGAAGGGCAGCTATGGCAGCTGCAGCAACAGCAGGATATGGCGGAAATGATGCCATTGTAACATCGATATCGCGTGTCGAAGCTCCAAAGCCTAAGGTTCAAGAGATGAAGTCTGAAAGAGGATTAGATCATCATCAAAAAAGCAACACATTACCACTTAAGAAAAGAAGCAAAATAATTGATGCTGGTAGAACTAATAATTATACTCATAACTCTCACAATAATGCAAAGAAGCTTTGCTTTGAGGATTTTGCATTAAGCTCAAACAAGGATTATCTTAATAAAAGATCCTTCCCACGAGACGAAGAAGAAGGAGCCATACTTTTGATGGCACTTTCTTGTGGCTTAGCTTGCTCTTCATAGTTTGAGTTTGAAGGATTAATTAGTGTTATTTTTTTTATATATTTTAGAGTGTTTTGAATTTGCATTGTTTTGGTTCATTTGGTGAAGAAAAGAAGAAAGTGTGAGAAGAAAAAGGTGGATAATCTACCTGAAGCTACGTATTTAGGCATAGGAATATTGAGAGCATGGGTTTTGTACCTGCTAGCTAGCTATGAGAGAATAGAGATAAAGTTTATTTTAGTAGTATAAGAATGTTATGCAGAATAATAAGATTAATAGGAATGAAACTCGTTATAATAATATAGCATTATTTCTCATTTCAGTAGATTGTTATGCTTACATTGTGTTTCCAAACCGGCTTGCTTATACTAATTTACTGCGAGATATGTTAAAATTATACTTCCTTCATTTCTTTTTAAATGTTACACTTTGACATTTTAAATTATTCACAAATTTCACTTTGACCATCATTTGTTATTTATATGTGAATACAAATATAGTCACGTGGGATTTTGTTAGATTCGTCTTAATATATATATTTTTAATATGTATTTTTTATAATTTTTACAAATATAAAGTTAGAGATATATGTCCTTAAAGTTTTACATTGACATGTGTTGAAAAGTGAAAGTGTCACGGTTAAAAAGAATCGGACCAAGAAGTATAAAATTATTGTGACGTCATCTATACAATTTTGACACTACAAGATACTAGTTTTTTGGTACAAAAATGCAGGGGAATTTTTGTAGATATGTTTTGATACTTTTTTAATCACATCAAAAAATATAGAATTTAAAATGTTGAAATGGTGCAATGCATATAATCAAAAGATCAATTCATCTATAATAAAAGCGAACCTAATCAGATTTAAGTAACAACATAAATAAGTAAATGAGTTAGACTATGAATGACAATGTAACAAAATAAATCAAATAGTTAAGTAGACTAATATTATGAACCGAGTATACATTATGAAATACTTCCTTTTACATTACATTAATGGTAATGTTCGAGTTTCTGCTTTATCACAAATTACAATTTGTAAACCCTTTTTGCTAGTAATTCTTGATATGGACACATAGAATTGTCTCGGGCTGAAAAATAACCGCCAGAGATATAATCCAACGTGAGATAGAGAGTGTCCTTAGCTTTTATTGATCGTCATTGCAAAACACACAACCAAAGGGAATTGACTTTTAGACCCATGCAGATTGCATGGGGAAATTTGTGTTTTATAAATTTAACATTTTATAATACATTATCTGAAATCGTGGTTTAAATAATTAAATATTTAATACATAAAAAAGTAGCGACAACATAATTTATCATATCTTCTAATTAAATAATACTCCCTCTGTTTTTTATCATTTTCACTTTCTTGTGTGCGCTCCAAATACACCTATTTGTACTTAAATATCTTTTATCATATATTAGTAAAAATTATAACGATTGAATATTAATAAAGTACTAATTGAGACGAAACAAAAGAAACCCCACATGGCTATATTTTTTCTTATAAAGTAAGAAAAATTGAGAAGATTCTCTCCAAGTATGAATTGTATCAATATTCCAAGTGAGAAAGATAAAAAAAACAGAGGGAGTACAATTTAAGAAAGTTAAAGTGAAAATACATTTTCCCCTTCAGTTTATTAAAAAACTAAAGTGTGACTCAACTTACTAAAGAGACAATAGATGTTATATATATATCTTATAGTCATCTGCTCCTAAAAGATTTAGGACACCAAGCAATAACTTTCATAGTGGTACATATGTAGTTACATAAATAAGTTCATAAATTATATAAAAATATGAATAGAATAAGATGAGCAATGTAAAGTTATAAGTTTTTATAATAATTTTCCAGTTAATTTATGAAATGATCGAGTTCTCTAAGTTTTAGTGTCTATTTTGGCTTTTAATAAATTAAATTTAGCGTTAAATTATTAAAACCACATATACCTCTCTGCTTTGGAAATTCAATGGATATTATGTTAGGAAATATTGTGTAATATTGTGTAATAGGGAAAGTTTCCCATACCTAGTTGCCTTGGTTTATTCGGTTTCCTCATTTGTATCACATATATATTGTATGATGGCATCAATGAGAAGTCAGAACTTTGCCCTAATATTACTCTTCACATGGTATCAGAGCCGTGATAATCAAGATCCAAAAATTTTTCTCCATCCACGTTCATGGCTGGTGATCAAGAAAAACAGCCAGAATCATCCTTTATAAAACACGACATTACTAACCCATACTTCCTTGGCACTGGTGACAGGCCTGGGGATTTTATCACGCCAACACGACTCCGCGTCGACAATTATGACGACTGGGCAGGAGACGTACAGCTAGCCCTCGAGGCTCGTCGAAAATTCTGCTTCGTGGATGGAACCATAACTTCCGCTTCCGCACCATACACTGCATCCGATTGGACTATCGTGAACGCTATGATCGTTTCATGGCTGCTCAACACCATCGACCCCAAAGTTAAAGGTACGTTGAGTAAATTTCGTGAAGCACATAAACTATGGGATCATTTAAAAACCCGGTTTGCCACTATCAATGGCCCGCGAATACATCAATTAAAATCCGCCATCGCAAAATGTGAACAAACAAGAACTATGTCTATTTCCACCTACTATGGTAAATTGAAAGTCTTATGGGAGGAGTTGTTTAAACACGAGCCATTAATTTCCTGTAAATGTTGTAGTAAGTGTACGGTTGGTCCTTTGCATGAACGTCGTCGCGAAAATCAAAAGCTACATGATTTTTTGATGGGTCTAAACTCAGAATATCACAGTAGATTGTGTACTCAAATTTTATCTACTGACCCATTGCCTACCTTAAATCGTGTGTATCAATTGGCCGTGCAAGACGAACGCGTTCGTCTCGCTAAACCATCTACTGCTGAGCCCTCGTCTGATGTGCTTGGGTTCTCGGTGAAGGCTGCTTCTGGCCGTGGTCGTGGGATGGCCGAGAAACCTACTTGCAGCCATTGTCATAAGGTTGGGCATGACGCGACTCGATGTTGGACATTGTTATTTTGTTCTCACTACAAGAAGCATGGTCACGAAGTTGGCCAATGCTTTGAGCTCGTGGGATATCCAGAAAATTGGGAGGCCAATCGTACTTCTGGCTCTCGTGGCTCGGGTCGTGGCTCGGGTCGTGGTAGGGGGCCCGTCAAGGCACATGCTTCTTCTGTCGTGGATGTTCCTGCCATGGGTGGTGCTCCTGCCGTGGGTAATTCTTCATTATCCACTCCATCCACATCATCCTCTCTCTTTACTCCCGAACAATGGAAAGCTCTAGCTGGGCTTATTGGTTCTACAAAATTGTCTGATGATCGTTTAAGTGGTAAGTTTGATTTTACTTCTTGGATCATTGATACTGTATGCTACGCACCACGTTACTGGTGAGAAATCTTGGATGTATGATTTAATTTCTATTGCTCCTTGTCCTGTTGGCCTTCCTAATGAGGCTTCTGTTCTGGCAACTCAAAAGGGGTCTGTTCGTTTGTCATCCACTATTACTCTCACTGATGTTCTCTTAGTGCCTCAGTTCAGTTGTAGTTTGCTTTCTGTTACTCAACTGACGCATGATTTAAACTGCATTGTACAATTTAACTCTTCCATGTGTGCTATACAGGACCACACGAGGGAGCTGATTGGAACGGGTCGTAGACAGGATGGACTTTACTATTTCAACGGAGGTGACAAAGTGCAACTGGTCTCTGTTCATGGTGCTTCTTCTGATTTTGAACTCTGGCATCGCAAAATGGGTCATCCTTCGAAGAAAGTAGTAAAGTTACTTCCCCCTCTCTGTGGTCATAAGGGTAGTTTGAATAAAGCATGTGAGATATGTTTTCGAGCTAAACATTCTAGAGACAAGTTTCCTTTGAGTGATAGTAGGGCTACTAGAATATTTGAGAAAATTCATTGTGATTTGTGGGGTCCTTACAGACATGTATCTTCTTGTGGGGCTCGTTATTTTTTAACTATTGTTGATGATTTTTCCCGTGCCGTTTGGGTTTATTTGATGGAAGAAAAAACTGAGGTGTTTCGTATGTTTATGATGTTTGTGGCTATGGTTGATAGACAATTTTCTCAAACAATTAAAGTGGTTCAAAGTGACAACGGCACTGAATTTAATTGTTTGCTTGATTTTTTTTCCGCCACTGGCATTATTTTTCAAACTTCTTGTGCTGCTACTCCTCAACAAAATGGGAGAGTAGAGCGCAAGCATCAACACATTTTGAATGTTGGGCGTGCTTTAAGATTTCAAGCCAACCTTCCTATATATTTTTGGGGTGAAAGTGTGCTTGTCGCTGCTCACTTAATCAATCGAACTCCTTCCCCTCTCTTAGATAACAAATCTCCTTTTGATATTCTTTTCGGTTCTCCACCTGCTAATGATGCTCTTCGCACCTTTGGTTGTCTTTGTTTTGCCTACAATCACAAAACTAAGGGTGATAAGTTTGCTAGTCGGAGTCGAAAATGTGTGTTTGTGGGATATCCTTTTGGCAAAAAGGGGTGGCGGTTGTTTGATCTTGATACCAAGGAATTTTTTGTATCACGTGATGTTAAATTCTTTGAAGATGTGTATCCATTTCTTACCCCTACTGATGTTAATATAGTTCCCGAAACTTTGATGCCAACTGATGGCTTGATTGATGAGGATTTTATGGATGATTATTACTTTGCGCCCCAACCTTCACCTAATACTTCACAGCCCACGTCTACCAGCTCCCCTACTCACAATGGCCCAAGTGAACCTACCTCACCTCCACTAAATTCGTCTCACATAAATTCCCCCCAACAACCGGAGCCCAGCTCACCTCCACTACAATCCCCATCTCCTCAAATAAATCTTCCACACCAACCGGAGCCCAGCCCCCCTAATCCATTTTGTCCGCCTACTACATCCTCTTTGGACGCTGATTTACTTCCAGCCCAGCAGGCCCATCAGCGTCCCCATAGCGCTGGCTCTCTTGATTCTTCCAGCATTGATGGGCCTCTTTCTCCCATTGCAGCGCTGGGCCCAAGTTCTGATTTGGTTGCCTCTCAAGCTTCTCCAATGCATTTGGGCCGTGGTCTAAGGGATAAAATTCCCTCTGTTCGCTTGAAAGACTATGTCACTCACTCCGTTGTTTCGCAAAGTCCATCTCTCTCTGCATCCTCTCCATCTGCTTCCTCAGGTACTCCTTATCCTATAGCTCACTATATTAATTGTACAAATTTTTCACCCCATTATCGCCAGTTTCTTGCTGCTGTCGTTACTAACACAGATCCAAAATCCTTCAAAGAGGCTATGAAGAGTGCTAGTTGGAAAGCATCTATGCAGGATGAGATTCGTGCTTTAGAAGATAATGGCACATGGATTTTGACAGAATTACCCCCCGAGAAACGGGCTTTGGGGAGTCAATGGGTGTTTCGCACAAAGTACTTGTCTAATGGTGTTGTTGAACGTCTTAAATCTCGTTTGGTTGTGTTGGGCAATCATCAGGAAGCTGGTATTGATTACACCGAAACTTTTGCTCCCGTGGCCAAAATGACCACAGTTCGTACCTTTCTCGCCATTGCTGCTTCCAAAAATTGGGAGCTTCATCAGATGGATGTTCACAATGCCTTTCTTCATGGTGATTTGGATGAAGAGGTTTATATGAAGCTTCCTCCTGGGTTTGAGAGTTCTAACCCCAATCTTGTGTGTCGTTTGCAGAAATCTTTATATGGTTTGAAACAGGCTCCCCGTTGTTGGTTTGCCAAATTGGTCACTGCTTTGCAAGAGTATGGTTTTCTGCAGTCCTATTCTGACTACTCTTTCTTTACTTATACCAGTGGCTCTGTTCAAATCAATGTGCTAGTATATGTTGATGATCTTATCATTTCAGGCAACGATTCTGCTGCTCTTTCTTCTTTCAAAGCATATTTGAGTGATTGCTTTAAGATGAAAGATTTGGGCTCACTAAAATATTTTCTTGGCATCGAAGTCGCTCGCATTGCTTCAGGTCTCTTTCTTTGCCAACGAAAATACACCTTGGATATTATTTCTGAGGCTGGATTGTTGGGGGCTAAGCCCTTTGGATTTCCTATTGAGCAGCATCATCGTCTTGCTCATGCTGCATGCCCTCTTTTCTCCGATGCAGCTGCCTATCGACGCCTTGTGGGTCGTCTTATCTATTTGGCTGTTACTAGGCCTGATTTGGCCTACTCGGTTCATGTTCTCTCTCAGTTTATGCAGGAGCCTCGTGTTGAGCATTGGGAGGCTGCCTTACGTGTGGTCCGATATTTGAAAGGTACTCCAGGCCAGGGTATCCTTCTTCGGGCTGATAGTGATCGTTCTCTGCAGGGTTGGTGTGATTCTGATTGGGCTGCTTGCCCTATCACTCGTCGTTCTCTATCAGGTTGGCTAGTCTTCTTAGGTCATTCTCTTATTTCTTGGAAGACTAAGAAGCAACATACTGTCTCTCGTTCATCTGCGGAAGCTGAGTATCGATCTATGGCTTCCATTACTTGTGAATTAAAGTGGTTAAAGGCTTTGTTGTTGAGTTTGGGAGTTCATCATCCCAAGGCTATTCCTTTGTTCTGTGACAGTCAATCTGCTCTTCACATCGCTAAGAATCCTGTTTTTCATGAACGTACCAAGCACATTGAGGTTGATTGCCATTTTGTGCGTGATGCCATCAATGAGGGTCTCATTCAACCCTCCTATGTGTCTACTAAGGATCAACTTGCCAATATTTTCACTAAGGCTCTCGGCAAGTCTCAGTTTGATTTGTTATTGTCCAAGTTGGCCATACTTGATCCTACCCATGCTCCAACTTGAGGGGGGGTGTTAGGAAATATTGTGTAATATGGTGTAATAGGGAAAGTTTCCCATACCTAGTTGCCTTGGTTTATTTGGTTTCCTCATTTGTATCAAATATATATTGTATGATGGCATCAATGAGAAGTCAAGACTTTGCCCTAATATTACTCTTCACATATTATGCAGAGGGTACATGCCATGATGATCATAATTAATACACCATGTCTATATTATCCACTTTGCAAAATGAGATTATGTGAAGAATATATCTTAAGTACTTATGGTTGAAACTTTTTTTCTCTTCGGAAACCACGTCATATATGGTTTTATAAAAGTAAATTAAAAAAGGATTTTGATTTACCACCTTATACAATAACCATTTTATATGACCTAAATCTCTTTAAATACATACCAATTGGCATTTCGTCCAAAAATGGTCTTAAATAAGGGTTTAAACCTTAAATACATTCTAGTGAATAAAGGTGGAGGTATGAAATCGTCTAAACCCTTTTGTGGAGATTCTTATTTAAAAACTAAGTTATCTTAAAAATGGTGATTTTATAAGGTGGTTAAAGTCAAAAAATCCAAGTTAAAATTATAAAAGATAAATCTATATATATTTGAGAAAGAAAATGTCAAACAATTTATTTATCCATATAAAGCACACACATATATGTACAACTTTTCTAAAGCATGAGTTGTTGTAAATAGGATACTAATGGTTAAATGATTATTTACTTATTTAGAGAATTTGTGATTCGCTTTATTCTTTAATGTTTTTCTCTTTTCTTTCTTAGGGTCTTGAATACATATGTTTGATCATCAGTTTTTTTAGTTATACCTAACAGAGGAATATACTTCATCGGTTTTTTTAGTTGCAACATTTGCTTTTTCACATTTACCGTGACACTTATTTGAACGTTAATATCTCATATTGGGTGTAAGTAAAAATTATAAAAATTTGATATTTGGAATCACCGTATTGAGACGAATCTAACATGACCCCACTTGACTATATTTTCTCTTATATAATGGTGCGAGATTACTTAACAAAGTTGGTTGATGAATAGTGCCAAAAAGAAAATGTTGCAACTAAAAAAACAAAGGTAGTATATATACCTTACACGATACTAAGATAAAATTATATCAAAATTTTTAGATGTTGACGTCAAAACAAAAGAAGTGTATAGATTTGTGATTTGAAATTTTATAATGTGTGTAAGAATAAAAACTAGTACCGTAAGTGCACGGTGTACGATATAGCACAACTAGCAAATACGGGTTGAACCCACAAGGATATTGATATCGAGTTGTATTACCCACTTAATTATATGAATTTAGCCACTTAGAGTCAACTACAATTACTATAGCCATAAATCAACTATTAAAAAGAAAGCAAGAAAATTAACTAAGACTAAAACCAAAAGTAAAAATATAGGAAATGCTAAAGAAACTAACAAATCGAAACTACATATAGACCAAATAAAACTAATAGTAGAACACCACTATGAACTAAACTAGCAAAGAAACATAAATACTTACCCGTAAGAAGCATCAACATCACATAATATGATATAGGACCAACAGGATTCATAAATAAGTTAAGATATGAAACCATAGGCTATAGATTAAGATGATTAAAGTAACAACCAAATGACGCAGCAAACAAATAAGCAAAAAAAAATTTAAATATAAAACAAGATCAGAATGTAGCTTTAATACTGCCCAAATCCAAAACGCTTTACCAATAGTGTAAAATTAAGAACAATAAACTAGAGTAGAAGACAATTAATTAAACAAACTAGACTAAAATTAATAAAAGCAAAGAACGAAAATACCAGAAATCTTGAAATTGAATTTGTAGCAAAAGAAAATTAGACCAAGTGTAGTCGATAGAGGGGCTTATCGAGCAAGAAGCGCCGAGCGCAACTTTTCATGGGCCGGCTCGCGTGAGCCCGAGCTGGGAGAGAGCCGGCTCGAGCTCGTGATTAGAATCGGCTCGAGCCGGCTCGTGAGCTCGTTAGGCTCGGCTCGTGAGCTCGATTTGGCTCGAGCTCGATTATGGGCTTGAGCTCGATCTTCTATCTTTTTTCTTTTTAATTGCTTTTACTTTTCTTTTTATCTTCTTCTAATATATACTTTAGTTAGTATCTTAAAAGAAATACTTAATATGCCTTCAAAAAAAAAAAAAACTTAATATAATTTTAATATATATAAATATTTTTAATATAAAGTATTTTTTAGTATAAAATAATAATCGAGCTTCACGAGCTTTAAGACCGAGCTTCCTAGCGGCCGCTCTTAAGTCTCGACCGAGCTCAACGAGCCGAGCTTTGACGAGCTTTGACCGAGCCGAGCCAGGCCGCGAGCTTGTGCTCATTATCACCCCTAGTCGATAGTCGCCGCGGTCACCGGCGGATCTCTTCACAACCAAGACTCAATTAAAATTAAAACCAAACTTTTTTCTTTCTCTTTCTTATGCTCTCGCGAAACTTCAGGCGATAATGAGAAGCTTTCACTTCTCCAACACCTGACTACTCGCCGGTGACTGTTTTCTTCTCAGTCGCCGGCGAGGTACCGATCTCTCAGGCGTCGATATTTTCATTTTCTTCTCACTTTCGGGTCTTATTTACCAGTTTGACGTTCCTATTATCTACTTAATACAGTTTTGTTTCGCTATTTAGGGTCTTTTGTTCAGGGTTGTTTTTGTGAATTGTTTGTGTGGTGTTTTGGAATTCCTCTGGTATTGACTGGATTCTCCATTTCTGATTTGCAAAATCAGGGGACATTCTTCTTATTTTGTTCTTTGTTTGTAATAGCTTCGGGGTGCTTGCTTTTGGTACCCTGTTAGATTTGGTTTATAGTTCTAGTTGTGTGTGTTAAGTGTTAGGCGGATTCTCTTAGTTTCTGTGTGCTGCTAGTACTGTTTCACAATGGTTGTGATTAAAGATTTGGAAGGCTCCTGCGCAATTACTGCTATTATTCAGTATCATCTATCTATTTTAGATTTTGAGGATCAAGATGTGGAAGAGATGTTTGAGAATTTTCCTGCTCCAGAGGAAGTAATTTCATTTGGGTCTTCTCTCAAAGAAGTAGGAAATCAGCTCTTTAGGACAAAAGATTTTAGTAGAGCTTTTTCTACATATGGGAAAGCTATCAAATTATTGTGCGTTGTGATCACCGCCATTTATGAGGAATTTGGTTTATGTAATGATTATCCTTTATTTAAGGAATTGGTTATCACTCTGCATTTGAATCTTGCAGCTTGTGGTTTGAAATTGAATAAGTTCAATAATGTTATTGAGGTGTGTTCACTGGTTTTGGGAATTGATAAGAAGAATGTGAAGGCATTGTTTAGAAGAGGGTTAGCGTTTAAGGAATCTGGATTTCTGGAGAAGGCTTTTGAGGATATTTTTAAAGCCAGGGAGCTAGAACCAAGGAATAAAGCCATTAACTCAGAGTTTGCTAATTTAGAGAAAGCTTTATTTCCATTAGTTCAAGAGGAAGGCGGTGATAATTTGGCTAAGGAGCCAGGGTGTGGAAGCCCAGACGATCTTGATCGAGGAAAGTTTGATGTCCAAGAATTAGAACATGGATTTCGGGATGAGCAAATGAAGTCTGTGGGAGAAGGGAAGAATCAAGCAGACGAAGCTGGTATTTCAATTCACCCTATTGGTTGTGGATCTGAATTACTTCCATCTGAGATCTTTATAAAAAGTGCTTCAAATAAAAATGACAATATTAATAGGGATGATTCGAAAAACAAGGATCCTATCCCTATTTCACAGCAAAGTGATAGACCACCACATCAAGAAGTGGATATAAGGGTAGACCACATGATGGTTGACAGTGAGGAAAGGACTATGTCTTCCTATGATGGTAAAGTTGTATTTATTAACAAAAAGAAACCCTCCATGCGCTTGTGTGTTTCTCGAAGAGATGTTAACAAGATAAGGAAAGAATGTGAAGTTCAGATGTTCCAACCTTATTCTTTGTCAGTTTTAAAGGTTCGATCCTGCAAGTCTAATTCTAATTCAAGTACATTGGGCAAGTCCTTCCTAAGTCCTTCTTCGAAAAGTAAGGAGATTATTGAGAACTTTTGACAACGAAATAGAATGTCAGGTAGAAGACAAACGTATTATGAATAATGCTCAAATGCAGGAGGGATTAGAAGGAGTATCAATTGCTAGGATGGGATATCTCGGGTACTTCTATGGAGGGTGATATGTCTTGCGATGATATGATTAGTGTGATGGGAAACAAGGAGGAAATTCATTTTCAAGGTAAGACAACAAAAGAAGAGGGACGAAATCTCAGTAATGTCAACAGAAGTGGTGGTGTGGCTGGTCGTTACTCAAGATTGTCGAAGGTGCAAGGAGGAAATCATGTCAGTCGGAATGCTGCTGCTCCTTTCACTGCAAGTGCACGAGTCCGGAGAAGGAGTTCGAAGCTCGCTCAAGTATTGTTTTCTGTTGGTTCAAAAAGGAAAAGTAGATGTCCTCCCTCATCGGATTCCTCGTATCATGTAAAGAAAAAACTTGTTTCGTCTTCGGGTGTTTGTTCTTGTAATAGTGTTTTAGTTAGTCAGAGTAATGAATGTGTCAATAGTTCAGATTCCTTATTAGCTTCTATGGCTAGTTAAGGTTCGGATGTTATCTAGTTGTATTTAGTTTCGTATATTGTCTGGTTTGTCAGTTTACTTATTGTCAAAAAAAAAAATTTAAAATTAAAACCTAAAACTATTGTGAGAATGTGTTCCCCCTGTTCTGTTCTCTGTATCTCCTTTTAAATTGCTGCGTTGACATAGGGTATAGAAACCCAATTCCCTTCTGCTCCCCCCTCGTTACTTCGCTGCTGCTGCCTTTTATTATTGCTATTGTGTGGGTTTTTTTTTTTATGAAAGCCCACTCATTATTTCTCCTCTTATGTGCTACTCCTTTGCTGCGTGGGTTCATAGCCCAACAAAACAATAGAGTTTTGTCTTATTCTTCTTCTTTTTATTTCTTCTTTTGTTATTTGCTTCATTTGCTGCGTGTCTTCCTTGTTGTAGTGCAACATTGGGCTTTGGCCCACTTTCTTTCTAATTGATACAAATCACTCCCTTTGCTTGTTATTTGGGCCCCTACTATCTTATTTCGTAAACTGAATACCTATAATAAAATAAAGGACTAATTAAGCTCAATAGGTGATAAAAATAATAACTAAATGGAATAAGTACGCAATAATAAAAGTCATCCGAAAAACCCATATATAAATATAAAATATATTCAAATAACTAAAATATAGGGGTAAAAATATGCAATAAATGAGCTAATCAATGTGGTTATAGGAATAGTTTAAATATGGCTTAGGACCCTTGTTACACGATTATGACTTATTAATTATCTATTAATTACTAGTACTACTGTTATTATTTTCTTAGAATGGACGGCCCTAATTAACTTAAACACACGTACTTGTTTAGAGTCATTTATTTAACTTTAACAGACTATTTAGCGGCCAAACTTGTCTCATACACCCTTTAAATTCACGTAAATTTTATACCATTATTCCTTATAGTCAAATTAAATTTACTATATCAATTTCATTACATATAAAAAAAGTATATTCTCATGTATGGGTGGAAAAAAAAAATCTAGTGACAATTAATTTTAATAGCATTATTTAAAAAGCCAAAAAAAATAAAACCCAAAATATTTCAATAGTTAAGTGATATTTATAATAGAATCATGATGTGGTAATAAACAAATAATAATTGAAATAATTTAAGAAAGATATAAATGCAAGATAAAAGATTAGATGCGTTTATTAATTGAAGTTTTGCTTTAACGATTTTTAAAGTTTGTTATTGACTTGCAAAAACTACTAAATAACCCTAAACCCGGTGCACACAACCCCATTTTTGCATTATAGAACTTAACTACAATCATCTTAATTAACTGGTTAGGAACAATAATTGGTCATTAGTAATCCAAAAAAGATGCAAATTTGATTATATTTCTAAATAATTAGTCAATCCTCCCTCCGTTTCATTTTAATTTACTCACTTCACTTTGGGGGAGAACCAAGGGGAAAGTGCAAAAGTATGAGAGAGAAACTGAAAAGGTGGAGAGAGAAATTGAAAAGTGAGAGAGATAAATTAAAAAGTGGGTTAAAATATTAAAAAGTGGATGACATGGGTGGAAAAAGAGGAGAAATTAGATTTGATATGTTACCAAAAATAGAAAAAGCAACAGTGTGTAGATTAAAAGAAACGGACCAAAAAGGAAAGCGTGTAGATTAAAAAGAAACGAAGGGAGTAGTATTTAAAAAAAAAGTTTACAAAATGTTAATTAGTACAACATATTTTTTTCTTCATAATGACTACGATGTAGTTGCTATTTAGTACTAACAACCCACGTTATTTAATTAGTCCAATTTTATTAATTGAGTTTTTTTTTTTTTTGTTATTTTACATTTCCTCACCTTTTGCATGAAAATTGTGTCTACAATAAGTGGGTAATATTATAAAGAATGGAGGGATCACTACCATAAAGCCTACACTATGATCTACTATCAACGTGCATGCTAAAACCTAAACAGACAATGAACTAAGGATGAAAAGAGTACATATTTTTAAACTGTCTCTTTACTTGCAACGGTGCAAGTGTGGAGCAAGATTTTAGAAGAGGATAGAGCTAGAGAGATAGAAAAGGAATTTCATGTGCGAGAAGAGAGCAAAAGTGAGAATATATTGTTAAAATTATCAATATTACAAATAATAATGCACAACTTCCTAAATTGGAAAATGTTACAAGTAAATAAAACGGAGAAAGTATCCGTCAAATAGTTCTTGCTCGGCTTATAATTTGCAAAATTCTTAGTGAACCTGGTCCACATTAATATTAGAGTGGACCAATGGCTTGTATGTGTTACTCGGTTTGCCTTCCTTTACTATCTTTGTCATCCATTCTAAAAGATAACAAATTCAACTCACAATACTAGATCTCCAACAACAAATTATCTTCTGACCAATCTTGAGGAACATATGAGAATAGGGAATGAAAAATATTGTGAACGAAAAAACTTTGTACCACCACATTTACTCAAATTTTTCACAAATTTGAGTGAGAATTCATAATTTCTACGAGCTTTACTCTGATTTTTTTTGAGGGCTGGTAAGGATGACTCTATGAAAAAGATGGTCACTATGTTAGCAAATAATAGATACAAACAATTAGTAACTATAGGTTGAAAAGGGTCACCATATTAGAAAATAGTAGATACAAAAGAAGAGCAACTATAGGTTGGAAAATGGTGACTGTAAAAAAATAAAGGTCATTATGTCGTAGATTAGTAGATATAAAAGAAAGTAATTATAGGTTGGAAAAATGGTGACTATATGAAAAAAGGGTCAATATGTTAGAAGGCAATTAATAAACATCAAAGAATAAGTAATAATAGGTTGAAAAAGGTCATTATATGAAGAAAGAGTCATTGTGCTAGAAAATAATAGAGTTAAAAGAAGAGTAACTGTAGGTTCAAAAGGACAAAAAAAAAATGGTCACTGTGTATTTTCTTTTGCAATTCAAAATAGTTATTGATAACAAAAAAAAAAGGAAGTTTAGATACAACGTAACCTAGCACTAAACAAAGCAACAAAACTACACAAAACCAAGAAAAATACACAACAAACCAAGAGCCCACAAGCTCACCAAAGGAAGACCCCTACTGCACTAGCATTCTTCTCTCTACGTCATTACAATTGCAAGCAACATGAAAGATGGTCACTATGTTGCAAAATAATAGATTTAACGGTTTTTTCACCATATACCCTTGACAATTTTTTTTGCATCATATACCCTTTCAACTTCATCATATACCCTCCACCTTTCAAAAAATACATCCACTTACCCTTTTGACTGATGATGTTAGACTTCCGTTAGTCATTAGGCCCTGATCCTCTCCTAACCCTAATTAACTAACCTAAATCAAACCCTAATCCTAACCCTAACCCTAATCTAATACACTAACCCTAACCTTAACCCTAACCACCCCTCCCCCACCCCCCACCCCGTACCCCCCACCGCTCCATCTCCCCCTCACCACAACCACCCCCTCCCCTTCCTCGCCGACCCCCTCCCCCCTCCCCTTCCCATGCGAACCCCCTCCCCAACCGTCGTCGCGAACCCCCCTCCCCAACCGCTGCAGTCGTGCACCCCCGTCCCCTTCCCCCGCCGACCCCCGTCCCCTTCCCCGAACCCTAAAAAAAAATCGAAATTCGAAGGGGAGGGAGATTGTGTTTCGAAAATCTGGGTTATGTTTTGAAAATCCGGGTTTTTATTTCGAAAATCCGGGTTTTGTTTCGAAAAGTTCAAGAGCGCTACCGAGTTAGTGATTGAATCGGTGGAAGGGGAGGGGGTTACGAGACTATAGGGGGAGGGGGGCATGGGGGAGGGCATGGGGGGAGAGGAATGGGGGTGGTGGGGAGGGGGTGGTGGTGTAGTGGGGGGGGAGGGGTGGTTAGGGTTAGGTATTAGATTAGGGGTTATGGTTAGGGTTAGGGTTATGGTTAGGATTAGGGGTTGATTTAGGTTAGTTAATTAGGGTTAGAGGGGGGTTTAGGGGTTAATGACTAACGAAGTTTAACGCCGTTAGTCATTAAGGGTAAGTCGATGTATTTTTTGAAAGGTGGGGGGTATATAGTGAATTTCAAAAGTTGAAAGGGTATATGGTGCAAAAAAAAATTGTCAGGGGTATATGGTGAAATAACCGTAGATTTAAAAGATAAATAATATAGGTTGAAAAGGATGATTATGATTAAAAGAAACAACTATGTCAGAAAATAGCTAATATAAGATAGGAGTAATTGTACGTCATATAGCGAACCTGAAAATTGTAGTCATAAAAAAAGTAGTAAATATAAGTTAGAAGGTGGTGACTATATGAGATGAAAACTCACTATGTTAGAAAGGATAACTTTAATTATGAAAAATCATGATGAAAGAAAAGGTGACTATGTCACAAAAGGACATGTCAAGAAATGATTATTTCCCTCTCTCCAATTTCATCTTTTTAAATCACCATATAATGAAAAAGCTTTGTTGATTAATCCGATCAAGAAGTGAGATTTCCACCATGAATCAACTAATCGACCTACTGAATCTTCAGTTTCATCTTCGAGCTTCGTATTCTTCAAGTTTCCAATAATTTTTTCTCGCACAAACTTTATTAGGTTATATGGGCTTGGAATTCGTTACCTATTGAGTTTAACAATGGTGAAGAAGACAACAACAAAGTAGCAAATGAAAGCAGCCAGATGAGGAGAGATAAATTATGTCGAGGATAGAGAAAGGTACCAAAGGGATGAGGGAAAGTGAGATCAAATGAGGAAAAGTCATGAGAGGAGAGAAATTCCAAGAGAGAGAGAAGGTGAGTAGAGATAAGAGCGCAGGAGGAGTGGACAGACGGAGGAGAGAAAGAGTTTTATTTTCGGTGGGTTACGTTGTTTGGCATGAGTGGGCTTTTGGTCAACACTAATATTAATGTGGACTAGGTACAAAAAGATTTTTTGTATAATTTTGCCCTTATATTAGAAAACAGATGACTTATCCACTAAGCAAATTTATATTCTTTCTACTCTTAGTCTTATCAACAGTTGCCTATTCTTATCGAGAACAAAAAAAAACACACAGTTGCGTATGACAAGCGGGAAGAAAAGAGAGAAACAAAGACTTTCAAATCAATAATACTCACTATCAGATTGTTCTAATGGAGTTTCAACAAACTGTCACAGCAGGTTTATCTAAATGATGTTTTATTGCAGTAAATTATATGGTCTCAAATTCTTAGGTGCTCCCTAAAGTACATGGAACTATGTGCTCTCAAGCACTTTGTTTTGTACCTCTATCCCATACTTTATTCAAATGAACAAAATGTAAAATGAGCAAATATAAAATACGGTTTTTCAATAAGTAGCCCCGAGTTTTCAGAAAATTCACCAAGTACCCTAACACTTTTCAAAATACACCACGTACGTACCCCCGAGTTTCATGGTATTACATTAAAATGCCCTTAATGACTAATGGCGGTTAACTCCGTTAGTCATTAACCTTAAATTATTTAAATTCTAAATTATTTAAACCCTAATTAACCCCTCTCTCTCCCTAACCCCTAATCCCACCACCTGAACCCTAACCACGCTCCACCACCTGATCCCTAAACCACGAGCAACCCCATCCCTCCCCCACCCCCGTAGCCCCCTACTCCCCACCCACTCACTCACCTCGTCGTGTCACTCTGCCGGGTTTCCACGCATTTACTCCCGATGCAGATGACGGTGGCAAGAGACTCGTCGTTGCAACTCGTAGGTACCACGATTTCGGAGAACTTAAGAGAAGAAGGGATCCCAAACTTGGAACTTCACCAACGGAATGACGAAGATCATGAAATCAAGAGGTGGACCACCACCGCTGCTCGGCGAAAATCGAAGGGGGTGGAGGTTGGGTTGGGGGCTAATGGGGGAGGGGTGGGGTGGGGGAGGGTAGGGGGGATGCGGAAATCGAAGGGGGTAGGGGGATGTGGTCTCGAGGGTGGGTGGTGGGGGAGGGGTGGGGGCTGCTCATGGGTTAGGGTTTAGGTGGTGGTGGTTACGGTTCAAGTGGACTGGTGGTTAGAGGTCAGGTGGTTGGGTTAGAGGGAGATGGAGGGGTTAATTAGGGTTTTAAAAAAATTTAGTGTTTAATGACTAACGGAGTTAACCACCGGTAGTCATTAAGGGCATTTTGATGTATTAACATGAAACTCAGAGGTACCTGTTGAATTTTGCAAAGTGCGATGGTACCTGGTGAATTTTTTGAAAACTTCGAGGGTACTTGGTGAAATAACGTATAAAATATGCAAAAGTCGTGAGAGGGAACACCTCGTTCTATGTATTCTCAAGAACAATATGGAGACTTTGCAGGAGCACGTAGGAGCAAGTAATAATTTTGTCGACCATATTCAAATTCTTATACGGTCACTTTTGGTAAATAGATATAAAAAAAAATTACTTTGTATATAATTTTTAAGCCCTGTGATATGTTCATATATGAAAAAAGATCCTAGCATAACGTGACCTTTTTAGGAAAGGCATTAGATGGAAAGTCGAAAATGGTCATTCAATTCTCTTTTGGTTTGACAACTGGTTATGCTAGGATAATTTATGTGATATACTCAAAATAGATCGGAGTAATATCGATCTAGTGCTGAAAGTAGCCCATTTAATCACAACATACCATACTTGGGATATCAACAAATTAGCTCACATTCTGCCTCATCACCTCCTTGTCAAAATCAAGGGCATTCCCCTCCCAATCAATGACAACCCTGATGTATCAATCTGGGGACCTACTTCAAGTAGCGAATTTTCAGTAAAATTTGCTACTTGGTTAGCTCACAATTTGCCTAAAAGACCTTCGTGGCCTTTTAAATGGATTTGGAAGCTGGATATTCCTCCCAAAATTACAACTTTTTATTTGGCAAATTTGCCACAATAGCCTTGCTGTAAGAGCTACGATGTTTAGTAGCAAAATCTTGCCAACAAATCTTTGTCCTCGATGTAATTCACAACCTGAAAATATTGACCATATGCTTTTCCATTGCCCAAATTCCCTAAGTATTTGGCAACTTGCAGAGATTACTTATTGGTGTGCCTCGCCAATGTCCTTCCATTCCACTTTAGACTTCTTACAGGATTTTAAAGGTAAGCATACCTTGCCAAAATGCATCTTTCTTTTCTGGAGCATTTGGAAAGAGAAAAATTCTATTATTTTCAACAATGAAAAGTGTTGCCCCCAATGTGTCATTCACCTAGCTAAATTTGCTCATGAGGAATGGCAGTGCCGCTTACAAGTTGATGATTGTCAGGCTATTGGCTCTCCTCTTAGAGGAGCACCACCCCCTTCCCCTAACCCCCTTCCCTCGGCTACTCTTGTAGCCTGGGATCCTCCACTTCACTCATTCTTCAAGTTAAACTTCGATGGTTCGGTTCGTGGTTTGGAGGCAACTGCTGGCATCATCATCCGTAATCATGAAGGCCAGTTTCTTCACGCCAAAGCCTTCAATCTTGGCCACTCTTCTATTCTCATTGCCGAAGCCACTGCACTACAACAAGGTATCAAGATCGCTTTGCATTCGGGCATTCACAACATAATCATTGAAGGGGATAACCTCTTGGTCATCAACGCCATTAATAATCTTTGTTTTACTCCATGGAAGATTGCTAATATTATTGCTGATTGTAAGTTGATGCTCACTCAATTTGCCTCGTGCCAAGTCAGACATGTGTTCAGGGAAGCAAATCGTGCTGCTGATTGGATAGCCAATGTAGGACATTTAGTAATGTCTAGTTTCAATATTTCGCCTTGTAATAACTCTTCTCTTACTTCCATTCTTGTATCCGACACATTAGGTATTCCCCTCGCGAGGAAGGTAGCCTAATGTTCTTTTCTTACCTTTCAAAAAAAAAAAAAATTAGAATACCAATGACCAATCCAAACATATGTCTTTCTTGAAAAAAAATTATATCCTCTCAATACAAATCTTTTTTTACTGTAATGAAATTTCTTGAACAAAAATGAGATATCTAAGAATGAGCTCGTGAACCTATACAAATTGGACATTGTTAAGTTTCTCTATAGCAACCAATCCAATGTCAATATTGGTCCCACTTTTCTCTCAATAATCAATCACATATTTATATTATAAGGTTGGAAAACCTTACTAGACACTAACTCCTAAAATATATCCAACTAGACTCCAAGTTGTATAATTAGATAATCTATATCTCCTAATTCCATCTTATTAACTTTAAACATATATCTTACTACTAGACTTCTATTATAACAATAACATTATATATGATAATCTATCAACTAGAATCACTACGTGATCCTCAACAGATATGTGGTATGAGTACAGGTTGATTACTCTGCTTACATCTTATAAAATAGGTTATTTGAGCATTATGGGCTTTTGAAATGATCCATAAGTCATTTGGTCCACGCAGCCATGCTTGAGTAATTAATACTTGCATTCGCATCTAGGCTATGTTAAGCCCATATCATAAGCTTGAACAAGTTATTTTCCCGTCACGCGCTTCATATCTTGAAGACTTCTTTTTGGTTTCAATGTCATTTGTACGAAGAGAAGGTGATGGACTATATAAAGGTGTATTCTCCCTTTCAAAATATGACAAAATTGAAATATTAAAGGTTTTCTGAATTCTCACCTTATGAATCAAAATAAGATATAAAACCTAAAGAACAATATCATTATTGAAATGAAGCATAATAGTATCAAAGGATACTATATAAAGATGACGTAGAGAGATTTTAATTTTTTTTTTTTTTGACAACAATTTTTAAAATGGAGATTTTTGGTCATCCGTTTGATATTTTGAAAATAGGTGGATTGAAATTTCAAATTGAATAGAAATAGAATAATTCAAAAAAGTAAACAATTGAATTGGATTCCTTTGGATGGTACCAACAAAATGGATTGCTAACTCCTATTTCTTATTTAATTAATCGATTAACTTGCTATCGGACAATTTTTTTTTTTTTATTCGATAATTTTCATTTTCGCAAAAAATTTCGACATACTTTACTATTTTTAAGATGTCCCATTTTGTAAGCTCGACGCTAGTTCCATCGTTCTTAAGGACGCCACTGAGCATGCATGTGTTATGTAGCAAATCGCACAAGGTTTTCAAATTAGTATTGTACTACATATTATAAAATATTCAACCTTCAACACCAACCTTGCCATATGATTTCCACTACATATACTAACACAATTATTACTATTTACTCAAATTACAAAGTGATCCCGTATTCATATTTGAATGCAAGTCGCAAATTCGTCCAATTATAAGGTGATTATCGAAAAATCTGGTTATCCAATATTATCTTAACGAATATAATACTCATATTCCATCCTTAACTTGTATTTTGAATTGCGTACCCAACCCGATAAATTTTACTGTTTTGGCTATCCAACTATTCGGATCGATTTCAGATTGATTTTTCTGATTTTCGTGTTTTTGATAGTTTTGCTTAACCCATTCTATTTGAATGATCAATTACTAAGCCTTTCAAAAAGACATGTTTGATTTGTAGAGAAAAATGCCTTTGTACGTATGAGTATGAGAGAGAAGATGAGGTGAGAGTTTGGAGAATATGAAGGTTCATAATTAGGTGTAAAATTAAAGTGTTGAAAAATCAAGAAAACTAACTCTACTTATAGAAAAATATGAAATTTAGGGCCAAAAAACAAGTCAGATGTCATAGATTTGCGTTGAAGGGAATTTTTTTCATATACACCCGGGTGTACCATGCTCATCGTACATCCAATGCCTTCTTTTTTGTTCATTGTTGATTTGAAACCTCCAAATGAGCATAATCACATAATAGGTAGAGCTCCAAATGAGCAAAAACTAGCCTTGGGTGTACCATGCACATGGTACACCCGAGTGTATGATGAATGCACTATGCGTTGAATGCAGGGCCCATATGCAAAATGTGAGGACATTGCAAACACGCACAATGTTGTATCGATCCATGTTAAGTTTAGATTGAAGGCAAAAAACTTCAATATTATTGTTGAACAATATGATGTGAATATTTATAGCAGGTTGGGAGTTGCCGCGACAAACTCCGGGGACACGACCACCGGCGACCTTTTTGTCTGGCACCACCAGGGGATTTCAAACCACTTGCAAACTTTGCGATGCCCATATCTGATTTGTTAAAAATGAGAGCAAATGAGGTGACTTTTTGGACTCCTTGGTTGATGCACTACGAGGTTGAGCGTCGGAGGAGCGAAGTGCGAACCTGAGGACGTCGGAAGGTGGGACGTTGGCAAAAGGTCGGGAAAGGCAGAGTCTTTCGTCTTGTATTTCCAATTGATATGTCGTATCAAGAGAACAATGGGGATCTTGAGACAAAATATTTTGCCTAGTTTGTGCATAATATTTCGAATATAATCCCATAAGAAAGTCATGGAGTATAATAGTTTGACGCCGAGTCTCGTGTCGACGACTCGTGTTGCAAGAAGAGCAACAAGTACAAGAAATGAATGGCTAATGATACGGTTGTTGAAGTCCTCCAATAAAGCCTTTAGTTTGCCGTAGTACTGAGAGATAGTCATAATTTGGTTTGTTCATGATAAATCATTTTTATATAGAGTTTTTAGGCACATTTAGTTTGAATTATTAGAGCATTTTAGTTCATATACTTGCATTTTAGGTGTCATTAGCATGCATTATCTATTTTGTGCTCTATTACGCTTCGTTTGTGGTTTTCTTAATGTTTCAGGTAGTCTCATAGCTATTTGGATGCTTTCGAAGCAATTTTGGATGGATTGGATAATTCTTGCAATGGAAGTTGATGAATGGCGGTTTTTAATCGATGAATTTATGCTCGTGGATGCTTCTCTTAATCCTTATGATTATATTAAGTGAAGTAGCTTCCATGAGGATCACGACATGTCTTTTGAGAGTGAATTTGAGTTGAAAACGAAGAAATACATTAGTTCCGAAGTGATAAGAACCTAGGATCGGATTGAAGTGATTCAAGTTGCGTTGGAAACTAGACTTGAAGATTTTCGCAAAGATAGGTCACATGCCCATAGACTATGCCTAGAACTCGAGATATAGCCTTCGGAAAATGACCCAGCGAAGCTGTCGTCGCCCAGCGCCCAACGGGTTACGCCTTCGATATTGCGACTGCAATGCTGCTTGGCCAGCTGGCCTGCCATCGCCCAATGGTCGAGCCTCGACTCGCCTAAGTGTTTGACGCGGATAAGGGCTCGTGGTCGTCGTCGCTACTATCGACCAATCATCGAACTTCTTTTATTAGTTTATCTTCTCATTTTCTTTTCTTTCACTTATTAATTGATTAGATTAGAGGAAAATAAAAAAGGGGGATTTATTTTATTTTCTCTCTCATGCTTATTATTCCTAGAGAACTCTAGTATTACGTTTTCTCTTCACCTCTTTCCTTGGAACCCTAGTTTTTACTCTCTTCCATTAATTCAAGTTCTAGAGGTATTTTTCCAATGTTATCTTCTTCATTAATATTTGCTGTTGTCTTCCTCTTTATTATTGTTTTCATGATTTCTCAATCATGAAGTCTAGGTTAATTATTGATTTTGCTTAAGCTATTGCAATTATGAGTGAGTAGTCTCTTTTCTAGGGAAAAGGGAGGGAAGCCATGTTTATACCATGATATTTATACTTTGAAATTGATTGATTTATAGATTAGATCTGTGAGTAATTCCAATTGATAAGTTTTAAATAGTTTGATTCTTGTAGTTGGCCAATATCAAGAGTTAATTAATTTGCTAATAGGAATTAGAATTGAAAGATCATATTCTTAGAGGTTTCATTACAATTGGCAATTCTGAATATGTTAGCGATCGTACTGCATAGGTTGAATTGAAAGTGTTAATACCCGACCGAAGGATTAACCATTTCTTTAGTTACTCACCCTCTATTTTATTTGTTATTGAATTGATTTGTATTCTTAGAATGGTATGAGCATGGTGGACCGAATGTATGCCCTATACTCTTAATTTATTGATTAAACCAACATTTTGTTATTACTTGCTTCTAGTTTAGTTACTAGTCAAATCAAACAATCGTTTTCTGAGATAGTTTATTATAATTAAGCAGAAATCGATATAAATCCTCTCCCTGTGGGATCGACCCGTATATGCTAAGTCTCTACTAACAACAGACACCGTGCACTTTCGGTATTACTTTTTAAACTCATCAGTTTACATCGTGCAATGGAAGAGCGTAATTGTTGAACACGAGGATCATTAACAATAGAAAAATGAACTTTTAAAGAATCCCACAAGCTCTTTGATTGGCATTACAATATTTAGTGAGAGTATATTTTACCTCTGGATCAATGGTACGATATTTATAAGTAAGCTAAGAAATCAACATGGCGTAAATGGTGTCTAATCAAATTGACTACAAGGTGGTTCTAGGGATGTAATGCATGCATCTAAAAATCCAAACTTGTGACGAGCCTATAACACTGTTTGAATATCGCTGACCTAATCATTCATAATTATCTGAGTGCAAATGAGTAGGGTTATGAAATCACCAAGACGATATTGCGATTCCAAGTAAGAAAATAAGGAGAGCTTATTTTGACATGACAACTTAATGGTTTACTTAATGGTTTATGAATGGAACAATTATGAAAGGATTTTCTATATTGAGTTATGCTTCCACGATGTATTTGTATATAAATATGTATTTCATTTTGGTGAAACTTTTAGAGGAGTATGTGTTCAGACGTTTATGTCGAGAAAGTATAAATTTCGTGAATGGATAGTAAATTGAGTTAAAACTATGGTTGTGCTATATTAAAGATTGGAATATGATAGATGAGCGAGATGATATTTATATGTTCCAGAATGTTATATTTGGATTTGAAGTATAATTTGATGTTTAATTGAAAATAGTCTTGTCATAATATTTGTGTCGTTTTTGAGATCCCGATCGGAGCAGTTATGTATTTGAGGATTGTAACCAGTAACGTGGGCTCATAACCCTCAGGTTTAGGATCGTTTTGTAGGTTTTGTTTCCGCTGCAAGAAAGTGTTATTTGAGGTTTAATTAAACGGTTTTTTCACCAAATACACCTGACCAATTTTTTCATTCACCAGATGGCAGATACCCCAACTTTTTTTCCGAATTAACCATATACCCCTGACTTTCTAAAAAATACATCAGAATGCCCTTAATGACTAACGACGGTTAACTCCGTTAGTCATTAACCCTAATTAACCCTAAAAAAACCCTAATTAATCCTAAAAACCCCAAGTAAACCCAATTAACCCTAAAAACCCTAACACACTCTCTCTCTCCCCAACCCCAGCCCCACCACCCCCAACCTTGCTTAATGTTAATTATGATTATTAGTTTTATAATATTTTTTTTTTTTTTTTTTTTTTTTTATATCTCACCACCCCCAATGTTAACAATAGATATCGATTTAATATTAATAAAGCTTTCTTAATTGTTAATTATGATTATTAATTTTATTAATATATTTTTCATTAAGTAGTATTATTAACATCAACCTTATTGAACTCTTGACTTTACGATTGAAATCAAAGTCGGATTTTTAGCTTTATAACAAAATTACAAAAATGCCCCCATTAAAAAAAAAAGAAAAAGAAAATGAGCAAGCCTTAAAGAAGTTCTAGAGATATCAAGAACAACCCATTTCTTATTTAATCAAGCCTCATAAACTAAAGCTAAAATTCATTCCCTCTCTCTCGTGGCAAACTCTTCCCTCCCTCAACTGAGTTTCTCGGCCGCCACGACTCGGTATCACCACGCCCATCGTGGTGGAGCCACGAGCTCCTCTTCTATTGGTTCTGTGCTGTTTATCAGTTCATTTCGATCTCTGCCTAGGTCATTCCTCTTTCCTGTGTTCGTGGGCGATAAGTGTTGCTGCACCTGCTGGTGGTGCGTCAACCTGACCAGCGCCGCTTGAGTGGCGTTACCGTCATGCATGGGTCGCCGCCGTGAGCCGAGCTTGTTAGTGTTGCGGGCCTTGCTTGCTTACCCTCTGTTTGACCTTGGTTGGTTTTTAGAAGATGAGCAGAACAAATTTGGGATTTTCAATTTGCAAAGGTATAAACTTTGTTTATTTCCTTTCTTTTAATTCATCAATTCAAAACATATTTAGATGAACATAGCTTTACTTCTAATTCTTGCTCAATCGGATAATATTGTCTATTAAATGCCCGAAGGTTTACTTTAAAGTTACATATCAATTTGTAAATCTATTTTGCTATTCTATTTTCAAGCCAAAGATTTTGACATTGAGTTAGATGTCTCGGCAGAAGCAATTTGATAGTCAAAGGTTGTTGGGTTGATTACATTAAAGATTGAAAAGTTTTATTTGTATTACAAAATCAGTTTTGTAAAATCTGTAAAGAGGTTTAATTAGAAAGAAGCTTCTTTTGTTGTGGAGAATTGTTGTATGATTGAGGAACTTGGTGTTAGTTTATGAGGATCAAGCTAATTAGTATATGTCTAATGAAAGTTAGTTGAATGAGATTAGTTTGAGAATGGTTGTTAATTATGCTATTGTTATGAGGTGAATACTGGTGGAATTCAAGTCCCATCGGAGGAGCAACATTATGGATTTTTAGTGATGGAATGCGGATTAAGCGATATTTCAAGATGGGTATAAGGTACACATTGTCCCTCCACTTTATAACTAAACTGTATTTGCGTTATTGCAAGTTGTATGAATTTCATGACTTCCGAAAAGGAATTTGAGTTCTGACTTGGATTTATTATGGTATTATGATTATAAGTTCAACTTGTTTAGAAGTGTGATTCTGAAGTACCAAGTTTGTCTAATTTTCGGAATATATGATTTAACGTCAAAATATTTGATTATATTGAGTTTAGCATTAATTTACTAATCATGATTTGAGATATATTTATAAGTTATGGATATAGAAGATAGTTTTATTCGAATATTTTAAAGTAAGTAAAAGTTACCCAGTGATATCAGCTTATGCTATACTAAGTCAATATTGTTTTGTTTTGAAGAATATTTTGGTTTATGAGACCTAATAATATAAGTTAATTGTGACATACGCTTTAAAATATTATATGAAAAGTTATGGACGTATGATTATAAGTATTTAAGTAATGGACGTATGATTATAAGTATTTAAGTAATGTCAATATAATTCTTAGTGTATTTAAAGTGTGTTTATAAGTGAGATATTCTGAGCAATATCGTATGCTTTGCAATAAGTGATAGACTTTAAGTCAATGTGATTGATAAGCTATGGAACCTCATTATGTTTTAGTTGAAATTTGCCTATATATAGTGTGGGGTGTATAAATGTATCAAGAGTTTCATTGATAAAATATTATTAAGAATCCGAGTATATTGTAAAGATCAAGTGTCTTTAAATTCAGGTTCGTTACACAAATTCTGGAGTACATTCACAATAAAAAGATTTTAAATACATTGGTTATCAACTTTGAGGAATGTGGACTTGACATTTGGAAGATATGATGAGTTTGATGAAAGCCTCACTGTAATACAAGATTTTGAAATATATCTCATTATGAGTTTTACATACTTGAGATTACTTGTATTTTGAAAACTTCGAGGATAGAAGTTAGAAAAATGAATTTTTGTTTGGAGATGTCAGGTATAGTATAAAATATGATTCAGGGGAAGAATTAGTTATAAGTTTAGATGTATGATCATTACAGGAGTTAACCATAAGTCCTTTAGAATATTAGATAGGTGTGAAACTAAAGTATAAGTAAGCTTTTGATTATGTTTTTGTGAAGAAAAGAAGGTTATATCAAAAGTTAAATTATATTATGGGTATGTGTGAAGAGTACGTGGAATCAGGTTTATAAGATTGAAAATCTATATTAAAATAGTTGTAGCATAAATTGTGTTTGAGGAGTTCTATTTTGGAATGTCAGATGGCGTGTGAGAAAGATAAGATGGGCAAATTAGGGTGTGATATGTAAATAAGAATGTAATAGGTGAAGCTTATAATGGATACAATATCTCACGAAGGGAGTAAGGGGTAGTGAACGGTACAATAAAATTATCATACTAGGTTTGTGAGGGACTACATTCGAACTAGGAATCTTATACTATGAGTATCAAACTAGGCTAAAATGGAAAGGCTAAGGTCCTATTGTCTAATTGAAAGGGATAAAGAATATAAAAGGAAGGTCCGGGGAATATATATATTGATATTGTAAGTGTTGGAAACCAATGATGTGAGTTAATAATGATGAAAACATAGATATAAGGTTAAGATGGACGTAAATTTATATTTATTTGAGTATTACAAAGTTCAAACAAATAATCGAGACAAGAAAAGGAAGAAAAGTTAGGGATATAAATAACATATGTGTAATATGGAACTTGGAGTCATAAAGTTGTTTTCGGGTATCATAGTAGTTGAGTTACTAGACACTCAGAAGTTCAAGTATGAAGTGTCGAATCATTGGGATATGAGATTAATTGTCAAGTTGTTTGGAGGAAGCAGCGATAATTATAAATATAAGTCTGAATTCTAGAAGTAATAAGTTTTCATGTTTCTGAATTTCAGAGTTAGGTTATGCGACGTTTTATATCATGAGGTTAGGTATAGTGATACAAACATTGAGATCTATTGTTATAAGTGATGTATAGTTTATTAGTATTATTACGCTCTGATTATCGGAAGAACTACTCAGAAACGATAACAAAAGTTCTACTTGAGATTTAGCAAGAATATTATATTTAGTATGATTAACATAAGTATAAATCGAGGTACACTAAGTTATACTCCCTCCGGTCTTTATTAGTTTACCCGTTTCTTTTGCACAAAGTTTTAGGAGAAATGATGTTGTGGGACATAGAAGAAAGATAAACTATTATTTTATTGTAAAGTTGAATGTATGTGTGATGTAAAGTTAGTGGTTCCATTCCAAAAATAGAAGCAAAAGAAATGGGTAAACTAATAAGGGACATCCCAAAAAGGAATACGAGTAAACTAATAAAGACCGGAGGGAGTATGTTGTAAAGGTTTTTATATGAGATTAAATTGGACTATATTTCTGAGTAGAGAACTTTTGTAACTAAGATACAAAGTTTATGTAAGACTTATATTCTATTATATATTTTAGGCTATAATTATAATAAAGTCATAGAATTTGGACTATAGTTCTGTCAAAGTTTGTATGTAAGTAATTTTTGTCAAATGGATTTTATAAAAAGTTAATTTATGTTAAGTTATTGAGAACTCAAGTATACAGTGTTTATTGAATAATTTGAATTTGTATATAGAATACCCAAATGCGATTATACTATGAGATTTTGATTGAATTTGAATCATAAGTTATGTATTTTGATTATGCTTTGTAAGGGGAAGAAGCTGTCATAGCAGTGATGAACAACATTCTGTGTTCTGTCTGTATTCTGGGGACATGTCCTAAAAGTCTTGCAAGCAGTATAACGGAAGAGGGAGACGTCCCTTGTAAAAGCTTAGAGACTTCGCCTGCAAGGCATCTCTATTCATGTTCTCTTCCCCAGTATAATATGATGTGATTTATGAAAATATGATTTCTGAAAGAAAGTATAATATGTATTTGAATATGCAAGTGGTTTCGTGGGAAGTTAAACTTTATTTCCGAAGTAATGAATACTATGGAGTTCATGTGCGGAATATGGGAATGAATTACTAAGAAACTCATTAGGAATTTATGAAAGGTATTAGCTATGTTGCTCATATTTGGATTAGAAGTTACTCTTTTGAAACAGAGAAGTGGGGAATATTTGTTATGTCATAAAGCATGTCCGGTAGAATTGGTTTTGGAATAGCGTATTAGATTCTATGGAATCCTTATGAGGCCCCTCTAATTGAAAGTGTATATTATTCCTTTTGTGAGATACTCTTATTAGTAACATTGAAAAATGTCTATAAGTATTTGTTATATTATTCTTCCATTATGATTTCTCTATACCTTGATTTCTAATATTTCGTAAGATAAATTTAAATATGTAAATAGGTTTTAAGCCACCAAAAAGATTTTCTGGTTGGATAGTGTGTACTTAGTTTCGCTGATTTTGTTCATGGAACCTATCCTGGTGGGGGCAGAGTTCATAATTAAGTGATTTTGCAGGTATAAGGATTTTGCAAGAGTAAGTTCAAGGACCAAGAGCACAAAAGGGTAAAGTCATAAGTGAAATGCCCAGGAGAATGTGATGGTTAATGGAGAATGGTTCTTATGTTCTCTTATCGTGTACTCTGGAGACCTAGTATAAAATAAATTGTTTCAAGAGCACTTAGAGGTTTTGGCTTTGAGGATTGTATTTGAGTTTATATTTTCGCTGCAAGTAAATGTCTAATCTTGGGTTACTAATGATAATTGGAATTTGTGAATGTTAAGTATGATTAGCTAGCAGCTCGAGAGTGCGAGCTGTTACACCCAACCCCAGCCCCACCAACCCCCCTCCCCCGCCGCAGCTGTAATAGCCCATATTTTTAAGCATGTTTAATTAGATGTTAATTATTTATCTTAACTTAAAAATAATATTTGAGCATAGTTTGATGGATTTTGTTAATAAAGTTTATGGTTTCATGACAAAAAGGAATTGTATTTTATATTTTAAAATGACATTTTCCTGTATGGTTTTGTTAGGACTAGATTTTTTTTTTTTAAAGAAACCAATTGTATCTCTCAATGTAGTTGAGTTATCAAATGTTATAAGAGTTCCATGCTCTCATTCTCGTTTTCTCTCTTCGTGTCACGTTTGAAGGGAAACAAAACATCCTCTTGCTCTTTGTGTCTTCATAATCAAAAGCCAAATTATATCTCACATAGATCAAAAACTCCAACTAACATTTCAGTTTAATTACCCACGTGGTTGAGAATTGGAGAAACTCCAAATCCAAAACAAATCCCCAATACTCATTATTCTCTCTCCTCTGTTTTCGTCAATCTGCTACCTCAATTATCTACATCATGCAATCCTGTTTTGTTTTTTGTTTCTTCATCAAAGTTGTAGATCTCTTCGATTTATTGAATTTAGACTCAAAAATTTCTTCAATCAGAGTTCGGAGTTATGAGTTATGGCCTTTGCAAGTTTGGTGTTGCTGCTGTACTTCTTGATGCGTTGCTGCTGCGTGTTGTTGCTCTTTATTCTTTCATCTTGTAGTCTCTCAAATTGGATTATTCATCTTAATTGAAGGTATAAAACCCTATTTCATCTCTCTCCTTAGAAGTTAAGGAACCAAATTTGGTGCTATATATAATTGTTGTCTAATATTATCTCAAAGATTCAACTTTTATTATGATGGCATAAAGGAAATCATTTCATGAACTGGATTATAATAAGTAATATTTTGAAGTTCATTGAATTCAAGTTTACAAAACTGTTTTAAAAAAAAATGCAATGTTTGTTTTCATTAACTTGAGTTGAAAAATTAAACAAATTGTAGTTAAAATGATGTTCTATTGGAATTTCAAAGGAAATCATATAAGGGTGATCTTTAGCATTTTATAGATAGCAATCTGGAACTCACAGGTTGTAGAGATTTGTTCCTACGAGAAGCTTATAATTATGTATGGATCATTGATTTATTTGGGCAAGTAAAACAACATGTTTGGTTCCTAAGGGAATGTTAGCAAACTGATGGAAAGGTTGCTTTAAGGAAGTTCATGTAGTTGGTCTGCTTATATGATGTTTTGGTGATAGTTTCTAACTAGTGCTATTGTTGGTGAGGTTGTTATGTGGAAAAGTAATAGTGGAGTTCAAGCTATAGTTGGTGATCCAGAATGTCGAATTATTGGGAATCGTTTCAAGGTACACATGTCCTTCCACCTTCGAACCTATATCTGTGTTTCATGTCATTTCATGAGTTGAGCTTAATAAGCTTTTTATATAAATACAGAATTATTCAAAGTGTTATTTGTCTGTTTACAAGAGTTGTTGACTACATGTCTGGTTTTAAGCTAAGAGCGAAAGCTAAATATGTGATGAGTTTTATTGAGTGAACCTTTGATTATGAAGAACTGATTGGAGGTAGTTGAATCCTTTGAGAATGTAAATATGTGTTATTACTAAATCAACTTGTTTTCCACATCGATTTTATAATAGATTTTTTTTATGCTTTGTAAGTTGATCTTTTATATAAAAGTGTAGCTATGAGAATTAAAGCAAGGATCTTTAGTATATCTAACTACTTCCTCCGTTTCAAATTACTCGCTACACTTTCCATATAGGGAAGTTTCATATTACTTGCTACACTTCCTTTTTGGGCAATAAACTCACTCTATCTCTCTCCTCTCACATGGGTCTCTTTTCTTTTTACTCTACTACCTCTCTCTTCTCCAAAAATTGCCTAGGAGTCCGTGAATTGAGAAGTGTAGCAAGTAAAATGAAACGGAGGAAGTATATAAGTTGGTTTTACAACAAGTACTTCGATTTACGAACTAAGCCGAAACGTCGATTCGATATCTTTATGAACTCGCTTTCGATCTAAACTATAGTTATATTTGAAAGTTTCAGAGAAAAACAAAGGAATTTTGATCAAAGATGTTGAGTTATAATTTCAGGTATAAGACAATTGTCAAAATATTGCGATATAAGTATTAAATGGGAATCTGAAAGTATGAAAGACTCTTTATTATGGTTTGAGATTTTGATTATATATGATCATGAACTTTGAAAATTATAAATTTGAGTTATGAGCAAATATGGACTCGTGAAATTATAAATCAGGTTTTTATAGCTCTATTAACGACGGAGAGGATCTTTACTCCTACTTAAATTTTTATGAAGAAGTTATCATAGAAAAAATCTCTCTAATTTGGGTCAATTTAATGAACATTATTTTCGGATTTAAGTTCAAAAACACATAAGTCTTGTGAAACAAGTTATATCTTTACAGAATATCATAGATGAATTATGTTTTATGGAGTTTGGAATCTAAGTTAGAATGAGTTTGGTGTGAGATGAGTACTTGTGAAGTTCTGTTTAAGAAATACAATTGTCGTGAGGGTATTATTAGAAGTAGACAACTATCCTAAGATTTACTTATGGCGTATAAACAAGGCTGAATGGTATCACCCGAAGATATCTCCGGAAATACTATGGAGCTTGGTTATATAAGAATGAAGATCTATGATGTCATAATTGAAGGACGAAGTAATTGTTGGGAGGTTCTAACTAAGAATGAAGAAATTATTTTATGGACTTAAATTAGATAGTTAGGGAGTAGTAACTTGGATGTGAATTTCAAAGGTCAAATATTGATTTATGAGTTAATGGAGTTGTTACGAGAGGTTTGTGAGTTCAGAGGATGTGTAGCCAAAATAAGTATTAGAGATAGTAGATATTAAATATTGAGGAGTAGGATTTGAGATATGAATGTCTTATCATTGAAATAAAGGATCCATATCTTGGTGGTGGTTTAGAGGAGTATCGATTAGAGAGACATAATTTACAATACTTATGTAATAATAAATCATATCCGCAAAAGGGTCAAGTAAAATAGTTTGGAGCATAATTTCTTCTATTAGATGAGTAAGATTATATAAATGGAAGTTGGGAAAAAATAATAATAAATCTAGATAATAGAGAGCTTGGTAATTAAAGTTATATAATGACAATACTTAACATATGGTGTTAAGACTAATATGAGCTTTCAGTACAAATACATGGTAAGTATGGTTGTGAATTATAAATTTAAGAAGGATCAGGACGACAAGTTTGAGTATTGGGAATTACTAAAGTTCAGATGGAAAATTGCATCGTAGAATATTTAATTATGACATGTATATATGGAGTGAGATATTTTGACTTGCCATAGTAATTGTAGGTGATTTATGATAATGTAATAAGGTTATATTCTGGCAATGAGAGTTCATGGATTGGGGATAAGAAAAGCTTTAAGGGGAAATTAATAGGATTTTTTGATGGGAATAATCCCACCTTTGGGCGATCCTCCCAAAACAGTCCCACCTTTCATAAATTTGGGAATAATCCCACCTTTAGGGTGTGTTTGCACAAAACGGGCTGTTACCTGTTGGTAACCTGCAGTTGCAAGTTCCATTCCCTAATTACATGATTAATAACAAATTTGATCTATTTTAAGATTAAATTTTTAATTAAACATAAAAATGTAAATATAATTATATTAACTAAAACAATCTTACAGCTCCTCCCCTCCATTCCCTTGTACCCCCATCCCCACCACCCTACCAACACCCCCACCCCCACCACCCCACCCCCACCCCCACCCCACCTCAATTGATCCCTCGACACCCCAACCTCTCCCCCCGAAACCACCACCGGAGACCACCACCACCACCTCACGCACCCCTCACGCCTCTCTCCCTTGCCACCTCCACTCTCTCTCCTCCTTCACGCCCTATACACAGCCCCAACCCCAGCCCCCACCCTAGCCAAAACCACAGCCCCACCCTCGACACACGTCCCAAACCCAGCTCCACCATCACCAAAACCCCACCCTACCCTCGACACGGCCCCAACCCCACCCCAACCCCAGCCCCACCCTCGACACATCCCCGAACCCAGCCCCACCCCGTCAAAACCCCAGCCCCAGTCCAGTCCCACCCTCGCCAAACCCAAACCCGGCCTTCGCTCTCAAGCCCTCGACAAGGCGCCGCCCCACCCTCGCCCAAATTCGAACCCCACCCCCACCATTGCTTAGGCCCAGCCCCACCTTCGCCCAAATTCGAACCCCATCCCCACCGTTGCTTAGCCGCGACCCCCACCTCGCAAAACCACCCTAAGAAATCGACGGCCCACCCCCGAAAACGGCATCACCCCCCACAAAAACCACTTGCATTCTCGCCCAAATGTGTCCTATTCTTGAGGGTCTGTTTTTGATGAGGGAAATGGGGACGAAGATCTCATGGGTCGGAGGTTTGTCAACCTAGGAGAGAGAAGATTAGGGGGTCGGAGAGGACACAAATTTTTATTTTTGCGGGTGGGAGTTTGTCAACGGAGGAGAGAGAAGATGAGTGGGGGAGCTGCCACAGGGGTTGGGGATGATGGAAGGGGAGGGGCGGTTTTGGGAGGGGGGTTGGTGGAGTTAGGTTTATGCTTTTTTATTTTTTTAAATTAAATTGATAGTTCATTTTAGAAAATAAACAAAGGGTCAACACATATTTTTAACCGGTCAACCAGGTCATTGGTTAACATGGCCCAATTTAGGAAGACATTGGTCATAGTTGGGATTATTCCCAAATTTATGAAAGGTGGGACTGTTTTGGGAGGATCGCCCAAAGGTGGGATTATTCCCATCAAAAAATCATTTTATCATGAGAATTTTGGAATGCTATAGTTTAGTTGCTATAATTTAAAGACGGAAGTCCAAGTATAAAGAGAAACTATTACGATGAAGGGAATTGCCAAAACACGCGTGTTAGAGGATATCTTATAGTCTACAAGTAAAATATTACAGGTTAATTGTATGAGCTTAGAATTGGGTCTCGATAATAGTTAATTACCTTATAAATCTTTGTGAATCATATCTTACATTTTGATTATGTTATGGGTTCGACTGCTGAAAGACATTTGATTTCGAATACGTTTTATGTATATAACTTCCTTTAAGAAAATATTTGAGGTAAGTAAGATTATTTTGAGATTTGAGTTTGAGTTATAATGAAATTATTGATGTTTAGGTATTTTAGATATTTTAATTACAATTTAACTCTGTTTTGCTTTATATTATTATTTACGGACGGAAGTTTAAGTCGTTGATACACTTTGGAATTGAATATGCGATATAAATTGAGAATAAGAGTATAAGTTTTGAAAAATATAAGTTTGTGTTATTGAGAAAATAAGTATTATGATTTAGTTATTGTTTTATGGGGAAAGTGAACAACATTTGTGGAGCGAGTTGCTCATTATGTGTTATGGAGCGGGTATTGCTCCATTGGGTAGGGTCATGACCTAAAAGTTCTTGAGCTTAAACTTTGGAAATTCCTAATTCGGAGTACCGAGCAGGAAATTATGTTCATTTTAAGTTCAATGTTTCTGCTGAAATTATTTTGACAAAAGTTTCACATGTTCAAGTTAACTCAACCCTTTTAATAAAGTATAAATGAGCCCACTAAGTGCCTATATGTCATTCACAAGCAGTAAATATTCAATTATTTCTTTCTATTTGTATATTTAACTATTATATGGAATTGTTTGATGTAAAACAAAAGATTTCAAAAGAAGATTCAAGTCTTGCAAGTGATTAGTGACGGGTCATTGTATACTCGCCAAAAATAACCTAAATTACCCAATATAGGGTAAGTATAGGGTCGAATCCACAAGTAAGTAGGCTAAAATCAAGAGTTAATTAGCTAACTATAATGAGCTAAATCAATTTTTGGGATTTTTTTTTTAAGTTTAGCAATGATTATAAAATCTAGGCAAAATTGGCCTCAACACCCTGAATTATAGCTCGGGTGCACCCAACACCACCAACTATGGCTAGTAGCCTAAACATCACCAACTACGGGGCGGGGTGCAGTCTGTACCACCAACTACGGGGTGGGGGTGCAGTCTATACCATAAAAACCCACTGTTTTCGGCAACATTTTAGGCTTCCGGCCTCATTTATGGTACAGAATGCACCCCCTCCACATAGTTGGTGGTGTTTATGCTACTAGTCGTAGTTAGTGGTGTTGGGTGCACCCGAGCTATAGTTCGGGGTGTTGAGGCCAATTTTGCCTAAAATCTAATTAAAATAGGAAATTTGCAAAGTAAATCAACAAACAATTAAAAGAGATAAGACAAGGGTAAAGGAACTAGGGGATTAGGGGGATTCACCAACACTCAATCCAAGAATCCAATCATCAAAGCCAAGGGGGATCACAAGGGGAAAATCACGTACATATGAACTCTAATTACTCTCTCGAGCTAATTAGAGGAGCTTGATTAGTCACTCATGACCTATTCTCATGGCATGAGCAACCAATCTAGCCAAATCAAGCACAACATGATTAATCGAGCTTCCCTAAACAAGAAAATGCCTATTTTCATGGAGATCCTAGTCTAGCAACCAAACTTAGTTTATTCCTAGCTTCATCTCTCAATCCTTCACTAGGAATTCCAAATGTGCAAGTTAAGTGGTGATCAAGCACCCAACAAACCAAGTAAAACAAGTTTGATCAACAAGTTCAACACCAAAAGTTAACCCCCTAACTTGATCTAAGATTCAAAGATTAAATGAAGGTTACATCCCTTCCCCTAGTAAGAAACTACTCACACATTATGATAATAAAACAAAACAAAGCTTGAAATAACTTCATTACCATAACCATGGAGGAAAAAGAGAAAAATGCAAATAATCAACTAATAAAGCAAGATCTAAACAAACAAAGCATGAAATAAGCAAGGATAATGAAAGAAAAGAAGAAAATAAACAAAGATTACCAACTTTAAACTTTCATAAATGAAGAATGGAGATCCAAAAGCTTCAAACTTCCACTTTTCTCTCTCCCAGGGTTTATTGCTGAAACAAGATCTAATATCTCTCTAATCTCTAATTAAAAATTGCCTAAGTTAAAATAAGAGGAGTCCCTCTTATATAGTCATAAGAAATAAAACAGAAAAATTACAAAACAACCCCCGCATAAAAGGCACTACAATCGCAAAACGCTTCCAGAAAGATAACCCGACCCGGGCCCTCGGGTGACCTGACCCGAACCCTCGGGTCACCAGACCCGGGCGGGTCCGCTTATCAGGAATCTTGAGGGAGCTCAAAACTTGTGACCCGGGCGGGTCTGTGAACCCGAGCCCTCAGGTTAACAGACCCGGGTGGGTCGATTGATGGTGAGTGAGCTGCGTGTGTTCCCTGGGCTGACCCGGGCCCTCGGGTCAACGCCTTCCTCTCCTTCTTCTCCTCTTTCGAGCCCTTTAGTGCTCCATTTCTTCAATGCCTTGCCTCGGGTTTGTGCATAGAACCTTCAAGCGTGCTCCAAACCCTGAAATAAAAACACACCTAAAGAAAGAGCGCAAAGGAGGGAAGATGCACAAAAAGAAAGAAAAGGAAGAAACTTAACCTAGATTAACCTAAAAACTATCATAAAAACTATTAAAAACTAATCATAAATTAAGCATATAGACCAATCATCAAACTCCCCCAAGCTAGATCTTTGCTTGTCCTCAAGCAAAATAGATTAAAACACAAGTAGGAGAATGAAAACTTATTTGAAAACAAAATGAAGAAGAAAGAGGGAAGAAAAAATGAAAAAGGATGGAAGGATAAAGAATTTACACTAATTTATTTTCGTAGTAATCACGATTGCATTTAGCATATGCAACAAACTCTTTAACCTCTTAGATCGCTCTAGAGGGCGAGTGAGATCTCGCGAGGGTTTCCAAAGAGTTTTGAAACCCATAACTCTAGTTTTTCATCAACTATTTATTCAATCAAATTCAAAAGCATTGCCCAAGTCAACTATCACTGAAATGGTTCACAAGCAAGAATAGAGAGCAACTTTCAAAACAACTAATTTCCAAGTGTACACATAGGTTATGGGTAGAGAAAGCAACTAATCAAGATTGTAAAAGGACACCTAAGTAGACTATTTACTCGCTCATTAGAGAACACCTAGCTATCCAAAAGATTTATGGCTCTTCAAGTGTTATAGAAGCTCAAACCACTAGTCCACCATCCCTAGACACACAAATATGCCTTAGACTCCACTCTACTCAAAACTTTAGAAAAATTAGTACTAAGTGTGGGAGGCATCCATAAATTGACCTCTTTTAAAAAAAATAATGATGAATTTCTTCTATTCTTTTTTATTTTTTTATTTTTTTATTTTTTTTTTTTTTTTTTTTATTTTTTTATTTTTTTTATTTTTTTTTTTTTTTTTTTTTTTTTATTTTTTTTTTTTTTTATTTTTTATTTTTATTTTTAGTTTTTTTATTCTTTTATTTATTTTTTTTATTTTTTTTATTTATTATTATTATTTATTATTTATTATTTATTATTATTTATTATTATTGCTATTATTTATTATTATTATTATTATTATTTATTATTTATTATTTATTATTTATTATTTATTATTTATTATTTATTATTTATTATTTATTATTTATTATTTATTATTTATTATTTATTATTTATTATTTATTATTTATTATTTATTATTATTATTTATTATTTATTATTTATTATTTATTATTATTATTATATTATTATTAATTATTTATTATTTATTATATTTATTATTTATTATTTATTATTAGTTATTTTTTTTTTTTTTTATTATTAATAAAAAAAAAAAAAAAAAAATTTTTTTTTTTATTTTTTATATAAATTTTTTTTTTTTTTTTTTTTTTTTGTTTTTCTATTTATTTTTTTCATTTTTCACGCCTTTTTTGACTGTTTTTGGCTTTTTCTTTTTCCCTTATTATGAGAATTTTTGCTATACAAATAAGGAGTAACTACTCACTAAAGAGAAACATGAGAACTTGTGGCTTTTTGTACCACTTTTTACAAACGAAAAGAAGTAAAAACTAAGCTTTTTGTAGAGTTTTGTTTGGTGACATGATGAGCATATCTAGGGACACTAGGGACCACAAATTTGAAACTAAATTTATTCAAGCATGAGCAAGATAGTCAAGATTCAAGACTAGATATCCAATTGAGCATTCATTAGTTTCATTTTGGTTGATTCTAATGCAATCAAGATTAATTACCTCCTAAAGCACCACAACCCAAGCTCACACTCTTCCAAAAGGAGCCTCTAAACATATACTCAAAATCCAAGCAAGGAATCCACACATATCATCAACTAGCATCTTCCTTGGGCAAGGAAATCAAAACTTTATTCAAAGCTAAAACTTCGTTTTGTTTTTCTTTGTTTTTCAGATTTTTTTTGCTATTTTTGCTCTTTTCCAAAAGAAAAAATTTTCTTTTATTATTTTTTTTAACTAAAAACAAAGATTGAAAAAGAAGGGAAAGAAAAGGAAAAGAAATAACGCTTAGGACAAAGAAAGAAGAAGAAAAAATGAAAGAAATTTGTATTTGGGTTTTTAAAAAAATACAATTTTTTTTCTTTTTCTTAAAAACTAAGAAAAAAAACAAATAAGAAAAATGGAATCATGGCACACCACATATTGACAAGCATTGGCCCATTCACCAAGCTTAACCACAATCACAAACAACAATTCAATCAAAATACCAACAAGGATCTCCTAACGCCTACCCCGTAAAGTAAAAACAACCCAAAAAATGAAATTACCCCCCCAAGCCAAACCAAACACCGTCCTCGGTGTGAAAGGAAGAACAAGCGGGAAGGGGGGGTGGGGAGAGACCAACTCAAGGGTCTAGGTCCTCTTCCCCCTCGGGGGGAGGAGGGGGTTGCATATATGATGGGTAGGGGGTGCCAGGAGGGACCATGTTGTTATCATGAAAGAATTGTAAGATGGGGGTAAAACTCTCTCGCATCTCTTGTTGGAAGGTGGTTAGTCTTTGTTCAAAACTATCAAACCGCCTATCTATATGGGCATAAATAGGGGCATAGTCGGGAAAATAGGTGGGATGGGGTTGGGGAGGAGGAGGGGGAGGGGCAGAAGAAGAGGAGGCAAGCTCATGGGGATCCCGCCTATGATAGGTGCGAATTTCCGTGCCTTCCTCAGCGGCTTCCAGGATGAGATAGTTGACTTGCCCCGTTTTAATCTCGGTGATACGGCGGTTTGGAAGTTGAATGGAAGACATTTTACCAATCTTCCAAGTAAAATGGATTCCAGTCACTGTAAACCAACGTGGATCTTGTAGGTGTTGTTGGTTTATGAGAGTCGGGCTTGGGACCTCGGGGGTCCTTGATAAATCATATTTACATATAGTTTTTAGGTTCCATCTGATACTGTTTCAAAATTTGATAGGCTGTCGTACACCTATCAAAAATAATTTCTGCAAAACCTTCTCACAATGTAATAGGGTAAGTAGGGTCGAATCCACAGAGAGATGGATGTTTTAATCTAGCTTCTAAGGTATAGAGAAACTAAACAAGATCAGGAATATGTGAATTAAGGTTCTAAACTAATAAATAAAGAAAATCAAAATTAAAAGATCTAGGGCAATAGTTCACCATGTTTATACTTATAATCTATCAAAATATTATGAATAGTTCAATTAATCAGATATCTAGAGCACAGGTTAATCCTACGGTTGGGTCTTAACGCTCTCAAATCAATATATGCTAGTACGGTCGCTCAACATAATCAGATTTGCTAATGTAGTTAAGCCTCTTAAGAGTACTATCTATCGATCTATGACTCGATATTAGCAATATTTAATCAGACAATTGATCAGATTGCAAGATTAACAATAAAACACTAATCAATTAGAGAAATCAATAACTAATCAAACCATGAATATATATCAATCAATAATCATATCATATAAACATGGATTCCCAAACCCTAGAAAATGAGACTACTCGATTATGAAATAAAGAATAAAAACTACATCTACCAAGGAAAACATAATTATAGAAATCAATGAAAGAAATAAATAGAAATCATGAATTAATGTAGAACATGAAAAATTAGGGTTTGCAACTAAAAAACTAGAGAGAAAAAGGAAGAGAAAAACTAAAATAAAACCTAGAATAACGTCAAAGGGCGGAGAGAGAAAGAGTGAAAACCTAAAATAACGTCAAAGGGCGGAGAGAGAAAGAGTGAAAACCTAATATAATTAATACTAGGTAATTTCATAACATTAGGAAAGTAAGTTACAAGATAAGGAAAGACTTGAATATATCATTGTTACCACCATTTTTAGATATATAGTAGTATTTATTATGGTACATTGTATTAGACCTCAAAAGGTTTTATTTCATCTTAACATGAAGGCCCAACAAGAGCATAAAACCCATTGGACGAAGTCAACATAAGTCAAAGTCAATATGAGAAGACCGTCAAGACCATCAGGAGATAAGTCAAGAATGATAAACGTACAGGTGGTTAAAGAGCAATCATTAGACGGATCCACATAAGGAAGAATGTGCAAGGCTACAGTTATTCAGCGCTAGAAGAACGGTTGAGATTTGAATCAAAGATGATTCAAATGTTTTTCCTCCAAGTAAGCACGGAATTTACACAATACGTTTCTCTATAAATAGAGGAACGATCATCAAGCAAAACACAAAAACACGCAAACAACTTGCAATTACTCTTTTCTTAGCGTAGCCTAGCTCTAGCCTAGCCAACCCTCTTCTGGGGTTATAGTATAGTTCCTTAGACGTAGAACATGTTCTGACGACGGGTTTTGTAATTCTCCAATTGAAGCAAGGAACCATGGAGGTAACAACCTTCGTGTCTTCCCTTTAGTTGTCCAGCGTGCTTATCCCCCTATGTGTTGTAAAATTCTTTCTTAAAGTTTGTGGCATGTATGGGAATGTTGTGCTTTAATTAATCGATTAATTATTGCTTGCTCTATTTATTGCATTTCGCCTGAATTTATTAGGCGTTGTGGTTTAATCCTAAATTAAATTGCAACAAAGTACGTTAGCAAGGTTTTATGTAATTAAAACCGGTAACCCCCAGGGCTAAGTCTCCCGAGACATTCAGTATCAAACTACTGGGTGTGCAGTGACTTGTTTCCAAAACATGGAAACAAGTTATTCAACCCCTCCAGAAACTAGGACGCATGGTAACAATGGTGAACCAATTCACCATACTCATGAAGAGTCAAATGGAGAAACCCCAAAGGGAAGGCTTATCTCCAAGCAATATTGGTCGTGGACTTATACAACAAATGTATGGAAAGTTCACAGAAATAGTAAAGAATTTACTATTAGAAGCCAGAGAGAGTCAAAGACAACAATTTGGCTTCAATTATAGGACTCTAGCCCACGAGTCTGCCAGGGTCTTCACAGACATCCTCCAAAGGATAAGTGAAGAGAATAGAGAAATTAACTCCGGGCAGATCGATAGGATACTTGTAGATATCAACGATACTATGAGTGCAACTTTCACGGCAATGTCGACATCTCTTGCCACTGAAGTAGTTATTCATCTAGAACCACTAGTCGAAAAACACTATCAGTTAAATGAGAAACTAGTTAAGGCCTTCGAAGGGGTCCCATTGAATAGAGCAAGGGGAAATTCTAGTATAAAGCCAGATGTTCCTCTACTAGGTTACCCTCCGAGGGTACATTTCTCCCACCCTGAAACAAGAGATATACTTATATCAGGCGATCCAAAAACTTCCTCTCATGCACACCAAACAAGGGCAATACCCTTGAGTCATGGAAAGGGTAATCACGGGAACCTTAGGAGAAGTGATGAAATGGCAGCGGGCGTGGAGCCAGACTGGCACCAGGCGTCAGGACATCACCAACCTTCGTTTTTCGTGGGTGGTGGACAAGTTGGTGACAACACACACCAATCTGGACCATCACAAGGAGGACAAAGGCAAGATGCTTTTGTTGCAAACAACAATAGTATACCGCATGCGTATGCGCCTCTTAACCAACCAAATATGGTTGGGAGTCGTTCTTTACCCTATGTTTACATGCCTCATAACCAACCAACTATGGCTGGTACGCCTCATTATGGGAACATTCCAGGGTATAATCAACCCCAAGCTGCATTTGCCCAAAAACTGGTGCTTATCAGCAGAGGATGCCCACAAATGGACATACATTCCCACCGCAAATGGCGCAAAGGGCAGCTAATCCTGCTTTTATGCAACACCAGGAGATTCCTATGGGAGGTTATCAAAATCAACCCTTCAATCCTAACCCTAATCCTGTATATGATCAAGCATGAAACATGGGGAATGGGAGTATGGGATATCCAGGAACGCATCAGGATCAATTGGCAGCACAAGTTGAGGCACTAGTCCAAAGACTAGTAAGGGATAATTATAGGAAAAATCAGAGGCAAATAGGTAAAAAACCTTACCCTGAATGGATTGATAGAGCCAATCCATTTCCTAGAACGTTTAAGATACCTGACTTTACCTTGTTCTCAGGCAATGATAGAGTTTCCGCTGAGGAGCATTTAGTTAGGCTCAATTGTCAGTGCAGGGAAGCAGCTGACAATGATTTCTTAAAACTTAGAATGTTTTTCATGTCTCTTACTGAGACTGCTTTTTGGTGGTACACTAATTTACCGCCAAATTCCATTTACTCATGGCAAGACATGCAGGTGCAATTTACAAATCATTTTACACGCACTGAACCCGGAGTGACTCTAAGTGATCTTGCTAGAATCCAACAAAAGTTAGGAGAGTCTATAGAAGACTACCTATCTAGATTCAAAATGGCTAAGATCAGGTGTCATGTTAGCATCCCTGAAAGAGAATTTGTACAAATGGCTCAAGAGGGAATGTTAATTCAGTTTCGAAAAAGGTTTGATGGTCATGCCTTTGGCGATTTTGTTGAATTAATGGAATTGGTTGTAAGGTATGAAAGGAACCTACAGGTTGAAAGTGCAGCAAGACACTACAACTTCTTTGCTCAGAATGACGAGCCCTTCCACTTTCAAACTGCACAAGAAGTGGACGTGGCAGAAATCATTCAAGGAGTACCTTATAAGTGTGCTCCTCTAGAGAAGAAGGAATTTCTGGCGCCAAAATATATGAAATCTGAACAAAAAAGGAAATATACTTTTGATGCTAAGAAATCTAATGCTATTTTCGACTGGTTATTATCTAACAAAAAGATAAAACTGGTAGGAAGGCATAAAGTAAGAACTGCTGAGGAAGTTAAGGGTAAAAAATACTGTAAATGGCATGATGCAGTAACTCATGACACTTCTGAATACATTGTTTTTAGAAATAAGACCCAGGATGAAATTGATAAGAAAAATATCATGTTTCCTGATGAAGGAGATGTTAATGTAGTTGGAATAGGAGAACCATTTGAACTATTATGTGGTATGGTAGAGACTAATAATGTTTTTACTGTCACTTTGCAGACATCTCAAGCTACCGAAATAGGTAACCAACTCTTCAACAGATTGCTTGACGAAAGAATCTTGGTTATGCCAAAGATAGCCAATGAAGAGGGGTTGGAAGATATGTGCAGATGGCATATGAATGGGTCGCATACCACAGACCAATGCCAAGTTTTCAGAGGATTCCTAACTAGGCAGTTAAGTCTCAAAAGACTAGTTGTTTCAGAAACGGAACATCATGCCATGGAGATAGAAGTCTACAAGGCCAACTTAGCCAAAGCTAAGATGCCTATTAATTGCAACCCAGCTTCAAGCCCGGTGATGCCTGAGGAAAGAGCTAAAACCTACAAAGAGGCTGCTCAGAAATTCCCATTGCTGACTAGGGCGATAGAAGGGTTGAAGGCCCTATAAGAAATGGTATGTGCTCATCATATGCAGATAGGCTAACCTTTGAAATGGTTAGAACTCAGATCATCCCAAAGGATCCTGCCTATGTACATACATACCAGCGTCCATTCCAGAAAAGGTCCAGAAGTCAAGGACCAAGGAAACAGGACAGTCCCAGTTCAGGCCCTCCCTTGAAGGGGAAGAAAGGGAGCCAAGTCAAACTCCTGTACCCAAAATTCTCAAAAGAAGGGTGAATTCCCATGAGGGCCAAGGGAAGTCAAAGATCAAGTCAGCAGTTAAGCCTTGGCCACTATCAGATGTCCAAAACTTTCCTAAAAGTTGGACAATAAAGATGAAGGAGTTGAGTGTAAAAGCTACTGCAGCAAGGGCTCAAATTAGCACTCAAAATGTGCAAGAGTCCCTTATAGCAAACATCATAATTGATGAGAAGGCGCTAAAAGCTGGAATTATTAAGTTGTTGCCTCTGGAAAAGGAACAATATGATACACCACCTACAAAGAGCGGTGACCAGCAGCCTCAGGGAGGCGACTCTCTTATGAAAGAGAAGCCGGGAAATGGCTTTATTGAGGACTATGATTCAGAGTTTGGATCTAAGGATTTGGACTTATTGGTTTCTGATAGTGACTTAATTCTAGATAGAGAGCCACTGATGAGCGAGCCTCAAACAGAGATGGGGGAAGAGCAAAACGCGCAGTGCAATGTGGTTATGCTACCAACATAGTTCAAAAAGTCAGAAGACCAACCAGAATTCCAGACCAATACCACATCGTGGGCAAATGAAGTTGACATAGAAGAGAGGGCAGGTAAATTTAAAATTACTTCTTCTCGAAGCTTGTCATCTTATTTGAATACACCTCATAAAAAAGTGCCTAACAAAACATCTCTAAAGCTAACCTAGAGAAATTAATCATAGATAAAATCTTTAGGTCAGTTGATGTCAATAATAAGCACACTAAAGCCTTATTTCTAAATGTTGATTTTGAGGGAGTCCATTTAGGCAAAGTATTGGTAGACACTGGCGCTACTGTTAATATTACGCCACTCTCTGTATTCAGAAAACTAGGAAAGACTAGAAAAGATTTACATAACATACAAATCAACATAACTGGTTTTTCTGGTTTATCGGAAAAAGTGGAAGGAATGGCTATTTTAAAGATAAGAGTAGGAACCAAAACTATTTATACTGGTTTCTTCATAGTCGAAAATGGTACTCATTATAATGCCATACTAGGAAGAGATTGGTTACATCATAATTATGCTATTCCGTCATCACTCCACCAAGTTTTGATCTTGTGGAATGGTGACACTTATGAGATGGTTCAAGCAGATGAGGAAGTTTGTCTAATTACATCTCCTGATTCCTACCATCAAAATTGAGGTTGCTCTACAACTTGAGTCACAAACTCACCAAGAGGTAGAAAATTCAGGTGCAATTCTCATTGAAGAAGTTAATGACATCCCAGAAGTTGAAGACATTCAATCAAAATGTGAGTATATTCAACAGGCACTAGACTATGATCAACCCTTAGCTCTCATTAGTTTGTAGAGTTAGGATGTATTTTTCTTACAAAAGTTTATTATGTCTATAAACCAAGAAGAATGCTGTAATGGGTTTTTCCTATTGTTGATCAAGTAATGAAAGATTTAGTTTTTAGGAAATACCAACAGGATTTTCTTATAAACTCTAATGCATGTTGCTCAACTTTACACGAAACTGAATCCTTAGAAGAGGAGGATGAGAAAGTATGGGCTAAAAGTGAGGATATTAAACAAGAGGTTCACGATCCACTAGAGGAAATAAATTTAGGGGATAATGAAAATCTACATGTTACTTACATAAGTAAGCTCCTCATACTAACCAAGAAAAGCAGGAAATCATAAAAATTCTAAAAGAATTTAAGGACTGTTTTGCTTAGGAACATCATGAAATGCCTGGAATTGATAGGAAAATAGTAGAGCATAAACTACCTATCAAGGAAGGATTTAAGCCTGTGGCCCAAAGTCCTAGAAGACTAGCGCCTGAAATAACAAAGCCTATACAAGAGGAAATGAACAAACTCCTCAAGGCGGAGTTCATAAGGCCTTGCCAATATGCTGACTGGATCTCCAATATAGTTCTAGTAGTTAAGAAAAATGGCAAGATACGAATCTGCATTGACTTTAGGGATTTAAACAAAGCTACGCCTAAAGATCAATACCCCATGCCAGTGGCTGATCTCCTAATAGATGCAGCATCAAGATATGAATACATATCTTCCATGGATGGGTATGCAGGATATCACCAGTTAAGGATTGCACATGAAAACTGTAACAAAACAGCCTTCAGATGTCTTTGAATATGTGGCCATGCCATTTGGATTGAAAAGTGCTGGAGCCACATACCAACGAGCAATGGATGCAATCTTTAAGGACATGATTGGTAAGATCATGGAAGCATATGTGGATGACATCCTAGTAAAGTCAAATGATTTTTTAAAACATAAAGAACATTTGATTAAGTCATTCACTAGAATGAGAGAATATCACCTAAAAATGAATCCATTCAAATGTGCATTTGGAGTTAAAGCTAGTAACTTCTTAGGATTCCTAATTCATAAAAATGGAATGGAAATTGACCAAAACAAGGCAAAAGCAGTGTTGGCAGCCAAGCCACCTTCGAATAAGAAGGAATTGCAAAGATTCCTTGGACAGGTTAATTATGTTAGAAGATTCATGGCCAACTTAGCAGGAAAAACTAAAAAGTGTTCGCCTTTGCTAAGATTAAAACATGAATCAGAATTTAAATGGAATTAGGAGCCTTAAATGGCTTTTGATCAAATCAAACAAGATTTGGCAAGCCCTCCCGTATTGATACCTCCAAGGCAGAATGGGAAGCCATTAAGGTTATATCTATCTGCTTGTGAAGATTCCATTGGTAGTCTCCTTACTCAAGAAAATGAGAAATTAAAGGACATGAGCAGGCCATATTCTACGTACCTAAGTAGAATCCTGCATGACACTGAAAAAAGGTATACCATGGCAGACTAATGGTGTTTGTGCTTGTATGATGCATCAATCAAGCTCATACATTATTTCATGGCCTTTAAAGTGGAAGTAATATCTCCAACAGATGTCATAAAATATATGATATCCCAGCCTTTTATAAAAGGAAGGCTAAGCCAATGGGGTTTACATTTACTACAGTTCGACCTAATATATGTGCCACAAAAGGTCGTGAAAGGTCAAGCTTTAGCTGATTTCTTAGCAACCCATCCTTGTCGTGACTCAGGAATCATTGATGATGACATCCTTCCATGGGTCTTGTTCTTTGATGGATCCAACACTAGAGAAACGGCAGGAGCTGGAATATAAATTCTATCTCCTGATGGGATTCCAACTAAACTAGCAGTGGCCCTAAAGGGCCCATGTACCAACAATAAAGCTGAATATGAAGCTTTATTAATTAGATTAGATATGTTGCTAGAATTGGGAGCTAAGAAAGCAAATATATACGGGGATTCTCAATTAGTCATTTATCAAATAAATGAGGAATTCATAAGTATATCACTAATATCTCAGGAGTATGGTAAGAAAGTACAAAAATTGTCTAAACAATTCAAGGAAATCACCTTCATACACGTTCCTAGAGAAGAAAACAAGGTGGCAGACCAGCTGTCCCAAATAACTTCTGCTAGAGAAGAGATACTTTCACAAAATGAAGATATCATTCTCCAAGAGAAAATCCTAGAACCTCTCATTGAACCTGATAAAAAAAGATTAGAGTATATATTGGAAGTTTATAGAATTTCAATATTAGGGGAGGAAATGGACTGGAGAACCGAAATTATTCATTATCTCCAGGACCCAATTGGGACAAAAGTGCCAAATAGAGTCAAAATGGCAGCAACTTAGTTTTGCATGCAATTCGGTGAATTACATAGAAAGGATCCTGAGGGATTACTTTCGAAATGTGTGGATGCTGGATAAGCTCTAACCCTCATTGCAGAAATTCACCAAGGGTTATGTGGTGCTCATCAAAATGGCCTAAAAATGAGATGGTTGTTGCACGAACATGGTTTCTATTGGCCTACTATGAGAAAGGATTGTATAGACTATGCTAAAGGTTGCAAAAGATGTCAAAAGTTTGGGCCTATCAGCAGGGCACCAGCTTCAGAACTTAAGTACATTATTAAACCTTGGCCTTTCAGAGGATGGGCAGTGGATGTCATAGGAGAAATCAATCATGCATCCTCTAAGAAGCATTCATACATCCTAGTGGTAACTGATTACTTCACCAAATGGGTGGAGGCTCAGGCTTTCAACATGCTCAAAACCTAGGTTGTCATAAATTTCTTGGAAGAAAAAATCTTTACAAGATTTGGAATTCTAGAAACTATAACCTTTGATCAAGCCATAGTTTTTAGAAAACCTGATAAACTGTAATATCTTAACCAGTTTGGGGTTACTAAATTGCATTCAACGCCTTACTATGCTCAAGCAAATGGTCAAGCTAAAGCTACCAATAAGATCATAGTAAAGGGGATCTCAAATCTCATAGACAATAACCCAAGAAAATGGGATGAGTTGTTGCTATATGCCCTATGGGCCTACAAGACTTCTAAAAGGGAAGCAACAAGAGTTACGCATTCTAACATAGTTTATGCGCATACTCTAGTGATCCCAGCTGAAGTGAATGTAAGATCATCAAGGGTAGCCCAACAAATGGGGTTATTAGGAGATGACTATTCACAGGCGATGAATATCAAAATTATGGATGCTCTAGAAGCTAAGGAAGAAGCCCTAGCCAAAATGAGAATCCAAAGAGAAAAAGTTACTAGGGCCTACAACAAAAAAGTAGTGCTTAAAGAATTCCAGGAGAATGATAAAGGTGTGAAAAATGTTCCTGCCAGAGGCAGCTTACAAAGATCCACAATTAGGGAAATGGTCACCTAAGTGGCAGGGTGTTTTCATCATTCATAAGAAAATGTCTGGAAATGCATATCTATTAAATGATATAGAGGGCAACATAAAAGATAGAGCCTTGAATGGCAAATTTCTAAAGAAATATCACCTATCTATATGGGAACAACATGATCCTGTGTTTCAACAGAAACATACAGAATTGTTTCAAATAGCAAGGGATCATTAATATTACAACATTAATAATAATGTTATTAGACATTCCAACATTGTCTAACAGCTAAACTAAGGTGTTTTATGGCAGACCAAGCGTTACAAAGTTTTTCCTTTTGGAGAATCATGCTTTGCTGTACAGCCATATCTTTGAACATCTCTTGCCTCAAATGAGCAAGATTTGTTCGCCCTTGGTGTAGTTTCTTCTCTTAAATATCAATAGAGTTTTGGAGTGAAGACTTCCTATTAATGATATTAACCTCCTCTTTATTAATCTCAGCCAGGCGATTTTGTAAAAATTGCCTCTCCTCATAAAGAAGCTTCAACTTCTGATCAAAAGAATTCAAGGAATCTTGGATCTGTCCACTGAAGTTTCTGAAGGACTTAGCCTGAGCTTCCAAAGAAGTCTCCTCTTCCTGAAGTTTCTGAGCTGAGAATTTTGTAGGTTGGACTCTTGATTCAACATTGCATTGTTGAAGAAGAAGAGTTTCCTTAACATAATCAAGACAAGGTATCCAGTACTCAAAGCCTTGAGAAATCAAGGATTCCAAAATTTGCTTAAGAGCCTGTGTAGAAGCCTGATCATAAGCGTTGCTGGTTAAGGTCAAGCAAAGGTCCCATATTTTATCTTGTTTTATGTGCTCGGATGATCCGTCACGGGAATGATCACTGTTGGTAGAAGTAGGTTGATCCCTTGCAGTTTGATCCCTTACAATGATAGCTGTCTGCATACTAACCCCTTTCCCTCCGTCAGACTCTTTCATCACATTAGCTTCTTGAATGTTTCCCTCTGCATCATGAAGAAGAGAAGCCAAGTTAGCAAGAGAGTGAAGTCTGGTATAATGAGGACATGAACTCATATAGAGGAAATCTAAAATGAAATCATGAGGAAAGAAAGGCAGACCAGTCCCCGAAGTAGACGTTGAAGTTGATGAAGAACCTTTGCAAACAGAGGTAATCACAACTTCAGTTTTGCTCCGTAAAGGTGTAACCTCTAAAGGGATAACATGTTTTGAAACTTCATCTCTAGCAATAGAAGGAATTGCTATACCAATAGTGGTAGCAGCATGAGAGCCTGAAACTTCAATATCTAAAGGACTTGATTGCAAGGGATCTTCGTCAAATTGATGAAGCAATTCCTCCTCAGTAGATTCCACATGAAAATGCTCAGTCCCTTCCAACTGGGAGGCAGCATACCCTTCCAAAGAGAGGGTAGCCACATTTTTCAACTGGGGGGCAGCACCACTTGAAGTGGGATGATTGATGACAAATTCATCAACAGGACCACTCTTTGAAACTAACTCTGGATCAGCTATCTTGGGAGCATCTCCTGAAGTATGGCTGATAGAGCCAAGAGGTGATGACTTCTCAAAAGAAGGGTCACTGATAATCTTATGCTCAATGTCATCAGCACCAGAGGAACCTGGAATAAATTAATCAGTATTCCGAAAAAGTGAAACTTCTCATAAAAGGAGTAAAAGTCAAATTTATACTTGCTTTAACTCTTGGTTTCCTTTTGCAAAATTTGAGATATGGCCTTGTCATCATCTTCATCAGAGGAGATGATATACCGTGGTTTCTCTGAATAAACCTCTAACTTAGGATGTTTCCTGCTGGAATGCCTTAAAGGTCTGGGGGCAGAAATACAGTCATGATCTCTCTTCTTTGAAGCTTTTTTAAGAGGCTCAGGTTGCTCCACTGACCCTTTGGGTTGGGTGTTCTCGGAAGCAGAGAGGCAATTGTAATATATTTTCCTTACAGCTCTTTTGAAAGGGTCAATCCGCTCCAGTGGTCCCATGGATTGGATGTCATCCACAGTCTAAACATCTCCATAGGAGATCCCCTGTTCATAAGCAGCATCATCTTCATCCTCTGAAGAGGTATGAGGAGGAACCCTTTTGTCTATGGTATTCCAATAGAGCTTATCATATCTAGACTCTGTTGTCATGCCATTATGCACCCTTAGCTTCTTCTTGCCAGCTTTTGCTAAAAAGTCAGAAGTAAAGCACAAAGAAGATTTAGTAATATTCAATCCTGCAAAAAGTTATAAATAACTAAGGAAAGAAATTACTTACAGCCTAAGAAGAGTTGATGCTCAAAGTTCGCCAAAGCATCAGAACACATTGAATCATTTGGGAATACATGATCCCACCACAGATGGAAGCCTCGAACAGCTTTAGTAATCCATTTCCAAGGAGAAATGGACATGGAAGTAAGGCTGAGAGTTCTATTATCAAGGGCTCTACCTTCTTCAAAATGACCCCCTGAAGTCCAAGGATCACTGCGGGTCAAGAAATAAGGAATAGCTAGTGTTTGGACCAATCCAAATTGCCTAGCTACCAGCTGTGGATTATAAGCCTCAAAGACAAAATATTCAGGCTCAGCAGCTATTAAATCCCTGGACCTAATTAAGAACACTACTCCAAAAATTCCCACTCCCTAGGGAACCAAAGTGGATGATCAGGGATTGTGGCCAAGAAGGCATTGTTTTATGGCGCCAAGTTTCATCTGCAACAGAAACATCCATCTTACCCAGAAAAATATTCCAGACACCAGGGTTGGACTTAGAAACTAAGAAGTATGAAAAAATCACACTTGCATGCCAAACCTCGTCTGGAGATATAAGATTGAAGCTGACTTCACCATAACAGCTACAATTATCAAGACTTGAGAGGAACAAAAGGGGATCAAAAGAAAGATCTTCCTCCTATGAACCCCTAGATGCCTTAAAAGCAGAAAATGGATTGATAACCATTAGACAAGGTAGATACATATGGCCCCAACAAGTCAAGAGCCATAGGGGTCCAAATCCCTTGTCAGTAGAGAATACGGGAGATTCAAAGGTATGAATTCCAAAACCTTTGAAAGATTCTCTACTCCTGAAAAGACATCTATAAAGTTGTCCCAATAGAACAGGAGCCAAAGCTACTTCTTCAGAAGTAGATGAGATGCTAACAGCTAAAGATAGCCATAATGTTACTACTCCTCCAGCTCTAGACATCATCAATTTGGAGAAAGCAAAAGTAAGAAAAACTACTTCCTCTTGAGAAGTAACTTCCTCACTAGTATCCTTATTAATGAAGAAATCAACAAACTTCTAAAAGCCACACTTGCTAGCACTAGCAGAAGGACTAGCAATTTGGCGAAAAGTTGATAAGCATTGATTGTACAGCTGGTCATGTTCTTTAACATGGTGAAAGATAGGAAGTTCAATTCCATATTTACCTGTTGGAGAAGTCCCAGTAATAAAGGCAATATCAGCTAATGTCACAGTCATTGGTCCCCATCGGAATAAGAAGCAGATGATGGCAGGGTCCCAACATGCCAACAAGGCAGTAGACATAGCTCCGTCAAAAGGGATGGTTTCATAATAAGCTAGTCTCAAGAAGGGCAATATTTTGTTTTTGGACCATTTGTCATGAAAAGGTTTCATTCGCATAAACCATGCTCTTGCATCCACTCCTGAAATCCAACCCTTAAAAGGTTTGCTGGTCAAAGGCCAATGCAAATATTGGAGAGATTTTGGAGCAAATGGAAGCATTATAGGCTTATTATCTTCTAAAATAATATGGTCCAATAATGGGTAGCACTGTTGCTCTAAGATAAGTTGGCGCTTTGGTTTTTGAATCTTGAAAGGAAAAAACAAGAACCAATAGTGGCAATCCTCTCCTCCAAAGGAGTACTAGAGTCAGAGCTTTTGTTCACATACCAGAACACTTGAGACTTATAAGTCCCAAGGTTCACTCTAATGGCGTTGCATAATTGACGGGCTGCCTCAGATTGCAAGGCATCACGTTTCTTAGCAAGTGCTTCACGAATTTCATCCTCACGAATTCTTTCATTAGACATGGTGAATTGAAAGATGAATTGAAATTTGGTGATGGTTGTGAATTCTTAGAAAGTGAATTAAATTTGTCTGAAAGCTCTCCAATTTTCCTAAAATCCTTGAAAAGGGTATTAATGGAGAAGACAACCAAAATAAAATAATAAAAGAAAACACGTGCACAATGCGTGATACTTTTTATCAACAAATTGGTAATCTTAAAATAAACAATAATCAATTAAAGGTCCATAAACTTCTCAAAAAAAGAGGTCAAAGTACTCAATTACTCACTGACCCTAGAAGTCATTATGAAAATAGCCGTTCAATAAAATGACTTGGTTATTTAAAGGAACTTGGCCATAGCATCCCATCATCCTATTTTCATTTTTTTTTAAAAAATTAATTAAAATGGACTACGAAGCATATGCAAACTTGGCAGCCAAGTTTGATGATGATTGTTTCAATCATAGCTTCGCCCTCGATATCATAAAGGAAGACAAAGAAGCCTTCATCACAAATGAGAGGGCTAGATGGGTAGAGCAAATGGCGTGCATCTTTAGCGATGCACCTGTGATGGGGCCAGAGGACCCTAGGCTAGTGGAATCAAGCGCTACAAAGGTCGGTACAAATATCGATCTCCTGTCCACCCACATATGGCCCAAATGAGATGGGAAGTCATAAGACAAACTGCTAACAGTTTGTAAGAAGTGGGGGAAAGAGGTGTCCACTGTCTTAAACTTCCTAAGGCCTCAAAGGATGAATTGGGTGTACGCCAAGAGTCTAACTCTTTCCTGCACTCAGACCTCCCTCAAAGTGGTGAGGATAGAAGAGGGGCAAGACAAAAGTCAAGGGAAGATAGTACTTTTTAAGTGCGTCTGCAAACTGTGGGAGCTGTTAGCCCAAGAATATTTCCTTCCTTGGATGTGTACCGCACTGATCGACAGGAGATACGCCTGGGACAACAACTACAATAGGATTATCTTCAAGGCAAGGTTCAACAACTCCCCTGGAGAAGACTACTACTTTGCAGTTATCAGGAATAGTGCAGGGCACGAATTGGAATCAACAAATGTAAGGCTATGGTAGAGATAGTGTGTAGGAGTCACTTCCAAATGTTGTCTCTAGACCCAAGCATTTTTAATTAAAATGTAATTAATGATCATATCTTCATAAAGATAAATCATTTTATCAATGTCATGAAATTACCTCAAATGGTAATCTTGTTAAATATATTTCTATATATTTTCAATGATTTAATTGCTTTGACATCAGTTTTTGGTTCACCAAAGTGAAATAAAAAACGAACACGTGTCCAATTAATACTCATATTCTGGAAATACCTGCTCCAATAAAATTAAGCAGTTAAGGAGAATTATTGGATGATTAAGGTATCAAAGTGCTATATATGTATGACTTCTAAAAATTTAGAATTTTAAATTAAAATGGATTGCACATATACTCCCATTTTTCGTCAATCTGCTCTGAACATATGCCATATCCATCAAAATGCCCAAATCATCACAAGACATTAAATGTCATATCTAGATATAAAGATGAAATTTTTAAGAATGAATCCACCAAATGGGTTTCTTTTATCCAAAAATATTTTGGAGATGATCTTGTCATACAACAGGATCCGGAAAATAAAAGAGCATCTAAGGCCTTCCAAATAGGGTCCAATTTAGATCTCGTACAAAAATGGATATTTCCTAAACCCGAAAAGAATGATCAGGTTACATCTCTTCTGGTTTGCAAATCATAGGGCTAAGTCATTACGGAAGAAATATGGAAATCTAACATATATGCCTTGGAGATATCTAAAGAGGCTCTTTGTCAAGGGAACTACAAAGAAAATAAAAGTCTATAGATTGGTAGATGGGTCATCATTAAGAGATGTGGTACAATACAAATGTGCATGTCAAATGTGGTACGATCTCATGACCTATGATGTAAGTCCTTGTTGGTTATCTCCAAATAATCCTACAAGTTCGCATCTTGAAGAAAATTTCTTAATGGATATCACAATGGCTAGAAAGAAAGGTGAAGGAATACACGAAAGGTTATTCTTCTCAACCAAATTCAGTCATCCTAAAAGAAAGTTCATCGACCATCTTAGAACAATGGAGGAAGTCACATTCAGAATACTAGTGGATGATGTTGGCTACAACCATTGAAAATCATTCTCTGCTCATAATTTGTGGGTGTTGAGTACATCACTCCACAAATCAGGGGGACAATTTGTTACCACCATTTTTAGATGTATAGTAGCATTTATTATGGTACATTGTATTAGACCTCAAAAGGTTTAATTTCATCTTAACATGAAGGCCCAACAAGAGCATAAAGCCCATTGGACGAAGTCAACATAAGTCAAAGTCAATATGAGAAGACCGTCAAGACCATCAGGAGATAAGTCAAGAATGATAAACGTACATGTAACAGCCCGCACTTTCGAGCTGCTAGCTAATCACATTTAAGATACACAAATCTCAATTAGCAGAATATAAACCTCGAATTTACATTTACATGAAACAATTAAACCGGATCTCCAAAATAATACAATAATACACCATAAGGATTTTTTAAAACTAAACTATATAATCTCCTCTATGGCTCGCCCGAACCATCTCTTATGACACTCATGATACAAATCTCACCCCGGAGCTAGCTTCAACATTTCCTGCAAAAATCACTAACATGGAACACTGCCCCCACCAGGACAGGTTCCAAGAACAAAATCAGCAAAACTGAGTACACACTGTCCAACCAAAAAATCTTTTTGGTGGCTTAAAATGTATGTATAGAGTTAAGCTTATCTTACGAGATATTTGAATTCAAGGTACAAAAAATTCACAATGGATGAATCATATAACAATTACTTTACACAAATTACAGTGATATTTCTTGAATAGTAATAAGAATGTCTTTCGAGATAAATCGTATTTACTTTCAATTAGAAGAACCATCACAATTTCATCGAATAATATGATTTCCAAAATCAACTCTATTTATATTCTAAGACATAGTAATTTATATCGCTTCTCTATTTCAAATTCAATACCCTTCAATCCAAAATGCACAGCGTAGCTAACTCCTTCATAAATTCCTAATGAGTTTCTCAGTAATTCATTCCCATATTCACCCCAGGAATTCCATAAACTTGAGTGAGTTACTTCGAAAATAAAGTTTGAAATAACTTCCACGAATCCACTTGCATATTCAACACATATTCTACTTTCTTTCAGAAATCAAATCATATTGTACTGGGGAAGAGAACACGAATAGAGTTGTCTTCCAGGCGAATTCTCTAAACTCTTACAAGACTTTTCAGGACATGTCCCCAGAATATATACAGAATACACAATATACAGAATACAGAATGTTGTTCATCACCGCTCCAGCCGCTTCTTCCCCTTACAAAACAAAATCGAAATACATAATTCACCATTTGATATTTTTCTGAAACTCAAATTCATAATCTCGAGTCGGATATATCATTCAAACGGAATACATAATCGCATTTGGGTACAATTCAACCCTTTACAGAAATTCGTTTGCTAAAACCATTCAAATACGGACTTTTAAAGGAAATATAGTCCAAGCTTATTATAATTGAGGCTCAAAACATAACTTACTAATCAGAAAGTCAAAACAGAATTTAATCTTACATAACTTTATATCTTAGTTACCAAAGTTCCTTTTTTCACATGAACAGAACCAGATAGCTTACTCTATAACTTATCAACTTACACTCCATCTAATATCCCAAAGGATTTATGACCAACTCCATTAATTATCATAAGTTTATCATATAACTAAATCTTCTACAAGTCATAAGTTGTACTATATATAACATCTCCAAACGACAGTTTGCTTTTGAAATCTCTAACCTTGAACTTTTCATTACCCAAGTAATCCCAAGCACACAAAACTCATAATAAGATATATCCTGAAATCTTGCATTATAGTCATACCTTTAACCCATATCTTCCAAAAGTCAAGTCCATATTCCTCAATGATAACCAATATATGTAAAATCTTCTATATCGTGAGCATATTTCGAAAATCTCTATACAACTCTTTACTTCAGAGTCCGCTCAACAGAATAATATTCTTGAAATCTCATAGCGTTTCTTTCGTAATGGAAAGAAAAAAAGACCACTACTTTGCCTCTTTGTTGGACCGCCGGCGCGAACACAGTGGTCTCTGACCAGGACCATGAACCAATTCGAATTTGGACCAAAGATCCTAAGCTGAAGTTGCTTTCTGTCTCTATACTCATTTTCATCTTTTTGAAAGCCCAGACTCATTCTTATGGAGTCCAACTGAAAGTAAACTATAACATTAAAACTCCATAAACTTGAAACCATATTAGATCGTATCTCATTAGAGACTTATATCGGATTCCACAAATTTAGCTGATCTAGAGCATAGTTGTACGAGATCGCTCAATTCAAAACCCACACTTATAATAACATTGAGGAATATATATCGAGAATACTTCCTTAAATGTTCACAATCGGACACCCATAACTTTTATATAATAACTTAAAACTCAATTCACTGAATAACTTATACTACTAAGTCTCATAGACTGAAATATACTTGAATTCGAAGACAATATTGACTTAATATAACATAAGTTGATTAATTTAAAATATTCGATTAAACTAAATTTTATAGTAAGGACTTATAAGACATATCTCAAACCAGAATTGGAAAGTCAATACTGATCCTTATATAACCGAAACATCTGACTTTGGCGTGAAATCATATACTCGCAAAGTCAAACAACTTAGACATGAGAATCACATTTTCAACAATACTGAATTTAGGTTTATAAAACCGCAACAAATTCAAGTCAGAAAACTAATTTTTATTTGACAACTCATGAGATTCATACAATTTGCAATTGTAGAAACATAATTGAGCTCACAAGGTGGAAGGACAATGTGTACCTTGCTCAAACTCCAAATGTCGCTTAAATCCATGATCAATCTCCAATAGCCTATTGTCGTTGCTTACACGCATAGCTTGAACTCCATAAATGATTCTCATATTACCTCATTGCAAACATACATAAATGAATTAGCTACTAGCTAGTCCCAATATACGTTAAAGAAGAAACTATCCTAACTAATCTTCTTTGTGGATACCCCTTTATCAAATACTAAAATCCCATAAATGGAATCAGCCCAACTTAATTCAAGATCACATCCAACTAACTACTCCTCATTATTTTACCAATGTATTTCTAATATCACACGCCCTTTGTGAAAATCAGTTACAAATTCAACATGAAAGTCTTATTTCAAAAATGATTACCTTAGAGATATTTTCAAACATAATTTCATAAAATATGATTTTATAACTACATAAGAAAGCTTATTGCAGATTATGAGCTTCATTCCTTATATATTCTAAAATTAATTTCTTTGCACCCCATAAGTATAATTTTAAATCAGATTCAATCATTAGAAATGATAACATATAACAAACTTGTAAAGCTTGTAAATGAAATGCAAGTTTCTGATTTATGGTTTCTATAAAATCCCTCAAATCAAAGTAAAGAACAATTGGGGAAGCATGATACATAGATTCACAAACTAATTTAACAAAAATCTCAACCAATATTTCGAATTTCAATTCTTGAACATAGAAACAAATTAAGAATTTTGATTATACCCCCATAAAGAGCTAAGAACAATGGCACCAACACACTAACAAAAACTTAGGAGAGATGTAGAGTACTAACAGCGACGGCGAACGAGGAGGAGTGACAACAGCTGCACTTCTTACCGGAACGCTAACAGGATAGCAGCGCAGCTGCAGCAGAGGCGAGGAGAAAGAAAATCGGCAGCAAGCCAAGAACAAGTTGTGGCAGCACTCGCGACCCACAACAACGGTGGCGACGAACACCAATCGTGGTGGCCGGAAGATAAAAACGCAAACAAGACTGACCTTCTCAACAACAGAACCGAAGAGAGAGAAAGGAACATGAGTGAGGCGGCGGCGGAGCGCGCAATGCCGAGGGATGGAAGCACTGATTGAAGAAGGGCGAGGAATGGGGTCAGCAAGGATGAGTTAAATGAAGAAGATAGGAGTTTTTTTGGGGTTTTACTCTTTGACAATTTTGATGATGAGATTAAACAGAGTTGTATCAAGGAACTTGATATATATAAAACCAAAAGGAACTCTTGAATAATCTAGAGAATTCCTCAAAATTCATCTTCTTCTCTTTCTCTTTCTTTTTGTTTTTTTCTTTTTGTTTTTTCAAAAAGAAAATAGCTCATGGGTAAAATTGTAATTTTACTTTTGACATCTAAAATTATATTCTCGAAGTAATGTTAACAACTTAATCAAGCTATTAGAGTATAATTACGTTTTAATTAAAAAAGCTTAATATTGGGGCTATTACAGTACAGGTGGTTAAAGAGCAATCATTAGATGGATCCACATAAGGAAGAACGTGCAAGGCTACGGTTATTCAGCGCCAGAAGAACGGTTGAGATTTGAATAAAAGATGATTCAAATGTTTTCCCTCCAAGTAAGCACGGAAGTTACACAATACGTTTCTCTATAAATAGTGGAACGATCATCAAGCAAAACACACAAACACACAAACAACTTGCAATTACTCTTTTCTTAGTGTAGCCTATCTCTAGCCTAGCCAACCCCCTTCTGGGGTTATAGTTTAGTTCCTTAGACGTAGAACATATCCTGGCGACGGGTTATGTAATTCTCCAATTGAAGCAAGGAACCATGGAGGTAACAACCTTCGTGTCTTCCCTTTCATTGTCCAGCCTGACTTATACCCCTATGTGTTGTAAAATTCTTTCTTAAAGTTTGTGGCATGTATGGGAATGTTGTGCTTTAGTTAATAGATTAATTATTGATTCCTCTATTTATTGCATTTCGCCTGAATTTATTAGGCATTGTGGTTTAATCCTAATCTAAATTGCAACAAAGTAGTTAGCAATGTTTTATCTAATTAAAACCGGTAACCCCTAGGAGCTAAGTCTCCCGAGACATTCATTATCAAACTGCTGGTGTGCAGTGACTTGTTTGCAAAGTCAACCAACTGATTTTGCCGGTAACCCCCAGGGGCTAAGTCTCCCGAGACATTCAGTATCAAACTACTGGGTGTGCAGTGACTTGTTTGCAAAGTCAAACAACTGATTTTGCACCAACAATCATTAAATGGGCAGAATAGTGATCCACGCGTACGCGTGGCAGATTCAAGCAGAATTAGTTCCAACTTCGAAAAGGCATAACTCCTTGGCTAGAAGTCTCCTCGAAGCGTGCCACCTATCGTTGGAAAGCTCTTCAAGTCTAGTTTTCAAATCTGCTAGAATCATTCGATTCTAAGAAGCACATCAAAAGTTATGATCAGAATAGTAGACATGACTCCTTTTTCACATTTCTTCTAATGATTTTCCACTTTGTTTTTGCTCAAACTCGTACTAATTATACTCCAAACGATCCTTATGCATTGTAGCTTCCTTCCAAGTGCTTCTAATCCTCAAGCTTAGCTAATTATACTCCAAATACGTTCTCATTACCTGAAATTCATCAAAAACAAGAAAACATACCGAATAGGAGTAGAATAGTATAACTTAAGAATATGATGCAATAATGAACCTAAATATGAATCTAAATGCTCTAAAATGCAACCTAAATGCACCTAAAAACTATATGTAAATATGATTTATCAAAATCCCCCAAGCTAAACCATTGCTTGTCCCCAAGCAATAAGACATAGACACGGAAAAAGTAAGACAACCTACAATATAGGACTAGAACAGGGCTAAACACTCATCTGAAAACACAAGAGATATAATCACTACACAAACCAAGCATCGAAACAATCTCGAACAAAGCCGCATATCATGTCATGTATCACAATCAACTCTCCAATCATACCACATACCATATCTCCCAAGCTGGATTTAACAAAACCTGACAGACCTCACTATAGTTATGTGCACTCAAATCTCTCATGTGTTTAAGGCATAAATGATGACACCCAACCTAATCAAGTCGACTCAGATGAAGCAAATACTCTTTAACTTTGACTTTTTGACTCACTTAATACTCAACAATACAATACACAATGATCAAGAGAACTTTTAAGGGTTGTAATGGGGCTGAGGTTAAAGGTATGGAATAATTTGGGAATTGTGGTGGAAAAACCAAGAAGGGGGAGCATCATATAACTGAAAACATGACCAAGAAAGGTCACAACAACTCCACGCCACAACCAACAATTTTCAAATATAACCAATACTTTTTCCACTCAAGAGATTCAAGAATAACCCTTTTTATTTCACTTTATTCAAAACTCTTTTTCACTTCTTTTTCATTTCAGTTTTCACTTTGTTTTTTCGAACTTTCAATTCAATTTCAAAGCTCACTAAACATAATTAGAGTACTTCAATTCAATAGAAACCAAACTAAAACTAATACTCGCTCCCCCAAGCTAGCTTGGTACAAGAATCAAATGAGACCAAGGCTTGTAATGTATAGGTATCAATCAAACATAGTCAGAAAAGGCTCAGCGGGGATAGAGAGAGGATAATATGAAAACAAGAATAACTCTGGAGCTTAGATTATGAAATGAAATGCCTCAATCATATCAAAATGTATGCATTATCAAATATCAAAGAGTACTAAGTCAAAATCAAGATCAATGCGATAACTAAAGAACTAATCACACATGAAAGAATAGAACTGACAAAGATACGTCAGTTTATAGGCACAGAAGCTCACTTAGGTTAGGGTTTCAGCATAGTGACGTTAAATCGATCTAGGAAGAGATCAACCAATCTTACCACAAACAATCAATTGCAAAACAATCATGCTATGAAGTATCATGAACAAGATGAATGACGCTTAGGAGTTGTAGTGAAATATCAACAAAGTTCTCAAATAGTGCTAGCAATAGTCCCACAGATGCAACTAAAATGAGATGAAGTCTAATATGAGATGAAATATGTATGCAAATGCAACAAAGAAAGCAGTACAATTTTTTTAGTTACACGTAAACTCTCACTCCTAGTAAGCGGTACAAACCGTGCAATAACATCCTACAAAAGCAATAAAATCTATACTATAAAGCAAATAAAGGATAGAATATCCCTCCCCCAAGCTAGAATCTGCAGTGTCCTCACTGCAACAAACCAGTTTAGAGAAGGAACAAAATCGAACCCCAACAGTCATCCAACACCAAAGTCTCCCACCAAAAGCTACAACACACCACGAAAACCAAACACAAACTCCAACAATCCAAAAAATCAATCAATGTGTTCAAAAGATTCTCACAAGAGGGCATCAAAATAAAAATCCAAGCAAAAATTTCAAAGTCATATTAAGAATATTAACAGTACAAATATAAAAGCTTACTACCCAATTGAAGTATCGAATAAGCTTAAAAATCACATTACACGACTTCTTGAAGACTAACTTGACCATTTTGTTGCCTCTTGTGTAAATCCTACAACAATCATCAATTAAAGAGAGAAAAAAAAAGAATTAGATGATCATGGGAAAAGGTAACAATAAGAAGAAAAAAAATCAGACTAATGCAAATGAGAAGAAATAAAAGAAAAAGGGGGGAAAAGGAAGAATTAAGAAGAAATAAAAGATCAGAGGGGAAAAAGGTTTGTGGCTGGGCCGAAGAAGCTAGAAGCTGTGATGATGGTGCGTGGATGCTGGACACGGCGGTCAATGGCGAGTGGGCAGTGGTGGCGCACCGGTTTTTGGTGGTTGTCTGTGAATTGTGATGGAGTGAAGCAGAGTGTGTGTGAGGACGAAAGAAAAAAGCAGGGGAAAAGGGGGTTCGGTGGTGGCAGTGAAGACACGAAGAAGGTACAGAGATAGGGGTGCTGGTTGTGCGGTGGGATCCGGCGAGAGTGGAATTGCGAAGGTGACGGCGAATTGAAAGTGGTGGTCGGTGATGGTGGCAGTTCGTCGGAGAAGGGAAGGTGGTGCGGTGGTCTGCTGTGCGCGTTGATGAAGGAGAGTTGTGCAGTAGTGCTGTGAAGTCTATTGCTTTCTCGATGGCGTGCTGGGTTTCTTCTTTCTTTTTTTTTTTTTTTTTTTTATATAAATTAGCAAGCCAGCGAACGCTAACCAACTAGCGGACTGAGTAGGAAACTTGTGTTGCACAGGGAATGAGGCCCATTGGTCGTTGGGAAGGGCTAGAGGGGCACTGAGGAGGCCATCTAACGCTAACCAACCAGCGGGCTGGGCAGAGAGCTGCGTTGTGCAGCGTGTGAGACCCGATGGGTGGGCGGCGGGCTCTCGACAAATTTGTGATTACCCCTCATTTGTCCAACGCGCAACTTCAACCTATATATGCTTTCAAACCATGACGACACAATTCACAAATTTTGTTAGCTCGTTAGTGGACTAAAACAATAAAAAAAAACGAATTCAAGTGAATCCAAAGACAAAGAATAAATTACGAAAATCAACTAATTAAAAAAAGAAAATGAGAATTCAAGTGAATTCACAAAATTAATAAATAAAAATAAAATAACTAACCTAAAAATATTGAAGTCAAGTGAATTCAATTAAAAAAAAATATGAAGATTAGTATATCACTCATAATAGTTCAATGCTCTAAGAAGCTTATCATATATTCCTGCAAACATCTCAGAGCATATTATATAAGAGTGGAAAGAGAAATAAAATAAGTTAGTTCCCAAAAAATACTAAAACTACAAAAAGAAAAATTAAAGGAAAAGTTATATTTACAAGAAGAAGAAAAAGAAAAATCGTTAGTCTTTTTACATGACTCAAAAGAAGAAAAAGAAACTAACTGTACATTATTTACATTATCATGAGAGTTATTCAAAATGGGAGAAAGAAGGAACGATGGAGGATATAATATAGGAGAAGTTTGAGAAAAGGGAACATGAGACTCAAAAACAGTATGTGGTGCCGATAAAGACTCATAAATTACCTCACTCTCAACTTGACTTTTCTCCAAAGAGGAAATTTCAACACTAGTAGAATAATTGCTTATTGCTGCGGTGGTTTTGCTGCGGTTTTACCCATACGCAACAATAAACCACGAGAAAAAAAAGTAAAATATAAAATAGAGCTATTGCTGCGGTTTCGGCCGAAAACCGCAGCAATAGATTTCAACAGGAAAATATTCAAACTTAAGTTGACTTTTTGACAAGCTCTATTGCTGCGGTTCCTAGCCAGAACCGCAGCAATATATTAAAATATTAATTTTTTTATTAATATTTGAACCTATTGTTGCGGTTCCTATAAAAAACCGCAGCAATAGGTTGTTTTAAATATACAAAAATGCGTGGCCCACTTATTAGGGTTATGTTCCTTTTAACAAGTCAGCCGTTTTTCTTACTCTCCTCTCTCTCTCCTCTCCTCTCTCTTCTCTCTCTCTCTCTCTCTCTCTCTCTCTCTCATCTCTCTCCTTCAACGCCTCCTTGGCACCTGCTCAACACCTCCTTCGCACCTGCTCGTCGGACTTATCTCGCACGTCCTTCGCACCTACTCGCCGGACTTATCTCGCACGTCCTTCGCACCTCATCTTCATCTGCTCGATCTCGAACGTCCTTCGCACCTCATCTTCAACTGCTCGCCGGACCAACGTCTCGATCCATGGCGACTGTGGTCTGTTTGTAGATCTGATTTTTTTTTTTCCGTTTTTTTTTTTCGTTTATCTTTTCCTTTTTTTTCGTTTTCGTTATACTTTTCGTTTTTTTTGTTTTTCGTTTTTCTTTCCGTTTTTTTTCGTTTTTTTTTCTTTTCGTTTTTCTTTGCCTTTTTTTCGTTTTTCGTTTCTCTTTCCGTTTTTTTTTCATTTTTCTTTACGTTTTAATTTTCGTTTTTTTTTTCGTTTTTTTTTTCTGTTTTTTTTTCGTATATTGTTTTTCTTTTCGTTTTTCTTTGCATTTTTTTCGTTTTTCGTTCCTCTTTTCGTTTTTTTTTTCGTTTTTCGTTTTACTTTGCGTTTTAATTTTCGTTTTTTTTTTCGTATTTTGTTATTTTTTTCCTTTTTTTTGGGGTGGAGTAGATCTGATTTATTTTAGGTTAGTGTCAAACTATACAAATTACCAAGTCTGTTTTTCTCTCTCCTTTTTTTTGTATTTTTTTATTTCTGTATTTGTTTTTGTTAGTTTTATGTCTACATTTCTCTTTCCAAATGCGATATTGAGTGTAAGAATATGGTTCTATATAATATATGAGTGTAATGATGTAAGTTTGTGTTTTTTTTTGGCATTCTCTCATTGTATATAAATATCGAATTTTTTTTTTTTTTTTGAGTTGTGATACCTATTGCTGCGGTTTTTACCTAAAACCGCAGCAATAGGCTTTAATTTTTATAATAAAAAATAAAGATATTGCTGCGGTTTTGGCTAGGAACCGCAGCAATAGGCCACTTTATGACCGCATCAATAAGCATTTATTCTACTAGTGCAACCATGGTTTCTTCCTCCGGTAAAACATCCATCACATTAGCGCTTCTCTAAATCTTATCATCATCCAAATAGCTTTCATTAAATATCCAACCCTCATCATCATCTTAAATAAACGGTTTGGGGCTAGAATTTTGAGCAGATTCACATTCATATTGGGAAGAGGGGTCAAAACCATTTACTAATGTCACATCACATGAATAAATATCATGAGAATTAGACTGACAATTAGAACAATAAGGGGGTGGTGTCATGTAAGTTTGGGGTGAAAGAGCATATGCAGACATCTCCCACTCGTAAGTATCCCTAGCCAACCACACAATTAAATCCCAACAATAATTAGGTGCTTGGAATAGAAATCCTCCATTACACATAGATTCTACCACCATTCTAGTTTCTTCATTTAACCCATCATAAACCACTAGGCACATATCCCACAGTTCAATTCCATGATTATGACCAATAAAATAACCAAGCCTATGATAGTACTTCCAAAACACTTCATTCTCATACTGAATAAAAGAAAAAATTGCTCTAGAATTACTAACATGTACATGGGGTTCACATAACATATGAGGTAATTCAGGAGAATTCATGCAAAAAATTAGGAGGATTTTGATATGATGTATCAAAACTGTAAACATGAAAATCCCAAGAACTATCATTATGTTGCCTAGCAAAAGAATTATTCCCATCATCAAAATAACATGACTCCATGATACAAAAAAAAAAAAAAACTATTCACAAAAGGGGAAAAAATATATACAATTTAGTCTCACCAACAATAAAAACTAAATAAAATTATACCGTCTCCCCAGCAACGACGCCAAAATTTGATAGGCTGACGTACACCTGTCAAAAATAATTCCTAGCAAACCTCCTAACAGTGTAGTGGGGTAAGTAGGGCCGAATCCACAGGGAGATGGTTATTTTTAATTTGGCTTTCAAGTTTGGAAAAACTAAACAAAGTCATGGATTTAGGATTGAAGAAATTAAACAAAAAATAACAAGATTATGGTCTAATCATAAATTAAAAGTCTAGGGCATACGTTTGGTCAACCATGCTCATACCATTCAAAGAATACAAATCAATATAATACAAATAAACTAGAGGATGAGTAACTAAATAAATGGTTAATCCTTCGGTCGGGTATTAACACTTTCAATTCAACCTATGTAGTATGATCGCTAACATATTCAGAATTGCCAATTGTAATGAAGCATCTAAGAATATGATCATTCAATTCTAATTCCTATTAGCAAATTAATTAACTCTTGATATTGGCCAATTACAAGAATCAAACTATTAAAACTTATCAATTGGAATGACTCAAAACTCTAATATATAAATCAAACAATTTCAAAGTATAAATATCATGGTATAAACATGGCTTCTCTCCATTTGCCCTAGAAAAGAGACTACCCAATCATAATTGAAATAACTAAAGCAACATTAATAATTAACCTAGAATTCATGAATGAGAAATAATGAAAATAATAATAACAAACAACAATAATAAAGAGGAAGACAATAGCAAATATAAATGAAGAAGAAAACAATGGAAAAATACCTCTAGAACTTGAATTAATGAAAAAGAAGCAAAAACTAGGTTTACAAGGAAAGAGATGAAGAGGAAACGTAAAACTAGAGTTTTCCAGGAATAATAAGCATCAGAGAGAAATAAAATGAATCTCCCTTTTATATTTGCCTCTAATCTAATCTCTAAATGAGTGAAAGAAAAAAAAAAGAAAATAAACTAATAAAAGAAGTTCGATGATTGGACGATAGTAGCGACGACGACCATGATCCCGCGTCAAGCACTTAGGCGAGTCGAGGCTCGACCATTGGGCGCTGGCTGGCCAGCGGGCCAGGCAGCATTGCAGTCGCAAGCGAAGAGCCAACCCGTTGGGCGCTGGTTCGCGGGCAGATTCGCAGGGTCAACTTTCGAAGGTTGTATCTCGAGTTCTAGGCATCGTCTGTGGGCGTGTGACCTATCTTGCGAAGATCATCAAGTCTAGTTTCCAACGCAACTTGAATCACTTCAATCCGGTTTGTATAACTCGAGTTATGGTCAAAAGAGTTAACATGTGTCGGTTCTTATCACTTCGGAACTAATGCATTTCTTCGTTTTCAACTCAAATTCACTCTCGAAAGATATGCCGCGATCCTCATTGAAGATACATCACTTAATATGATTATAAGGAATAAGAGAAGCATCCACGAACATAAATTCATCGATCAAAAGCCGCCATTCATCAACTCCCATTACAAGAATTATTCAATTCATCCAAAATCGCTTCGAAAGCATCCAAATAGCTATGAAACTACCTGAAACATTAAGAAAACTACAAACGAAGCGTAATAGAGCACATAATAGATAATTTATGCTAATGACACCTAAAATGCAACTATATGAACTAATATGCTCTAATAATGCAACCTAAATGTGCTTAAAAACTCTATATATAAATGGTTTATCAGTCCTAGGGCGAACCCTAAAGTTCTCAGCAATGGCGGTACTCAAACCGCCTACAACAATCGACCTACGTCCGAGAGTCTTTGGGGTGCCTACCCTTTGGAGATGGCGGGCGAATATCAAAGGTTTGTTCAGCTTCTTCTTATTCCATAGGTAAGAACCTATGATCATAAGTTCCTACTGACTTACCTTTGAGTTATCCTTTCTCCCAAAGATAGTGTTCCCCAAAAACTTACGAAAGTACCGGATAGCCGGTTGGTGGATAAGTGAATCGTTTGCATTTTTGGCTTCATAACTTTTTCCGTCACTAATCTTAGACCAACAATCATAAAGGTTGAAAGAAGGTGATGGAGTGGAGCTCGATTCAATTTTTAAGTAAAAAATTTCAGCAAAATCGGCAATAGCCATAGAACGAGCAACATTCCCAAACCTAAAATTGAGAACGAATTCGGCTCTAGTTGAGCAAGCTAGCCGTTGCTCTCCGGTAACTTCCAAGGAGCTTAAGAATTCAAGTGTTATGCATTTGTAAGTCTTTTTTCTCATCAATAACACTTTTTTTAAATTCAAACCGTCAGCTATATTATTAACAATCCCTCGAATCCCCCATAATGACAACAAGTCTCATCAACAAAACGGGTAGGGGCGAATTCCTTAGCCTTAAGGGCTTGGAATCTATTAAAATGCTCTAAACCATCAAAAACAATGAAAGGGAAATCGGGATCATGGAACTCATCGGGGGCATTAAGCCCCGAGATGTTTTCCCCTTGTGATTGTTGGCTTGAGCTAGCTTGCCCCGCTTGCCTACTCCGCTTTGAATTCCTCCTCTCCATGCTTTGAATTGCTTGTTGCTCAAAGTTTTAAAATCCCGTAACTAAGTGGTGAGGGTGGAAAAAAAAGTGAAATATTTTTTTGTTTGTTTTTAAATTTTTTTTTGAGAGAAATGGAAGGGGAATGATGTTTTGAGAAGAATTTGTGAAGAGATTTGAGTGGAAAATGATGAATTTGAGAGTTGTGGTAAAAATTTTGAGGAGAGAGAAATTGGTGAAAAATGGTGGAGATGGGGTTTTTGAAGGAGAAAAAGTTGAAATTTGTGGAGGAAAGTTGATGAGGATGAAAATTTGTGATGGATTTTAAGTTTTTTAAGTGGTTAGATGAGTGATTTGAGTGAGTTTTTAAGAGGTTAAGGTTTGAGTTGAAGAGGGTTAAAGAGGGATGGGAGGTTGAAGATGAAGAAAATTGAAGAGGAAATGAGGAAGTGTTAGAGAGAAAAAAAAATTTGAAAAAAAATTCGGCCCCCTTACTAGGCCAACTGATGGTCCGACCAGGGCGGGTCGCCCAACTCGAGGCCTCGGGTTGCCATTAGCCCGAAGCGACCCGGGCAGGTCAACAAACCCGAGCACTAGGGTCTAGTGACCCGGGCGGGTCTGTGCTAGGTGCATCTTTCCCCAATTCACCCGACCCGGGCGGGTCGTGATACCCGAGCTCTCGGGTCGAGATGACCCCGGCGGGTCACTGCCAACCCGGGCGGGTCCAATGATCAGTCTTCATTTTCAAACATTCCTTGAGCGACCCGGGCGGGTCAGGTAACCCAGGCCCTCGGGTCAGCTCCATGCTCCTTTTTTTATTCTTTCTTTGCCTCTCTTTGCTCCAAAATTCTCCAAATCAATCCTAAACATACACAAATCACAAAATCACCACAACAAGCATTTCAAAAGTCATAAAAATATGTGATAAGCCATCATTCCAAGTAAATCAAAACCAAAAAGAAGAGAAAGAAATAGAAATAAGTGAGAAAAACGGGTTGCCTCCCGCTAAGCGCTTGTTTTAAGTCATTAGCTTGACTACCATAAATCTTCAATCATTGGGAGAGGAGTAGTCCTCAAGTGCAATAGAGTACGCTTCTTGAATAGGCGCACCATCATAATATAGCTTGAGTCTTTGCCCGTTCACCTTGAAGCATCCCTTTGCATCATTACAAATCTCGACCGCACCATGTGGGAATACTTGATGCACGGTGAATGAACCACTCCACTTGATTTGAGCTTGCCCAAAAATAGCCTCAACCTCGAATTGAACAAAAGGACTTTGTCACCTACTTTGAATTCCCTTTTCATGATTCGTTGATCATGCCAAGCCTTTGTTCTCTCTTTATACACCCGGGCACTCTCATAGGCATCCCTCCTAAGCTCCTCAAGCTCATGAACATCAAGCATCCTTCTTTCACCCGAAGCTTGAAGGTCGAAATTTAAAGCCTTGATGGCCCAATAAGCCTTGTGCTCCAATTCTACGGGTAAATGACACGATTTTCCATAAACAAGCTTGTAAGGTGTCATGCCAATAGGGGTTTTGTAGGCCGTGCGGTAGGCCCACAATGCATCGTCCAACTTGGAAGACCAATCCTTTCGAGATCGATTTACCGTCTTGTCCAAAATGAGCTTGACCTCTCTATTAGATATCTCCGCTTGACCACTAGATTGAGGGTGGTAAGAGAGACCCATTTTGTGATGCACCCCATATTTAGCAAGAAGGGTTTTGAATGATTTCTTGACGAAGTGTGATCCCCTATCACTAATGATGGCTCTTGGCACTACTACAGAATTCACGATTTGCGTATGATTATTTGCGTCGTACGAGGGAGCAACTGACGCAAATGATATATGTGCGTCGGATCCTACAGAAAATCCGACGCAAATAGCCTAGCAAAATTATACAAGCCTGTTTTGCGTCGCAAGTATACCGACAAACGACGCAAATGGGGTCACTATGTGCGTCGCATTAACATTTCATGTGACGCAAATAAGTCATCTGCGTCGAACCATTGACACATCCGACGCAGATGACGCTTTGTAATTTTTTGCAGCAGCCAAGTAGTTTGATTGATTAGTCATCTGCGTCGGACCATAACCCCATCCGACGCAGATGACGTTTGGTATTTTTTGCCTGCATGCCCAGCCAAAAGTATTGATTAGTCTGCTGCGTCGGACCATAACCCCATCCGACGCATATGACGTTTGGTATTTTTATTTGCCTGCATGCCCAGCCAAAAGTATTGATTAGTCATCTGCGTCAGACCATAGCCCCATCCGACGCAGATGACCTTATTTAATAGTTTTAATTTTTCGTATCCCGCCCATCAGTTGAGCCAATATTCACAAACACTCGCACTTCTCTCTCTCTCATGCGAATTGGCACTTCTCGCCGGCGCTGCTGAACGACATTCCCCCGTCGCGCCGCCGCTGCTCCGTCAACTCCTCTCGCCGGCGCTCCTCTTCCTCTTTCTCTCACTCACTCTCTCTCTCTCTTGCACTCCTCCTCTTTCTCACTCACTCACTCTCACTCACCCGTCGCCGCGCTCCCCCGTCGCGCCGCCGCTGCTCCGTCAACTCCTCTCGCCGGCGCTCCTCCTCCTCTTTCTCTCACTCACTCTCTCTCTCTTGTACTCCTCCTCTTTCTCATTCACACTCACTCACCCGTCGCCGCGCTCCCCCGCCGCTCGCCGTCGCACTGCCGCTGCTTTCCGTCTCCCCGTCTCCGGCAATGTAAGTCTTTTTTTTATTTTTTTTTATTTTCTGTCTCAATTTATGTCTTTTTTTTTTTTACCAATTTCTGTCATTTTTTTTTTTGGAATTTTTTCCTTATTTTTGCTTGATCTTAATCAAGGAGTTTGTGATTGTATTAGTAGAGTGATTGTATTTCGTAGTATAAGATTGAATTTTAAGATTGAATTTAGGATGTTTGTAGTCTAATTTGTAGTTTGTAGTTTAAGATTTTAAGATTATATTTAGGATGTTTGTAGTTTGTAGTGCTCATGAATTTATATAGTTTGTAGTGCTCTAAAATACTTCCTTTCTACTATATAATTATATTCACAAGTCATTCTTGTTTTTTACCATTGATCTTAATAATTCTACTTTAATCTTAATGTTGTTTCTTAATTTCTAATTTGTTAATGTCTTAATATTAGATAGTTGATGTTTATCAGTTATGACTTAATCACTATTTAATTTGTGGGTTGGTTAATGCCCTAATGCAGTTGCCACATTCCATCTTCTACTTGTCGGCTGGTGCTCCAAGCTCACCTCGTTGTGCTTGTCTTCGCTGCTCCTTGAGAGCAGAGGTATATATATTATAGCTTTTGCTTTATGTTTATTTGTTTTATTTGTCCCTATAATGTTGAATTATGTGATTGGGAAAGTATATGTGAATTGTTTGGTTATGTGATTGGGAAAACATATGTTGAATTATGACCAAACTTATATGGACATACCTTAATGCGGTGGGGAGGGAAATCTAAGGAATGGATTGGTTTTTGTTGTTTAATTGCAATGTGTGCATCATTGGCCTAGATACTTGTTTGAGGCTTACTCATTAGGAGTAAGTCTTGAATAGTCCCCGGTTTGGGACTGTCTTTGAGTTTCTTATCTCACTTAGGATGTGAATGAATGTTTGGTTTTCGATTCTAAGAAAGATCTAGCTCATTTCTCTAAGCGTTCTCTGGGTACATATGTTGATAGTTTACCTACTATCTTCATCGTGTACTTGGAGAACTGTAGGGAAGTGCCGCCGGATATTTCTTAGAATTGAAAACCAAATGTTCATTCACTAGTGAGATGAGAAACTCAAGGATGGGTTAGGTTGGAGTGATAAGGACCCAAATGTTCATGACTGCATTTGATAAGACACTTTGAATGATGTGATCTATTGTGTTCTTGTTTGGTGTCTTTATAATGTATAAATATGGATCGAAACTGGATATATGGTAATCGAATTTCGGCGACATTTCTACAAGGGGCTGATGAATTTATCAGAGTTGCGTTAGAACATCAATTGCAGAATGGGTCAAAGTTAGTCTTGTGTCCTTGTTGTGATTGCAATAACTCTAGGGGGTATCGTGATGTGGATCAAATTAAGGATCATTTGATTCATCGTGGGTTTAAGAGCAACTATACGAGGTGGACATGGCATGGAGAGTTTTATGATCCAGATATGAGCTCCACTAGCTTGTGTGATGATTTGCATGTTGATCACATTGATGATGAGGTTGAGGTTGAGGTTGATATCGAAAAAGGAGAGAATGATAATGAGAATGATAGGGTAGTTGATGAGAATGATAGGGTAGATGAGATGTTGCACAATTTGGAGGATGAAGGAACCGATCGTCCCCATATGTATGATAGTATTCTAAGTGCAGCGGACAAACCTATGTATTCGGGGTGTAAGAATTTCAGTAAACTTTCTGACATCCTCACATTGTTCAATATGAAATCGAAGTATAGTTGGACAGATAAAAGTCTAAGTGAGTTGTTCACTTTTTTACAAGAATTGCTACCTGAAGGGAATGAAATTCCCAACTCTACCTATGAGGCAAAGAAATTGTTGTGTCCATTAGGTATGGAGTATGAGAAGATACATGCATGTCCAAATGATTGTGTGCTGTATCGAAATGAGTACAAGGATTTGGGTGAGTCTCCAAGGTGTGGAGAGTCTCGGTACAAGATAAAAGAGTATGATGAGGGAGTGAGAAAGAAAGAAACTCCGGCGAAGGTTCTTTGGTATCTTCCAATCATTCCGAGATTTAGGCGTTTATTTTCGGATGAAAATAATGCTAAATTATTAAGGTGGCATGCGGACAAGAGGAAGAAAGATGGGATGGTTAGACATCCGGCCGATTCTCCGCAATGGAGAAATATCGACCGAAAGTTCGCAGGTTTTGGTAAAGAACCTCTAAATCTTAGGCTTGGACTTTGTACAGATGGGATGAACCCTTTTGGCACACTAGGTACCCAACATAGCACTTGGTCGGTTCTACTAACCATTTATAATCTGCCCCCTGGTTATGTATGAAGCGTAAATTTATTCTGCTACCGCTTCTTATTTCGGGTCTTAAGCAACCCAGAAACGACATAGATGTGTATCTTGACCCACTCCTTCAAGATCTGAAATTGTTGTGGGATGAAGGTGTTTCGATGTTCGATGCGTATACAAAAACTAAATTCACATTACGTGCCATGATATTTTGCACGATTAATGATTTCCCGGCTTACGGGAATTTGTCTAGGTATACGGTTAAAGGAGCAAAGGCATGCCCTATTTGTGATGAGTATATGATTGATGAGCGATTACATCATTGTGGGAAGAATGTATACCTCCATTATCGTACATGACTTCCTTTAGATCATCCATTTCGTAAGAAGAAAAAGTTGTTCAACGGAAAAGTGGAGATGAGAGAAGCCTTTGTACCCTTGCGTGGTAAACAGGTTTTTAATCGGGTAAAAGATATTGAAACAGTGTTTGGCAAGCCCTTCAAAAGTGTCTCAAAGAACATATACAAGAAAAGATCAAAGTTCTAGGACCTCCCATATTGGAAATTCTTAGAAGTCAGACATTGTCTTGATCTAATGCACATTGAGAAAAATGTTTGTGATGCCATTGTCAGAACATTGTTGAATATGCCCGGGAAGACAAAGGATGGAGTTAAAGTTTGGAAAGACATGCCTCATTTGATAATTCATCTTGTCCGAGAAATTAAACTTTGTGGGCCTGTTTGTATGAGGTATATGTGGCCTTTCGAAAGGCATATGGGTACTCTCAAGGGAAAAGTGATGAATTCAGCCAAACCAGAAGCAAGTATTGTCCAAAGAACAAGTGCGGAGGAAGTATCTGAATATGTAAGTCAGTATATAGCACGTGCACAAGCAATTGGATTGCCAAAATCTAGACATGAAGAAGGCTTGCTGGTTGTGGTACCATTGGGAGAAAAAGATTGTGTCTTGATGGAGAGTTGAAAAGAAAAGCAGAATTTTTGGTGTTAGAAAATCTAAAACAAGTTCATCCTTACTTAGATGAGCACAAGAAGATGCTTAGTGTTCAGTATCCATTGAAGAATGAACGTGAGTTAATGATTGAGCAGAATCGGTCGTTCGTTGATTGGTTTAAAGAATGAGTTATGAACCAACTATCTGACCCAAAAAATGATGTATCAGATACGTTGAGATGGTTGGCATATGGGTCAAAGATGCAAGTTCTTTCCTATGAAGGGTATGACATCAATGGTTATTCATTTTACACTAAACGACAAGATGACAAATCCACAATGCAAAACAGTGGTGTTACGTTGGGGGCTTTGTCATCAGAGTATAAAAGTAGAAGCGATAGAACCATTATTGAGAAAATGAAGTCTTACTACGGGTTCATTGAAGATATATTAGAACTTGACTATGTTGACTTCAAGATTCCGCTCTTTCAATGCAAGTGGTTTGATATTCGTCGTGGTGTAAAGAAGGATGAACATGATTTTTTTACATTAGTCAATTTCAGCCGGTTAGGGCATCATGAAGATTCTTTGATATTGGCATCACAAGCAAAACAAGTATTCTACATGGTTGACCCCGTCGATTCAAAATGGTCTGTTGTCATTGAAGGAAAAAGGAGAATACTTGGAATTGATAATGTACATGATGAAGAGGAATACGATAAGCAATTCAATGAAGTCATTGCTTCGTCAGTAGTTATTCCAAGTACATTAGGGGAAGATCTGGACACGAATTGCATTTGTCGAGACCATAATGAGGGATTTTACGTTGTCAAAGAAAAAAGTGATTAATAGGTAACTAATGTAATATTATTGCAACTACTATTGTTTATATTCTTCAATTATATATTTTATGCTTCGTTAAAATAATTTTGTATTATTTCATTGATGAATCTAACATGTCTTTATGCTTTATGGTTTCAGGTTTAGTGATGGAAGATCACATAATGCATGATGCATCCGATGATGATCGGCAGCCACGTTCTGAGACCGAGATAACTGATGGAGGTAGTAGGAAAAAAAGAGTGAGCAAGCCTAGAGGTCCTACAAAAGGGATACGTTCCAAACCCGGGGTCCAAAGAGTACTTCAGTGGGATGATTGGATGCGTCCGATTGGGGATCATGTTGGTGCGTACAAGACACATTGCGGCAAAATCAGTAGAAGCAAAGTGTCTATCTTGTACGATAGTTGGGATGATGTTCCACAAGGCCTAAAAAATAGTTTATGGGAAGATGCTAAAGTAAGTAAACCTATGTATTTTTAAAATCCATTCTTTTAATTTTATTTGAATCATGTTTATTATACTAATCGTGTATTATTGGTTCATTTTATATATTGAAGAAAGAGTTTGGAATACAAGAGGATGAGAGGAAGAAACGAGATGTGTTGACTACTTGCGATAAGCGGTGGAGAGATTTCAAGTCAAGATTAGTGAGTCGATGGATCACAAAAACGAGGCTGGGGCCTAACAATGATATGCAACCGTACGTGCTCTATCCTTTCATCACGAAAGAGATTTGGGACGAATTTGTGAAAAAGTGTAGCTCTAAGGAGTTTAAGGTATATAATATGTACGTTACAATTACATAATATGTTATAATCAAATTTTTTTTTTTTGTGAATATTAACTAGTTACTTGTTTTCATATTAGGCTAAAAGTGAAAGAGCAAGAAAGTCTCAGGCTGCCAACATTCATCCTCATTTTTTGGGTCAAAAGTCATATGTGGAGATGATTCCCGTTTGGAAAGACAAAGGGTATATCCCTAAATCCTCTACAGCATCATCTGTCAACTCATCCACATCATCAATTATTTCCTCCTAGCTGGATCGAACTTTGCCATGGCTTCTTGCTAGATCGAAAAAAGATAAGGAAGGAAATCTTTTCTTCCCTAATGAAGAAACACAAAAGATAAAAGAGTCCATTGTAAGAATTCTTCAAATTTTATGATATTTTCTTGTCTAATTACTCGTATTCTAGAATTCTACTAATCATATGATTTTTTTGAATTTGATGCAGGATGATTCGAAAAGAAAAGAAAAGGAAGGAAAGTTTGTTCCAGTTCGGATGGATGATGTTCTATCCCGTGCTCTACAGAGGAAAGACCGTCCTGGGCGTGTGTTAACAGCTGGGCATAGCATTGGGATTACATCGGTTTGGGGAGATCCTGATCGGAGTAGTACTGCTCGAAAGGGTAGGGGGCATGGATGATGAGGAGATGCAGGAGTTGGAGGCTAGAGTGAGCCAAAGAGTTAGAGAACAGACGATGCAAGAGATGAACTCGAAGATTGATGCTATAGTTCAAGAAAGGTTGATGGCTTTTGCGGCGCAATTAGGTCTTCAAGCACCAAATCAAACAAGTCCTCACACTCCAGTTGATCCTAGTAGCTGTCACTCGGGGGGCAATGATCCATTTGTGAACTTGCAGGTATATAGTTATTTTATATATTCTACGATTATGATATTATGTTTCTAAAACACTTAATTAATGACATTGTGTTCTCATTGGATGTTAAGAGTCCGGTTCCATGTCGTTTGGCAATAGCGGATAACTCGGGACCGATCATTGTAGCTGAGGGTACCGTACATCCGCAAACGGAGTCATCATCACATCCTACGGCCGTGAAAGTGAGTGTTGATGATTTTTTTTTCAGACTACGCAGAAGCTCTAGTTCCACTACCTACTCCATACATCATCAATCTCAGTCAAGCCGAGGGTTCATTCATAGAATGGCCGAAAGAGTTGGTATTTTTAGTCTCAGATAATCAGGTAACTTATGTTTAATATTTTGATTTATATACTAAGAAATGTAAATATATATACTAAGAAATTTTGATTTATATATGCTAAGTAATCTTAATTTTGTATACTAAGTAATCTTGATTTATATATGAAATAATCTATATACATATATAATATGAATTAAAAAGAAGTCAAATTGAATTAGGAACATATACCTAAAGACGGTGCGATGAAGAAGAAGAAGAAGAAGAAAAAAAAAATAGTTGGTAGTGATCCTTGCACCGATGAGTCTGCACATAGGCACGTAGATCCTTTTATTGACTTGACACTGGATGATATGGATGATAATATCAAGGAGATGCACCGAATATTTTGCACCAAACCCTCAGATGAGCCTTTTCACTTGCAAGTTCAGAAGGGTACCGTCTTCGACTTTGATAGAGATCATATGATCATTCTCTCATGACAAGATGTTTTTCAACTTCTCACGGGAGCCTGGATTAATGTATCCATTTTGCAAGTATTTATGATGTGAGATTTCTCAAACTCTAAACTAATTAACATTGCTATTTATTTATATTGTTTCTCCTAACTATAAGTGTTTGGATCTTAGGTACTTGGCAGAGCAGTCTGAGGAGCATGCAGATAATAATATTGGTTTCATGTGTCCAAGTATGATTTCAGCGACCATGATACGCAATCACTTAGATGCCGTGATCAACTACATGGCAAGTTCAATGAAAGCGAATCAATATATGTGTTACATCCTATGTCCGTTTATTGAAAAGTATGTTAGTTAAACTAATCTTGACTTTGTTTTATATTTATGAACTTGTGGTTAAAACATCACATTTTGCTTCATGCCTTAGGGATCATTGGATTCTTCTTGTCATTTGTCTATCTAAGAGAACGGTATATATGTTTGATTCGATGAAGAGAGATAGATCCTTAGCTATCAAGATACCGTTGAATACGTAAGTTCATAGTTGTTATACATGTTAATTAGCTTACATGCATTTTATGATATTTTAAATAATTTATAAATGTTTATAGTAATTAATTGTTAGAAAATCACTATATTTAGTGCATATACAAAATACACGCGGCTTGAAGGATCAAATAAAGGAACTAAATTGTCTTGGACATATATGCGGGTAAAACTCTTATGATTTTGTATATGATACTTTATAATTCTATTTAGGATTTTTTTTTCGATTCTAATATATATCTTAAATTTGGTGTAGTGTGCTCAACAATCGGGAGGAGTGGAATGCGGCTATTTCGTGATGAGATACATGTTTCTAATCATCCGCTTATACTATGAATCAGAGAATTTGTATGAGGTATATGTATGCTGTAAATTCATTATTTATACTTATAGAATTTTAAAGTATATTAACTAGTTTAATATATTTATAGGCTTTTTCGTCAAGTCTTGAGCCATACTTCATATATGAGATCAACGACCTCAAAGAACTTTTTGCGGAATACTTTGTACGGGTCGTTAACGAAGCACACTAAGTTTGATGGTTAGTGTATGTATTTGTAGGTTAGAATAATATTTTGTTACTTGAACCTTGTTGGTTGATTGATTGCAACATTGGTTGCTTGAACCTTGTTGGTTGATTGATTGCAACATTGGTTGCTTGATTGAGATAGACTGAAACAGGTTTTGGTTATATATATGCAAAAATTTCCCAACGATTTCTTGGGTTGTCCAAATTACAAAGGAGACTCTGCCGAATTTTTTGCTCATAATTATTAACATAATGTTTGCTTAGTTTTGAAAATAAAAAAAAATTAGCTGAAAACAAAAACAAAAAAAAGCTGAAAAAAACAAAAAAAAATATAGCATTTGCGTCGCATGCTTGTTCTGTCCGACGCAAATCATCGATTAATTGCGTCGTGTCTTATCCAACGCAGATGGCTGTCTTTCATCTGCGACGAGACCTGTGCCGTCGGACCAAGGTCCGACGCAAATTGTCATTTCTCTACTAGTGTGGAACTCCGAAACGGGGGAAGATCACTTTCTTAAATAACTTGACCACTACCTTGGCATCATTTATAGGGGAGACGATTGCTTCAACCCATTTGGAAACGTAATCAACCGCTACTAAGATGTAACGATTACCAAGGGAGGAGGGAAAGGGACCCATGAAATCAATTCCCCAAACATCAAAAACTTCCAACTCCAAGATGCTTGTAAAGGGTAGTTCATGCCTCTTTGAGATATTGCCAACTCTTTGGCACCGAGCACAAGCCTTGACAAAGCCCTAAACATCCTTGAACATGCTTGGCCAAAATAATACACATTGCAAAATCTTTGCCATGGTCTTGTCGGGTCCCATATGACCACCACATGGGGATGAATGGCACATCCCTATTACATCCTCAATTTCATCATCTGGGATACACTTTTGGTAAATACCATCCACCCCCCTCTTGAACAAGTATGGGTCCTCCCATACACAGTGCTTGGCCTCATGCATGAACCTCCGCTTTTGTTGGTAGTTAAGATCATCCAGTATGACTCCACTAGCAAGAAAATTAGCAAAATCCACGAACCAAGGAGCATACATAGCCTTCACCGCATAAAGGAAATCATCTTGGAGAGAATCATTGATGGGAGGGTCCAAGTCATGTGAATCATCCATGGGAAGGCGAGAAAGGTGGTCGGCAACCGAGTTTTCGGTTCCTTTCTTGTCTTTGATCTGAATATCAAATTCTTGTAGGAGAATGATCCACCTAATCAAACGAGGCTTGGCATCCTTCTTGGTCATGAGGTACTTGATAGCCGCATGATCCGTGTATACCACCACCTTGTCAAAAGCAAACACGATTTCTAAGAGTTCCTTCTCCGTGGTGGCATAGTTCCTTTGAGCGTAATCAAGCGTCTTGCTTGCCTAATAGATCACACGGAGCTTTCCTTCTTTTCTTTGCCCTGAATCGGCTCCCATTGTGCTATCACTAGCATCACACATTAGTTCAAAAGGCAAGCTCCAATCCGGAGCTTGCACTATGGGAGCGGAAATTAAGGCCTTTTTTAGAGTTTCAAAAGCATGCATGCAATCTTTTTCAAATTTAAATTTGATGTCTTTTTGAAGCAAATTGGATAGGGGCTTTGAGATTTTTGAGAAATCTTTAATAAAACGGCGATAAAAGCCCGCATGCCCAAGAAAAGATCTCACTCCATTCACCGAACTTGGGGGAGGCAATTTCTCAATAACCTCAATTTTAGCCTTATCCACCTCAATCCCTTTTTGAGAGATCTTATGACCAAAGACTATGCCATCTTCAACCATAAAATGACATTTTTCCCAATTAAGAACGAGATTCATCTTTTGACATCTCTCCAAAACCTTTTGAAGGTTGGAGAGACAAATGTCAAAAGATGAACCTACCACGAAGAAGTCATCCATGAAAACTTCTATGGTTGATTCAAGCATGTCCGAAAAAATGGCGTTCATACACCTTTGGAAGGTGGAAGGTGGAAGGAGCATTACACAATCCAAATGGCATCCTTCGATAGGCGAAAGTGCCAAATGGACACGTGAATGTAGTCTTCTCTTGGCCATCGGGGTGAATGGGGATTTGAAAGAACCCCGAATAACCATCCAAAAAGCAAAAATGAGTATGACCCGCCAATCTTTCAAGCATTTGGTCAATAAAAGGGAGGGGAAATGGTCTTTCCGGGTAGCCTTATTCAATTTACGATAATCAATGCACATGCGCCACCCGGTGACCGATCTTGTGGAGATAAGCTCACTTTTGTCACTTTTGATGACGGTCATTCCTCCCTTTTTGGGACAACCTGAACGGGGCTAACCCACCTACTATCCGAGATATGGTAGATTATCCGCACTTCCTAGCTGCTAACTAATCACACTTAAGATACACAAAACACAATTAACACTTAACAAACCTCGAATTTACATTTATTCGAAACTGAAACAAAACCTATAAAAACGATCCTGTATTTGTGGGTCAGGGGCCCACAACAGAACAACTTGAAAACCAAATAACAAATTACGAATACTTCCAAACAAGGCATCGATCTATAACCTCAGCCCACCATTTCATAACATAAAAAATCTTCTTCTTGATCAATAATCACATTCCAAGTCCTCGACATTAATCCTGCAAAATCACTAACAATGGACTCTGCCCCCACCAGGACAGGTTCCAAGAACAAAATCAGAAAAACTGAGTACACACACTGTCCAACCAGAAATTCATTTTAGTGGCTTAAAATATAGTTGTGCGGTTTATTACTCATCAAGTGGAACAACTCCAAAATTCAAAATACTCAAAATCAAATAGTTAGAAATGTTTTTATTACGACACCAGAAATCCCTAACTAGAAAGTCAGATAAAGAGTGCTCATACATCTACTACAGATAATAAGTTTCTTGTCATAAGGACAAAGTTCAACATCAGTTGAATACATAAGCTCATCCTAAAACCTCATTTTTGGTGGCTTAAGACCATTCATGTTCAATTCATGCTAGAATTCAGTATGCTTCACAAGTAGGGTGCTTTCTTAAAATTTCAGGATTACTATCTTTGCACAATCGCATTAAAGAAAGAATTTATATCATGAAGATCACCACTTAGATTATTCAAAACACTTTAGGTCTATAGCGTTTGATTACTTGGGTAAAGCGAACAGGAATAGAGAGGGGCCCCTTACACAAGGAACCGACTGTCTCTAAGCTAATGGAGGTCGTCACCCCACCGTTTTAAATATTTATGCTTGCAAGCCTTAACCAGGACATGTCCCATTTTTAATATCTGCTGGACTTCACCCACCCAGCGAGGGTTCGGAAGGAGATCACCCATCCTCCAAGGGTTGTTGTTCATACCGTACCTTATTTGGTATCGGCCTTTACCCACTTGTATCCATAGTTTATTTACATAAATAGTTTAGATGCACAGTTTATCAATACCACACTTGTTCCAAAGAAAACATATTCATCCATGGAGAGGAAAAATAATCACACTACTATAGTATCGCTAATCATTGCAAGACTTGAATCTTCTTTTGAAATCTTTTGTTTTACGTTAACAATTTCACATATTAGTTAGGTACAAAGATATAAGGAAATAATCAATTCTTTACTGTTTGTAAAAGTCATATAGGCACTTAGTGGGCTCATTTAAACTTTATTAAAGGGTTAGTTAACTTGAACATGTGAAACTTTTGTCAAAATAATTGCAACAAAAACATTGAACTTAAAATGAACATAACTTCCTGCTCGGTACTTCGAATTAGGAATTTCCAAAACTTAACCTCAAGCACTTTTAGATCATGACTACTCAAAGGAGCAATACCCGCTCTATAACACATATTGAGCAACTCGCTCCACAAATGTTGTTTACTTTCCCCATAAAACAATAACTATATCATAATCCTTATTTTCTCAATAACACAAATTTATATTTTTCAAAACTTATACTCTTGTTCTCAATTCGTATCGCGTATTTTATTCAAAAGTGTATCAACGAGTAAAACTTCCGACCGTAAATTAATATAAAACAAAACAGAGTTGAAATGTAATTAACATATCCAAAATACCTGAAAATAATCTTATTATAACACAAACTCGAATCTCAAAATAATCTTACTTACCTCAAATAATTTTAAAGGAAATAATATACATAAAACGTATTCGAAATCAAGTGTCTTTCCGCAGTCGAACCCATAACATAATCAAAATGTAAAATATGTTTCTTAAAGACTTATAAGATAATTAACTATTATCGAGACCCAATTCTAAGCTCGTACAAATAACCTGTAATATTTTACTTGTAGACTATAAGGTATCCTCTAACACGTTTTGGCAATTCCCTTCATCACAATAGTTTCTCTTTGTACTTGGACTTCCGTCTTTAACTTATAGCATCTAAACTATAGCATTTCAAAATTCTCATGATATGAATTTTCCTCTTAAAGGTTTTCTTATCCCCAATACATGAACTCTCATTGCCAGAATATAACCTTATTACATTATCATAAATCACCTACAATTACTATGGCAAGTCAAAATATCTCACTCCATATTTCCATGTTATAATTGAATATTCTACAATGCAATTTTCCATCTGAACTTTAGTATTTCCCAATACTCAAACTCGTTGTCCTGATTCTTCTTAAATTTATAATTCACAACCATACGTCCCCATGTATTTGTACTGAAAGCTCATATTAGTCTTAACACCATACGCTTAGTATTGTCATTATATAACGTTAATTACTCTCTATTATCTAGATTTATATATATATTTTTCCAACTTCCATTTATATAATCTTACTCATCTAATAGAAGAAATTATGCTCCAAACTCTTTTACTTGACCCCTTTGCGGATATGATCTTTTATTACATAAGTATTGTAAATTATCTCTCTCTAATCGATACTCCTCTAAACCACCACCAAGATATGGATCCTTTATTTCACTGATACGACATTCATCTTTCAAATCCTACACATCCTCTGAACTCACAAACCTCTCGTAACAACTCCATTAACTCATAAATCAATACTTGACCTTTGAAATTCACATCCAAATTTACTATTCCCTAACTATCTAATCTACGTCCATCACATAACATCTTCATTTCTTAGTTACAACCTCCCAATAATTACTTTGTCCTTCAATTATGACATCATAGACCTTCATTCTTATATAACCGAGCTCCATAGTATTTCCAGAGATATCTTCGGGTGATACCATTCAACCTTGTTTATACGTCAGAAGTAAATCTTAGGGTAGTTGCCTACTTCTAATAATACCCTCAAAACGACAATTGTATATCTTAAACAAAACTTCACAAGTACCCATCTCACACCAAACTCATTCTAACTTAGATTCCAACTCCATATAACATAATCCATCAATGATATCCTGTAAAGATATAACTTGTTTCACTAGACTTACGTGTTTCCGAACTTAAATCTGAAAATAATGTTCATTAAATTGACCCAAATTTGAGAGACTTTTTCTATGAGAACTTCTTCATAAAAATTTAAGTGGGAGTAAATATCATCTTCGTCATTGTTAGAACCAGAAAAACTTGATTTATAATTTCACGAATCAAATATTTGCTCATAACTCAAAATCATAAGTTTCAAAGTTCTTGATCGTATATATTCAAAATCTCAAACCATAATAAAGAGTCTTTTATACTTTTAGAATTCCATATAAAACTTATATCGCAAATATTTTGACAATTGTCTTATACCTGAAATTATAACTCAACATCTTTGCTCAAAATTCCTTTATTTCCCTCTGAAACTTTCAAATATAACTATAGTTTAGATCGAAAGCGAGTGCATAAAGATATCGAATCGACGTTCCGGCTTAGTTCGTAAAACGGAGTACTTGTTGTAAAACCAACTCATATAGTTCGATAAAATACATATCCTTGCTTTAATTCTCATAGCTACACATTCATATAAAAAAAAATCAACTTACTAGGCATAAGAAAATCTATTATAAATTCGATGTGGAAAACATGTAGATTTAATAATAACACACATTTATAGTCTTGAAGGATTCAACTACCTCCAATCCGTTCTCCATAATCAAGATTTCACTCAATAAAACTCATTACATATTTAGCTTTCGCTCATAGCTTAAACCCAGATATGTAGTCAACAACTCTTGTAAACACACAAATAACACTTTGAATAATTCTGTATTTATATAAAAGGCTTATTAAGCTCAACATATGAAATCACATGAAACACGGATATAGGTTCGAAGGTGGAAGGACATGTGTGTACCTTGAAATGATTCCCACTAATTCGACATTCTGGATCACCAACTATAGCTCGAACTTCAGAAATTATCTCCTTATACATACTCCAACAACGACCTCAAAACAATAACAATAATTAATAAACTCCTCACTACATGAGAAACTAATCTAAATAACATTTCTTAATACAACCTACTATAATGATCGAATTAAATCCCACAAGTAGGAATTAATGAAACCAATTCCATAACTCCTAATTTCACTTTGCAATAACTTCAATCAAACCTATTACCAATACTAACAATCACTAACAAATTATATTAACTCACATTAGAATCTATAAACCCACAACTCTTTTCCAAAACAATATAACACTAACTGAAATTAGTACTCAACTAAAAGACGATTCTAACCGGGTTTACCACCCTTAAATCCACAACTAGCAACAGTTAGTAAGACACCAACAAAACACTAACAAGCTACTCCAATGATTCCATTTTTCTACTAATAAATATACTTTGATAACACCATATTTAATTAATCACAATCAACAAAGAACCATTCAACTGACATCACAATTTCACGACAACAACTCTAAATTACTGAACTAAATCATCCAAACTCAACTAACAAAATTTAACTAAACAAATAAGAGACTTAATAACAACATTCCTCCTTTTGAGAATAACAACATCAGTATTACCAACAACAACACAACTATAACACAACAACTACCACAGCAACAACAACTACAACAGACAAGAAAAGAAGAAAATACCTTGGTGCTCTGCAACCACCAACACACGGCCACCACCAGAGGTGGCAGCACCACGAAGCAGCGCAGGAGACCGAGAGAAAAGAACAGGACAACAACGCAGCAGCTACAACAAGAAGGGAGGGAGAGAATACTAGTGACCCCCGTCGAGGAGCACCACCAACAACATCAGCAGCGGCGAGAGCAGCTGTAACAGCCCACCGACTTAACTTCTTTAAATCAAGTTAAAGATAACTTAAAAGCATTAGCGGAAGCAAATCGTATAAAAAAAACGATACGGAGGTTGTCACACCGCTGAGTCAAACTCATTAATATGATCGAGTTGACTCTACGAGCGATATTAGGGAAACATACATTATACAAAATAGAGTTTAATTATTACAGGCCCAAAATTCAACACAAAGTATGGTTAAGCATCCTTCATAAAAGAAAAGTGAAGTTCCAAAAGATGATCATGCTCAAGCTTTGGTATACTATGATTGCTGACTCATGATTTCTTTAGAGCTTTCCATTTGCCTACCTTAGCTTATTAGATCCTGCACAAAAGTCTGCCCCACCAGGACAGGTTCACAGAACAAAAATCAGCTTATGCTGGCATGCAAATCAATTCAACTAATTATGGTGAATGAAAACAAAGGAGTGGACATACTCCAACATTTCGTATGCAAATCGTTATTTTGGCAAAGTGCCTTTGTCACAAGATCACAATTATCAAATGTGCAATATGTTTATTGGTAAACAATTTAAAATATGAATACAAGTTTAACTGATTTCGTCAATGCGCAGGAAGAAGAGATCACACATTGAGGTGCACCGGGGTGCAGGCCTCCACACAATTCGGAGCTAGGCTCCTACTATTTACTCGCTTGCAAGCTTTTATAGGACATGTCCTTACACATAATCACACACTCCTCTTCACTACGCGAAAAACAGATTCAAAATCACTGATCATAAGCACAGTTTAGTAAAAACGGTTTATAAATGTTCCACTTCTAGTATAAAATTGTAAAATCTTTCCAAGAAGTTTGGTATGGATGTATTGGTGGACTTAGGACAGTAGCTAAATGATAAATGAGATGCAAACAAACCCTAAAAAGTCACACAAACCATGTCTCCCCAAAGATTTTAATGAAATCCGAATTAAGGCAAGTCAAGGGGGGTTTTGAGTACGTAAAGGAGAATTTCTTTTAAACAAATCTTTAGCTTGAAATTAACTTTGGTTAATGTAGGTAAAATCACCTTCAACCTACTGTAAATCTCGAATTATAGCAAAGAAATTCCTTCCTCGAAAACATTTTAGGTAAACCGAGCTTAAATTGCCCTTAAAACGTGTTTTAAATAGTTTCCTCCACATCGGTTGTAATATGGATTGAGGTAACAACTCTTAGCAAGATATACTTATTGAAACACAGTACTTCATCATCAAAGTTCATTGTAAAAAAATTTCCTTTACATCCTTCCTACAAACCAAGTGCATTTCTTGTAAAGATCACATAGTAGAAAGGCTCTCAACACCTTCTCTAGTGTAATAATTTCACCACTATCACAAGAGGTTCTTTTTAACCATTTACATATATACATGTAACATCTTGTTCATCATCTAACTTACTGCATAATCCCACCAATACCATCCAAAATACAAGTAAACACAAAACCTCCCGAAAACAGTGTCCTCACACCCTTAACCGATCTAGTGTAAGAAAGGAACCCAAATTCATTTGTTTTCCATCACAAAGGTTTATACTTAATCAACATCAATATGCAGTAGCTAATAATCATTCAAACCAAAAATTCGTCCTCAAATTCGTGCTCAAAAATACATCTAATAGCTCCCATAATACTTGTTCTCCAAAGGGGATCGATTTTGCATACCTTAGCTTGTAATTAGTGTAGCTCGACTTCTCCTTCTCCTTAAGATGTGATTCTTACTTCGTTGGAATCCTAAAACACAAGTTTATACCCACAAAAAATTTCATAAGAAAATACCCAAAGCAAGTACTTGAATTGACTTAAAACTTTCACTATACTTACTGTTTGCTTGCTTGGCAAAGATGGCTCTAGTTCCTTAACTTCTTGGCTTCGAAATGGTGATTTTCTTGCTGCCCAGTATGCTCCTATATATATAGAATAAGAATCAAGCCTTGCATGCAGAATTTATGAAGGAAAAATTCGAAATAAGACAAGCAAAGGGAGCTGGCCAGAACACGCCAGAAATGGCGAGCAGAGGAGGGAAGGAGAGAAGGGTTTTGGGCAGAGTGTTTTGTTCCAACTTTGGTGATGAAAATTATGTAGAATGGGGAGGTTTATATAAGGAAGGTGTGGTTGAATTCCTTCAGCCTTAGTCGTCCCCCTTAGGGTCATTAAGAAGGTCATTCCTCCACTTAGTGCAGTCCAGAAATTCCAGTTCTTCTTTTTCTCTTAATGTGATTCCTAATTTAGTAATATACCTTAGATTAGTGGTCTAAAACCCCACAAGGTGATTATTCTAATCTAAGTATCCTTAACATAGATCTCCTTGATTTACCTAACTCCATTCATTAACGAAACTCCAAACATCCCTTCTATTAACCGTGCCCGTTAACGTGCTTAGCGGTCGATTCTTAATTTCCTATATCGCGACCTTTCCCAACTCCCATAATTGCGAATCTTTATGTGATAAAATGTCGATCGTAGTACTCACACAAAATATTATTCATATTCTTAATAAATTAATAACGTATTTATTATTTCTTTCCTCTTCTAGGCAAATAATTACACATAAGCATAAATTATCCACATCTTGTTTTCACATACACCTATCATATGTATTGTCTATATACGATCACAATTAGATTCTCATTCCCATGACTTAGGTTTCCTAATCTCAGGTTAAGTTCTCATTATTTACTGGCTGTTACACGTTTCCCCCCTCAAGAAGTTGCGTCCCGAAACTTAAGTCGTACCTTAGAAAAGTTGTGGATAACGGCTCCTCATATCAACTTCTTTTTCCCATGTAGCCTCCTCCGAACCTTGGTTTGACCATAACACTTTAACCAGCGGAATGACCCGGTTCCAGTAAAACCTTGTCCCGCCCGGTCCAATATTCGGACCGGTCTTTCCTCATAACCGAGGGTCTCGTCGAGTTGCAATGGTTCGTAAGATAACACATGAGAGGGTCATGCACATATTTCCGGAGTTGCGACACATGGAAAACGTTGTGAATGCGGGACAGTTCTACCGGTAACGCAATCTCATAAGCTACCTCATCGACCCTTTTCAGAATCTCATATGGTCCGATGAACTTTGGACTAAGCTTGCCTCGTATGCCGAATCTTTTTACGCCCTTAGTAGGAGAAACTTTAAGAAAAACTTTATCACCTACCTCAAATTCCAGTTTCCTTCTCCTTGTGTCTGCATATTTCTTTTGACGATCCTGGGCGATTTTCATTTTCTCCTGAATTATTCGGATCTGTTCCATAGTTTCTTGAATTAGTTCTGGCCCTACCGGTATTCCATTTCTCAAATCTTCCCAACAAATCGGTGTTCGGCATTTTCGTCCGTATAAAGCCTCATATGGAGCCATCCCAATCGTGGCTTGATGACTGTTATTGTAGGAGAATTCTGTCAAAGCTAAATGATCCTCCCAAGATCCTTGAAACTCCAAAGCGCAGGCCCGTAACATATCTTCCAGCACTTGAATTGTGCGCTCGGTTTGACCATCAGTGGCAGGGTGAAACGCAGTACTAAACTTTAATGTTGTTCCAAAAGCTTCCTGCAGTTTTTCCCAAAAGTGTGCCAGAAATCGGGGGTCCCTATCGGAAACGATGGTTACCGGCACCCCATGCAACCGAACGATATTCCGGATGTAGGCGTCAGCCATCTGTGACTGATTCCAGGTCCCTTTTATTGCGAGGAATCGCGCTGTCTTAGTGAGACGATCCACTATCACCCAAATCGAGTCATTTCCTTTCCTAGATTTCGGTAGACCCGATACGAAATCCATAGAGACAGAATCCCATTTCCATTCCGGAACAGGTAATGGCTGCAGCAACCCTGGTGTCTTCTGACGATCGAACTTCACTTTCTGACATGTTAGACATTTTGCCACATATCTGGCTACATCACCCTTGAGACCCCTCCACCAGAAGTATTTCTTAAGGTCTCGAACCATTTTGTCCCTACCAGGGTGCACTGAGTACGGACTACTATGAGCTTCTTTCAAAATTTTCTGTCTCAAGTCCTGATCTTCAGGGACACACCACCGCCCTTTGATTCTAATACTTCCATCTTCGTGCTTGGCGAAATCCTGAGCTTCACCATTTTCCACCTTCCCTTTAATACCCTGCAAAAATGCATCCTTACCTTGCTTCTCTCGAATTTCCACGTATAAATCAGGCTGAACGGTTAAAGCATTTACTGTTTCCCCAACTTTTCCCGGATGAACCAAAACAAGTTCGAATAGTTCTATCTCCTTACCCAGTTCTTCCGGTACTACTGATAGGAGACCTAATTCACTCCTTGGCCTTCTACTGAGTGCATCTGCCACTTTGTTGGCTTTTCCGGGGTGATACTGAATATCGATGTCGTAATCCTTGAGTAGTTCTAACCACCTTCGTTGTCTCATATTCATATCTTTCTGAGTAAAAATATATTTCAAACTTTTATGATCTGTGAACACTTTACAAGAAACTCCATACAAGTAATGTCGCCACAGTTTCAGAGCAAAGACAACCGCGGCTAACTCCAGATCATGAACTGGATAATTTTTCTCATGCGGACGCAACTGTCGAGATGCATAAGCGATCACCTTACCGTGCTGCATTAATACACATCCCAAGCCCTCCTGCGAGGCATCACTATATATTTCGAACCCATCAATGCCTGAGGGAAGAGTTAAAATAGGAGCACTAGTCAATCTCCGCTTTAATTCTAGGAAGGCGGCTTCACATTTTTCACTCCACTGGAACCGAGTGCTTTTTCTGATTAAGTTGGTAATGGGTAAGGCTATTCTAGAAAAATTCTTAACAAACCGCCGATAATATCCTGCTAAGCCCAGGAAACTTCTGACCTCCGACACATTCTTCGGTGCTGGCCATTCTGCCACTGCCTTAATCTTGTCTGGATCAACTGAGATCCCTTTCTTTGACACCACATGACCTAGGAATTTTACCTCTTCCAACCAAAATTCACATTTACTAAGTTTGGCATACAATTTCTCCTTCCGGAGTGTCGCTAACACCGTTCCTAGATGGCCTTCATGCTCCTCACGATTCTTTGAGTATATCAAAATATCATCTATAAAAATAACCACAAATTGGTCTAAGAACGGCTTGAAATATCGTTGCATCAAATCCATGAAAGCCGCAGGTGCATTGGTCAATCCGAACGGCATGACCAGAAACTCATAATGTCCATATCGGGTGCGGAAAGCCGTTTTTGGAATGTCTTCCTCCACAATCCGCATCTGGTGATATCCTGATCTCAGATCAATCTTTGAAAACACCCCGCACCCTTCAATTGATCAAATAATTCATCTATCCTCGGCAGAGGGTACCTATTAATCTTGTAATTTTATTAATCTCTCGATAGTCTATACATAACCTCATAGAACCATCTTTTTCTTAACAAACAATACGGGTGCTCCCCAAGGAGACACACTGGGTCTAATGTACCCTTTCTCGCAATAACTCCTCTAGTTGCTTTTTCAGCTCCACCATCTCTGCAGGTGCCATTCTATACGGAGCTCTGGAAATCGGGGTAGCACCTGGAATGAGATCTATGTGGAAATCCACTATTCGATGCGGAGGCAACCCCGGTAAATCCTCCGGGAACACATCAGGAAATTCTCGAACCACTGGTATATTTGCCAGCTTCGAGTCAACCTCACTTAGCTCCGTTACTTGACAAATATGACCTTCGGAAATACCCACTTCACTTCTATCCTTATAGGCACTGGGTCCCATCCAGGTGTGGCCGAAGTTTCACCACTCGAGCATAACACTCTATTATTGCTCTATTTTTACATAACCAATCCATACCCAAAATGACATCATACACTCCCAAGTCAAACATTATCAAATCTGCCTTTAAATCCACCTCCGCAATTTTTATATCACATTCTTTCAACATATATTTACATCGGAAGGTGGTTTTATCGAAGCGAGTTACATTTAAATTACATAAAGTTACTTTGGGTTTATGCTCTATGCGAGATGCAAACACATTTGAAACAAATGAGTGGGATGCTCCGAATCAAATAATACAAAAGCGAGCAAATCACACACATCGAAAGTCCCAAGTAATCACATTACCTTTTTGTTCCAAAACCTCCGGTTCTTCAGATGGTTCGGATTTTAAGGCGAATGCCCTGCCAGTTGCCTTCAATCCTCCCTTAATATTGCGACCCAAGCTTGACTCACCCGCTGCTTTTAGAAATAGTACTTCTCCAGGTCCCCGGGTACCACGAGCATTCCATTTGGATTTAGAAGGGGACACTCCTTGATCCGATGCCCCGGCCTCATACATTTAAAACAAATATTTTGGCCTTCACAATTTTTCCCATGATGTTCCTTTCCACAGCGGCGGCATTTCCACTCCTTCTTCTTCCCTTCTGCACTCTTTGCAGGAACTAACGCCATTGACGTCCCAGCGGTATCTGCCCTGAATTTCTTATTACCTCCTTCCTTAGGTCTCTCATTTCCTTTCTTCTTCCTTTTCGAGCTTTCGTCCTTTTGCTCGATGCGTTCATGCTCCAACGCTCGGTCATACAAGTCCTCAAAGCTGCTGTATACCCCAATCCTCTTCTGATACTTCAAGTTTAACCCTTCAAAGAATCGCATGGACTTCACCCTTTCGTTACTGGTGAAATCAGTAGCAAATCTTGAGAGTTCCATGAACTTGGCAGCATACTCTACTACCGACATTTGTCCCTGTCTTAAGAATAGAAACTCATTCTCTTTCTTCCTCCTCAGAGCTGGAGGGAAAAACTTGTTTCTCAATTTGTCCACAAACATTTCCCAGGTAGAGATATCCTGAGTAGAAGTTTTCTTTATCGTAACCCACCACATGTCAGCGGGTCCTTCCAAGTAGAAGGATGCCAATTTTACCTTCAGATTTTCTGGACAGTTAACTACCTCTAGTAGCTTCTCCATATACGCTACCCAGTCTTCGAACTTTACTGGGTCTGCTTCCCCGTTATATCCTCGTGGCTTATGAGCCGCGAGTCTCTTATAGAATTTCCCCTCATCATTCTCCTTGTTTTGCTCCTGTTTTTCCAGAATTGCCGTGTCCGGGTATTCATATCCCTCAACTGGCGTATCTGTTCGTCCTGCGAGTTATTCGACTGCCCCACCTGCTCAGATGCTTCCACGTTTTGCCGGATTTCATTATTGACCTCAATGGTTGCCATCACCTATAAGATCATTTATATATATTCTTAGTAGTTCCCATAATTTCCAGACGACTATATATATATTCAACTTAAGCACTTATTCACAAAGAAAATATGATTCCCCCACTTAACACATGGATGCACATATTCATAAAAGAATTCATAACAACAGTGTACACTTACAACTCTTAATGTGAAATTTCAAAGGTACATCAATTCTATAGCCCAAGGCCCAAATCCACTAAACATAGAAATTTTCCTTAAAAAAAATAAAAAAAAAAACAACAACTAAATCAACCACCACCAGCTCCATCAACTCCACTAGGCTTCCTCACCCTAAAGAAGGTTATAAGGATCATACGCATACCCACTGTCATCACTACTAGTCGACGGGGTATCTGGGACGTAGTCAGGGTCACTAACTCGAGAATTACTTCCCTGGAATACAACTCCAAGCACTACCGAGTCTCCACCGGATCCCCTAGAACCACGCGCACGGGGAGGAGCCATGCTGGTAGCGGAGTCTCCCGATCTCGGTGGTCGAGGTGGTGCCATGCTAGCAGCAGAGTTAGGGGGGTAGGAGTAGACCTTCTTCCTGCTCTTGTCCTTTGATACTCACGCGCAGCTATTCGATTAAACATGTCCCTCCAATACTCAGCTGACCGACTCATATTTTGCGTACCCGCGGCCTGTCTAGCCTGTTCCATCTCGTGTAATACCTCATCCGGTGTTCCTTCCCATCTTATTCAATTCTTGTCAACAGTTTCCATGGTAGTCCCGTCATCCAATAAGGATGAGGTTGCCACATGCAAGCTGAACAATTTCCAGTAGGTAAAGCGAAAAGTCACCCATGGCTCGAACCGTGGTAAGGTCTTGATGATGGTATATGCTTGAATAGCCGGGCGGGTGTAGGGATTGTGATCCCCAACCCCGTACAACTGATTATAACTTTGTATTTCATCTAATTTTTCTCTTGCAAACACAAAAGGATCTTCCCCTTCATTTATATGCATATCCGGCTCCGCTTGGTACCTACGGGTACCCTCGCGACTGACAGCCCAATAAACACTGCCCCTTCGGATAATCCTTGACCCACTACCGCTACCGTTACCACTGGAAGACATCTATTACACACATCCATACTACACATATTTAGATAACACATACAAAATTTACTGACATGTACATTGCCCGGATCAGACCTATTACTTTTCACAATCATAGCATTTCCGAGCTTACTTGAACATGATCAATCAAAGCATCTTAAGAACACCTATATTTTCAACAACCTGAGCTACCTATATGGTGATAAGTAATTTAAATCGTCATTATAAAAACAAAGCTAAAACCTTGGCTCGGATACCACATGTAACAGCCCACCGACTTAACTTCTTTAAATCAAGTTAAAGATAACTTAAAAGCATTAGCGGAAGCAAATCGTATAAAAAAAAAACGATACGGAGGCTGTCACCTGCTTGAGTCAAACTCATTAATATGACTGAGTTGACTCTACGAGCGATATTAGGGAAACATACATTATACAAAATAGAGTTTAATTATTACAGGCCCAAAATTCAACACAAAGTATGGTTAAGCATCCTTCATAAAAGAAAAGTGAAGTTCCAAAAGATGATCATGCTCAAGCTTTGGTATACTATGATTGCTGACTCATGATTTCTTTAGAGCTTTCCATTTGCCTACCTTAGCTTATTAGATCCTGCACAAAAGTCTGCCCCACCAGGACAGGTTCACAGAACAAAAATCAGCTTATGCTGGCATGCAAATCAATTCAACTAATTATGGTGAATGAAAACAAAGGAGTGGACATACTCCAACATTTCGTATGCAAATCGTTATTTTGGCAAAGTGCCTTTGTCACAAGATCACAATTATCAAATGTGCAATATGTTTATTGGTAAACAATTTAAAATATGAATACAAGTTTAACTGATTTCGTCAATGCGCAGGAAGAAGAGATCACACATTGAGGTGCACCGGGGTGCAGGCCTCCACACAATTCGGAGCTAGGCTCCTACTATTTACTCACTTGCAAGCTTTTATAGGACATGTCCTTACACATAATCACACACTCCTCTTCACTACGCGAAAAAAGATTCAAAATCACCGATCATAAGCACGGTTTAGTAAAAACGGTTTATAAATGTTCCACTTCTAGTATAAAATTGTAAAATCTTTCCAAGAAGTTTGGTATGGATGTATTGGTGGACTTAGGACAGTAGCTAAATGATAAATGAGATGCAAACAAACCCTAAAAAGTCACACAAACCATGTCTCCCCAAAGATTTTAATGAAATCCGAATTAAGGCAAGTCAAGGGGGGTTTTGAGTACGTAAAGGAGAATTTCTTTTAAACAAATCTTTAGCTTGAAATTAACTTTGGTTAATGTAGGTAAAATCACCTTCAACCTACTGTAAATCTCGAATTATAGCAAAGAAATTCCTTCCTCGAAAACATTTTAGGTAAACCGAGCTTAAATTGCCCTTAAAACGTGTTTTAAATAGTTTCCTCCACATCGGTTGTAATATGGATTGAGGTAACAACTCTTAGCAAGATATACTTATTGAAACACAGTACTTCATCATCAAAGTTCATTGTAAAAAAATTTCCTTTACATCCTTCCTACAAACCAAGTGCATTTCTTGTAAAGATCACATAGTAGAAAGGCTCTCAACACCTTCTCTAGTGTAATAATTTCACCACTATCACAAGAGGTTCTTTTTAACCATTTACATATATACATGTAACATCTTGTTCATCATCTAACTTACTGCATAATCCCACCAATACCATCCAAAATACAAGTAAACACAAAACCTCCCGAAAACAGTGTCCTCACACCCTTAACCAATCTAGTGTAAGAAAGGAACCCAAATTCATTTGTTTTCCATCATGCAAAGGTTTATACTTAATCAACAACAATATGCAGTAGCTAATAATCATTCAAACCAAAAATTCGTCCTCAAATTCGTGCTCAAAAATACATCTAATAGCTCCCATAATACTTGTTCTCCAAAGGGGATCGATTTTGCATACCTTAGCTTGTAATTAGTGTAGCTCGACTTCTCCTTCTCCTTAAGATGTGATTCTTACTTCGTTGGAATCCTAAAACACAAGTTTATACCCACAAAAAATTTCATAAGAAAATACCCAAAGCAAGTACTTGAATTGACTTAAAACTTTCACTATACTTACTGTTTGCTTGCTTGGCAAAGATGGCTCTAGTTCCTTAACTTCTTGGCTTCGAAATGGTGATTTTCTTGCTGCCCAGTATGCTCCTATATATATAGAATAAGAATCAAGCCTTGCATGCAGAATTTATGAAGGAAAAATTCGAAATAAGACAAGCAAAGGGAGCTGGCCAGAACACGCCAGAAATGGCGAGCAGAGGAGGGAAGGAGAGAAGGGTTTTGGGCAGAGTGTTTTGTTCCAACTTTGGTGATGAAAATTATGTAGAATGGGGAGGTTTATATAAGGAAGGTGTGGTTGAATTCCTTCAGCCTTAGTCGTCCCCCCTTAGGGTCATTAAGAAGGTCATTCCTCCACTTAGTGCGAGTCCGAAAATTCCAGTTCTTCTTTTTCTCTTAATGTGATTCCTAATTTAGTAATATACCTTAGATTAGTGGTCTAAAACCCCACAAGGTGATTATTCTAATCTAAGTATCCTTAACATAGATCTCCTTGATTTACCTAACTCCATTCATTAACGAAACTCCAAACATCCCTTCTATTAACCGTGCCCGTTAACGTGCTTAGCGGTCGATTCTTAATTTCCTATATCGCGACCTTTCCCAACTCCCATAATTGCGAATCTTTATGTGATAAAATGTCGATCGTAGTACTCACACAAAATATTATTCATATTCTTAATAAATTAATAACGTATTTATTATTTCTTTCCTCTTCTAGGCAAATAATTACACATAAGCATAAATTATCCACATCTTGTTTTCACATACACCTATCATACGTATTGTCTATATACGATCACAATTAGATTCTAATTCCCATGACTTAGGTTTCTTAATCTCAGGTTAAGTTCTCATTATTTACTGGCTGTTACAGCAGCAGCGAAGGAGAGAGAGAAAACGCGAGCAGGGGAGGGAGATGATAAGATGGCAGCAGCGTCGGCGAAACGAGATGAAGCTCCGGCGAGCTTGGGGAAGCGCCGGCGAGACAACGACGCAGGGAAGAGAGAAAACTGGGCTGGGGTTTAAGGGTTTCTCACAGGAAGAGAGAGAAGGAATTTGGGTGAGGTACCCTCCAAATGAACCGACAAGAATAAAGGGGGGTTTGGGGGTTTACTTTCCACATCAGGTAAAGAGATAGGAATTAGGAAACCGACTTGGTATCCTATTTTGGGCAAAATACAACTCAACTAGTTGCACATATAAAACTCAACATATGAATTTAATAATAATTTCATAAAATTAAATAAATAAATATATTATAACACGACAAATAAAAATAATACTCCACGACTCAAATAAAATAAGAGTTTTCGGAGCATAATTAGCTTAATGAATATAATTAATGTTTAATAAGGCTATTACATATCCCCGCCTCAAGAAGTTTCAAAATTTCCTTTTTTACCACCTCTTTCATGTTATTATATAGCCTTTTTTGAGGCTCAATTGAAGAGGCTTGACCATCATCCAAATGAATTCGCTGCATACATAAGGTGGGACTTAGACTCTTGAGATCATCAATTGTATACCCAATGGCACTTCGATGTTGTTTTAGAACACAAAGAAGTTTGTCAAGAGAAGGACCATTGAGTGTAGAATTGACAATCACGGGGTACGTCTCGTTATCTCCAAGAAAAACATACTTCAAAGAAGGGGGGAGGGGTTTTAACTCACATGTAGGAGGAGGCGTAGTCCTCTCCTCTTTTTCTAATGAAGCCTCCAAACCCTCGAAGCTTGCATGAGTAGGTTGGTAGATTGGTGCCTTGTCCATGGCTTGCTTGAGGCGCCAAGCTTCACCCTTCTTTTCTTGTTCTTCCCCTAGGAGCACATCTTCAAGAGGATCCCTTGCTTCAACCAAAGCCCTTAGGCTTAGCACTTCTTGCTCAAGGGTATCAATCCGATGCACTTCTTCCATAATAGGAGCTTTCATGCTCTTGTTGAAAGCGAATTACATCTTCTCATCTCCAACTCTTAATGTCATTACATCTCTCTTCATGTCAACTAGCACTCTGGCCATTTTCAAGAAAGGCCTTCCCAAAATAAGAGGTACTTGGGAGTCTTCTTCCATATCCATTACTACAAAGTCACAAGGAATGAAGACTCTCCCAACTTGCACCGGAACATCCTCCAATTCTCCAACGGGCACCTTAACCAAGCAATCCGCTAGTTGTATCACCCTTGTTGTTCGCTTAAGCTCAAAGTTGAGCTTCTTTGCAATGGAGAGTGGCATTAGGCTTACACTAGCCCCAAGATCGGCCAATGTTCTCTTTGGCTCCAAATCTCCAATTCTCAAGGGTATGGAGAAGGACCCCGGATCTTCAAGCTTTTTGGGGAGCTTGTTTTGGAGGACCGCACTAACTTCGGCGGTGAGAGCAATGGTGGAATTTTCTTCAAGTTTGGACATGTTGGAAAGAAGTTCCTTTAGAAACTTGGCATAAGTGGGCATTTGAGCCATAGCTTGGAGAAATGGGATGTGAACTTGCAAACCCTTCATTACCTCAAGGAACTTGATAAATTTGTCATTGAAATGCTTCTTTGCTAACCTTTGAGGATATGGAACCGGAGGGGTGTAGCTCTTCATTGGAGGAGGCTCTTTGCTTGATGTTTCACGTTCAACAACTATAGGAGTCCCATCCTCATGAATGTCTTCCATAACGACATTTTCAACCTCTTTATCAACTTCACTATCCACATTCTCACTCTCATTGGAGGGGTTAGCATCATCAAGTGTAGGCATCTTAGGACCTTCATAGTGAGCCCCGGATCTTAAAGTGATGGCTTTAGCTTGCTCTCGGATAATGGGTTGGCTAGGAAGTTGGGTGGAAGAGTTTGAGGAGTTGTTGCTCACTTGTTGAGCGACTTGGGAAAGTTGGGTTTCAATGATCTTATTGTGAGCATTCATTTGTTGGAGGGAAGTGTGTATGTCTCCAAACTTCCTATCGTTATCGGCATTGGTTTTTGTTTGTTGAGCTAAGAAGAGTTGGAGGGTGGATTCAAGGGAGGATTGTTTTGGTTGATTTGGTTCAAAGGGAGCTCTAGGGGGTGGTTGTGTGAATGTTTGTTGAGGGTTATGGAATCCGGGTGGTCTAGCTTGGTAAGGTTGGGGGTGGTTGAGGGTTCTTCTATCCTCCACTCGCATTGTTATTCCATCTTGCTTGGTTGTTGAAGTTAGGATTTCCCTTACCCCTAGTATCCACCCAAGCAACATGGTCCATAGACCCACCACAATAGGAGCTAGCATGGTCCGACCCACCACAAATCTCACAAGAAAAAGCTTGGGAAGTGCCTTGGTTAGGAGATGTCAAGCTTACCTTTTCCAATTTCTTGGCAAGGGTATCAAGTTTTGCATTGATGTGATCAATGGCATCAAGATCATACTTGCCTTTACTTGCATTCTTCTTGCTTGCAGTTCTAGTAGAATTCCCCCAAGAGTAGTGTCTTAGTACCTCTTCAATTGTAGGCTCAATAGTGTCAACCGGAAGCTTTGTTAGTTGGTCTCCCGCACCTGAATCAAGGCTTGCACGGGTCATAGGAAGGAGACCATCATAGAAGCTTTGCATAAGCATCCATTGACTATAACCATGGTGAGGACAAGATCTTCGAAGGTCCTTGAACCTATCCCAAGCTCCATACAATGTCTCATCCTCCTCTTAAGAGAAATTAGCTATCTTCCTCCTAGCTTCGGAGGTCTTCTCTTGAGAGTAGAATTCATCCACAAAAGTCATGGTAACTTGTGCCCAAGTTGTCAAAGAGTCTTCCGGAATGGATTGCAACTATTTCTTAGCCTTGCCCACAAGAGAGAAGTGAAATAGGTTGAGCCTCACAAACTCTTGACTCACATTGTTTTGCTTCACCGTGGCACATAGTTCCAAGAAATTAGCCAAATGCTCAAGAAGGCACTCATGAGTCAAAGCCCCATATGGCTCTTATTTGATCATGCGAATCAAATGAGGAGAAAATTCAAAGTTGGCGGTAGTAGTTGGGCGGCGAACACCACTTTTGAGTTTAAATGCCTTGGGATGCCCAAAATCCCGTAATGCTCTAGGAGCCTCATCCCCCATAGTGCTAGAAGTAGTGGAGGTAGATGACTTTTGCTCAAAAGTCGTTTGTTCAACACTCGGTTGTTCAACGATCGATGGTTGGACCGTGGGTTCCCTAAAAATTCTCCTTAATTGCCTCAATGTATTTTCAAGGTTATGATCGACGGGGATGGTTGGATATCCCCTTAATCTTCGTGACAAGCAACCAACAAAGCTAAAGAGAATATTAGTAAAAACAATTAAGAGGTAAACACACCAAAATAAAGAAAAAAATAATTTAGTCTCAAAATTAACCAATTAGCTAATGTTAACCGCTACCTCCCCGGCAACGGCGCCAAAATTTGACGGGTCGTTGTATACTCACCAAATATAACCTAAATTACCCAATATAGGGTAAGTATAGGGTCGAATCCACAAGGAATTAGGGTTAAATCAAGAGTTAATTAGCTAACTACAATGAGCTAAATCAATTTTTGGGTTTTTTTTTTTTGAAAGTTTAGCAATGATTCTAAAATCTAATTGAACTAGGAAATATGCAAAGTACATCAACAAACAATTAAAAGAGATAAGACAAGGGTAAAGGAACTAGGGGATTAGGGGGATTTACCAACACTCAATCCAAGAATCCAATCATCAAAGCCAAGGGGAAACAAATGGGGGATCACAAGGGGAAAGTCACGTACATATGAACTCTAATTACTCTCTCGAGCTAATTAGAGGAGCTTGATTAGTCACTCATGACCTATTCTCATGGCATGAGCAACCAATCTAGCCAAATCAAGCACAACATGATTAATCGAGCGTCCCTAAACAAGAAAATGCATATTTTCATGGAGATCCTAGTCTAGCAACCAAACTTCGTTTATTCCTAGCTTCAACTCTCAATCCTTCACTAGGAATTCCAAATGTGCAAGTTAAGTGGTGATCAAGCACCCAACAAACCAAGTTAAACAAGTTTGATCAACAAGTTCAACCCCAAAAGTTAACCCCCTAACTTGATCTAAGATTCAAAGATTAAATGAAGGTTACATCCCTTCCCCTAGTAAGAAACTACTCACACATTATGGAAATAAAACAAATTGGTTAATTAGCCACCTTTTTAGTTCTTTTTTTTTGTTGGAAGCCACCACTTGCCGGAATCCGGCGTTGACCTCGATTTTCCGGCGTTGACCATCAGATTTTCGCCATTTCTTCCACCTGGGTTGCTGGGGGATGCGAGGGGGGAGAGGGGCTTAGGGCTGGGAGGGTGGGGATGGTAGTGGGGAGTGTTTGCCGGGGGTTGCGAGGAAGGAGGGGGGTTGTCGGGGGATGCGAGGGGGGAGGGGAGAGAAGGATAAAGGGGGAAGAATGGCGAAAATCTGATGGTCAATGTCGAAAAATCGAGGTCAACGCCGGATTCCAGCAAGTGGTGGCTTCCAACAAAAAAAAGAGCCAAAAAGGTGGCTAGTTAACCAAAAATTTTTAAAAGGTGGTTTCTCACAAAAAAGTGATTATAAAAGTTGGTTTCTGACAAATTTTCCTAAAACAAAACAAAGCTTGAAATAACTTCATCACCATAACCATGGCGGAAAAAGAGAAAAATACAAATAATCAACTAATAAAACAAGATCTAAACAAACAAAGCATGAAATAAACAACGATAATGGAAGAAAAGAAGAAAATAAACAAAGATTACCAATTTTAAACTTTCATAAATGAATAATAGAGATCTAAAAGATTCAAACTTCCACTTTTCTCTCTCCTAGGGTTTTGTTCTAAACTTGAATGCTAAAACAAGATCTAATCTCTCCCTAATCTCTAATTAAAAATTACCTAAGTTAAAATAAGAGGAGTCCCTCTTATATAGTCATAAGAAATAAAACAGAAAAATTACAAAACAGCCAACGCATTAAAAAAAACTGAAATCGCGAAATCCTTCAGGAAAAATAACCCGAGCCCTCGGGTGAACTGACCCGAGCCCTCAGGTCACTAGACCCGGGCGGGTCCGCTTATCAGGAATCATGGAGGGAGCTCAAAACTTGTGACCCGGGCGGGTCTGTGAACCCGAGCCGTCGGGTCATGTGACCCGGGCGGGTCGACTGATGGTGAGTGAGCTGCGTGTGCTGGCTGGGCTGACCCGGGCCCTTGGGTCAACGCCTTCCTCTTCTTCTTCTCCTCTTTCGAGCCCTTTAGTGCTCCATTTCTTCAATGCCTTGCCTCGGGTTTGTGCATAGAACCTCCAAGCATGCTCCAAATCCTGAAATAAAAACACACCCAAAGAAAGAGCGCAAAGGAGGGAAGATGCACAAAAAGAAAGAAAAGGAAGAAACTTAACCTAAATTAACCTAAAAACTATCATAAAAACTATTAAAAACTAATCATAAATTAAGCATATAAACCAATCATCAATTAGCAATACTATAGTAGTTGTGATTTTTCTTCCCCTCCATGGATGAATATGTTTTTCTTTGGAACATGAGTGGTATTGATAAACTGTACATTTAAACTATTTGTGTAAATAAATTATGGAAACAAGTGGGTAAAGGTCGATACCAAATAGGGTACGGTATGAGCAAGAACAAAAGCCATTGGAGGATGGGTGATCTCCTTCCGAACCCTCGTTGGGTGGGTGAAGTCCAACAGATAATAAAAATGGGACATGTTCTAGTTAAGGCTTGCAAGCATAATAATTAAACGGTGGGGTGATAACCTCCATTAGTTTAGAGATAGTCGGCTTCTTGTATAGGGAGTCCCTCTCTACTCGTGTTCGCTTTACCCCACATAGCTAAACACCACATACTAAAAGGATTTTTGAATGTTCTAGGTGGTAGCATTCATGATATAAATTCTTAATTTCAAGCGTTTGTGCAAGGATAGTAATCCTGATATTTCAACAAACACCTTACGTGTGAAACATAAGGGTTCTAGCATAAATTGCATATAAAAGGTCTTAAGCCACCAAAAATGAATTTTAGGGGTGAACATATGTATTCAACTGTTGTTGAACTTTGTCCTTATGGAAATAAACTTATAATCTGTAGTAGATGTATGTGTACGCTTTATCGGACTTTCTAGTTAAGGGTGTGTTGTAATAAAAATATTTCTAACTATTTGATTTTAAGTATTTTGATTACAACTTAACACTTGTGCCAGTAACAGCTCCGGATGACTAATGTATGTTTCTGCAACGCTTCCTTAGGCTATTAAGATGCTTGGAATTTTGGGGTTGTTACACTTGATGAGTAATAAACTGCGCAACTATATTTTAAGCCACTAAAATGAATTTCTGGTTGGACAGTGTGTGTACTTAATTTTTCTGATTTTGTTATTAGAACCTGTCCTGGTGGGGGCATAGTTCATTGTTAGTGATTTTGCAGGCTTGATGTCGACGACTTACACTGGAATATGTTTATTGAGTAAGAAGAAGATTTTTTTGTTATGAAACGATGGGCTGAGGATATAGTTAGATGCTTTATTTGGAAGTATTATGTAATCTGATATTTGGTTTTCAAGCTGTTTTGGTTGTGGTCCCCTGACCCACAGGTCCAGGATCGTTTTTATAAGTTTTGTTTCCGCTGTGAATTAATGTACATTCGAGGTTTGTTAAGTGTTGATTGTGATTTGTGTATCTTAAGTGTGATTAGCTAGCAACTCGGAAGTGCGGACTGTTACAGGTGGTATCAGAGCAACCCCGCGATCGTGTGCCAAGTTAGCCACCTAGCGGGGGTAAAAGATTCTTGGGAATGTCTGAAATTGATTTGGGTTATAAGTAGTCAAGAATTGAGAAATAGATCGAGAAATTTAAGGTTCAGTATTGAGAATTGAATGTTGAGTATAGAATTGAGTATTGAGATTGAAAATTTGCAAAAGTAAAAAGTTTTATTGGGTTTTTAACTTTGAGTATGAGTTACTATTGGAAGAAGATCAAATTAAATTGATTGAGATTGTGGGGAATTCGTAATTGGAAGATTGTGATTATTAATTGGGTTGGAGAGAAATTGTCTTTTGAGATATTAGAGTTCCGCTATTAAATTACAAGTTCTTTTAGTTTGATTTTTGTGAAAATATTTTCTGTTATGTACTCATTTTGAGATGATCTAAAGGTTTAATTTTTCAAATTTGGAGGACGAGATTTATTTTAAGGGTGGTAGCATGTAATAGCCCATATTTTTAAGCAGGTTTAATTTGATGTTAATTATCTATCTTAACTTAAAAATAATATTTGAGCATAGTTTGATGGATTTTGTTAATAAAGTTTATGGCTTCATGACAAAAAGGAGCTGTATTTTATATTCTAAAATGACATTTTCTTATATGGTTTTTTTAGGACTAGAATTTTTTTATAAAAAAAAAAAAACAATTGTATCTTTCAATGTAGTTGAGGTGTCAAATGTTATAAGAGTTCCAAGCTCTCATTCTCGTTCTCACTCTTCGTGTCACGTTTCAAGGGATACAAAACATCATCTTGTTCTTTGTGTCTTCATAATCAAAAGCCAAGTCGTATCTCACATAGATCAAAAACTTCAACATTTCAATTTAATTACCCAAGTGGTTGAGAATTGGAGAAACCCCAAATCCAAAACAAAACCCCAATACTCATTATTCTCTCTCCTCTGTTTTTGTCAATCTGCTACCTCAATTATCTACAGCATGCAATCCATTTTTGTTCCTTGTTTCTTCATCAAACTTGTAGATCTCTTCGATTTATTGAATTTAGGCTCAAAAATTTCTTCAATCGGAGTTCGGAGCTATGAGTTATAGCCTTTGCAAGTTTGGTGTTGCTGTTGTACTTCCTGAAGCGTTGCTGCTGCGTGTTGTTGCTTTTTATTCTCTCATCTTGTAGTTTCTCAAATTGGATTATTCATCTTAATTGAAGGTATAAAACCCTTTTTCATCTCTCTCCTTACAAGTTAAGGAACCAAATTTGGTGTTATATATAATTGTTGTCTGATAATTATCTCAAAGATCCAACTTTTATTATGATGGCATAAAGGAAATCATTTCATGAACTGGATTATAATAAATAATATTTTGAAGTTCATTGAATTCAAGTTTACAAAACTGTTTTAAAAAAAATGCAATGTTTGTTTCCATTAACTTGAGTTGAAAAATTAAACAAATTCAAGTAGTTAAAATGATGTTCTATTGGAATTTCAAAGGAAATCATATAAGGGTGATCTTTAGCATTTTATAGATAGCAATTTGGATTCTCGCAGGTTGTAGAGATTAGTTCCAACGAGAAGCTTATAATTATATATGTATGGATCATTGACTTATTTTGGCAAGTAAACTAACATGTTTGGTTCCTAAGGGAATGTTAGCAAACTTATGGAAAGGTTGCTTTAAGGAACTTCATGTAGTTGGTCTGTTTATATGATGTTTTGGTGATAGTTTCTAACTAGTGATATTGTTGGTGAGGTTGTTATGTGGAAAAGTAATAATGGAGTTCAAGCTATATTTGGTGATCCAGAATGTCAAATTATTGGGAATCGTTTCAAGGTACACACATGTCCTTCCACCTTTGAACCTATATCCGTGTTTAATGTGATTTCATGTGTTGAGCTTAATAAGCCTTTTATATAAATACAGAATTATTCAAAATGTTATTTTTGTGTTTAGAAGAGTTGTTGACTACATGTCTGGTTTTAAGCTATGAGCAAAAGCTAAATATGTGATGAGTTTTATTGAGTGAACTTTTGATTATGAAGAACTGATTGGAGGTAGTTGAATCCTTTTAGAATGTAAATGTGTGTTATTATTAAATCTACTTGTTTTCCACATCGAATTTATAATAGATTTTCTTATGCTTTTTAAGTTGATCTTTTATATAAAAATGTAGCTATGAGAAAGGATCCTTAGTATATCTAACTATATAAGCTGGTTTTTCCACAAGTACTCCGATTTACGAACTAAGCCGGAACGTCGATTTGATATCTTTGTGAACTCGCTTTCGATCTAAACTATAGTTATATTTGAAAGTTTCAGAGAAAAACAAAGGAATTTTGATCAAAGATGTTGAGTTATAATTTCAGGTGACAATTGTCAAAATATTGCGATATAAGTATTATATGGGGTTCTGAAAGTATGAAAGACTCTTTATTATAGCTTGAGATTTTGATTATATATGATCATGAACTTTGAAAATTATAAATTTGAGTTATGAGCAAATATGGACTCGTGAAATTATAAATCAGGTGTTTCTAGTTCTATTAATGACTGGGAGGATCTTTACTCCTACTTAAATTTTTATGAAGAAGTTCCCATAGAAAAAATCTCTCAAATTTGGGTCAATTTAATGAACATTATTTTCGGATTTAAGTTCGGAAACACGTAAGTCTTGTGAAACAAGTTATATCTTTATAGAATATCATGAATTATGTTTTATGGAGTTTCGAATCTAAGTTAGAATGAGTTTGGTGTAAGATGTGTACTTGTGAAGTTCAGTTTAAGAAATAAAATTGTCGCTTTGAGGGTATTATTAAAAGTAGACAACTATCCTAAGATTTACTTATGGCGTATAACCAAGGCTGAATGGTATCACCCGAAGATATCTCCGGAAATACTATGGAGCTTGGTTATATAAGAATGAAGATCTATGATGTCATAATTGAAGGACGAAGTAATTGTTGGGAGGTTCTAACTAAGAATGAAGATGTTATTTGATGGACTTAGATTAGATAGTTAGGGAATAGTAGTAACTTGGATGTGAATTTCAAAGGTCAAATATTGATTTATGAGCTAATGGAGTTGTTACGAGAGGTTTGTGAGTTCAGAGGATGTGTAGCCAAAATAAGTACTAGAGATAGGAGATATTAAATATTGAGGAGTAGGATTTGAGATATGAATGTCTTATCAGTGAAATAAAGGATCCATATCTTGGTGGTGGTTTGGAGGAGTATCGATTAGAGAGACATAATTTACAATACTTATGTAATAATAGATCATATCCGCAAAGGGGTGAAGTAAAAGAGTTTGGAGCATAATTTTTTCTATTAGATGAGTAAGATTATATAAATCGAAGTTGGGAAAAAAATAATAATAAATCTAGATAATAGATAGCTTGGTAATTAAAGTTATATAATGACAATACTAAGCATATGGTGTTAAGACTAATATGAGCTTTCAGTACAAATACATGGGAGTATGGTTGTGAATTATAAATTTAAGAAGGATAAGGACAACGAGTTTGAGTATTGGGAAATATTAAAGTTCAGATGGAAAATTTCATCATAGAATATTTAATTATGACATGGAAATATGGAGTGAGATATTTTGACTTGCCATAGTAATTGTAGGTGATTTATGATAATGTAATAAGGTTATATTCTGGCAATGAGAGTTCATGTATTGGGATAAGAAAACCTTTAAGGGGAAATTCATATCATGAGAATTTTGGAATGCTATAGTTTAGTTGCTATAAGTTAAAGACGGAAGTCCAAGTATAAAGAGAAACTGTTACGATGAAGGGAATTGCCAAAACGTGTTAGAGTATATCTTATAGTCTACAAGTAAAATATTACAGGTAATTTGTATGAGCTTAGAATTGGGTCTCGATAATAGTTAATTATCTTATAAGTATTTGAGAATCATATTTTACATTTTGATTATGTTATGGGTTCGACTGCGGAAAGACATTTGATTTCGAATACGTTTTATGTATATTACTTCCTTTAAGAAAATATTTGAGGTAAGTCAGATTATTTTGAGTTTTGAGTTTTTGGATATGTTAATTGCATTTCAACTCTGTTTTGCTTTATATTAATTTACGGACGGAAGTTTAAGTCGTTGATACACTTTGGAATTGAATATGCGATATGAATTGAGAACAAGAGTATAAGTTTTGAAAAATATAAGTTTGTGTTATTGAGAAAATAAGTATTATGATTTAGTTATTGTTTTATGGGGAAAGTGAACAACATTTGTGGAGCGAGTTGCTCATTATGTGTTATGGAGCTGGTATTGCTCCTTTGGGTAGGGTCATGACCTAAAAGTTCTTGAGGTTAAGCTTTAGAAATTCCTAATTCGGAGTACCGAGCAGGAAGTTATGTTCATTTTAAGTTCAATGTTTCTGCTGGAATTATTTTGACAAAAGTTTCACATGTTCAAGTTAACTCAACCCTTTTAATAAAGTTTAAATGAACCCACTAAGTGCATATATGTCATTCACAAGCAGTAAATATTCGATTATTTCTTTCTATTTCTATATTTAACTATTATATGGAATTGTTTGATGTAAAACGAAAGATTTCAAAAGAAGATTCAAGTCTTGCAAATGATTAGCAATACTATAGTAGTTGTGATTTTTCTTCCCATCCGTGGATGAATATGTTTTTCTTTGGAACATGAGTGGTACTGATAAACTGTACATTTAAACTATTTGTGTAAATAAATTATGGAAACAAGTGGGTAAATGCCGATACCAAATAGCGTACGGTATGAACAACAACAAAAGCCATTAGAGGATGGGTGATCTCCTTCCGAACCCTCGTTGGGTGGGTGAAGTCCAGCAGATAATAAAAATGGGACATGTCCTAGTTATGGCTTGCAAGCATAATAATTAAACGGTGGGGTGACGACCTCCATTAGTTTAGAGACAGTCGACTTCTTGTATAGGGAGCCCCTCTCTACTCGTGTTCGCTTTACCCCACATAGCTAAACACCACGGGCCAAAAGGATTTTTGAATGTTCTAGGTGGTAGCATTCATGATATAAATTCTTAATTTCAAGCGTTTGTGCAAGGATAGTAATCCTGATATTTCAACAAACACCTTACATGTGAAACATAAGGGTTTTAGCATAAATTGCATATAAAAGGTCTTAAGCCACCAAAAATGAATTTTAGGGGTGAACTTATGTATTCAACTGTTGTTGAACTTTGTCCTTATGGAAAGAAAATTATTATCTGCAGTAGATGTATGTGTACTCTTTATCGGACTTTCTAGTTAAGGGTTGCTAATGTTGTAATAAAAACATATATAACTATTTGATTTTAAGTAGAGCTGATCAACTCCAGCCCGGCCCGTTTTTTGCTTTGGGACGGGATTTGGGCAAGCAAAAAATGTCTTTTTAGTCTAATTTTGGGCTCGGCCCGATTTTGGCCCGAAATAGCGGGTGTTGGGCGCAAAATTTTGGCCCGAATTTCGGCCCGGCCTGACCAATGGGCAAATTTTTTTTAGCCACGGCCCGACCCGAACCTGGCCCGGCCCGACCCATTATCACATCTAATTTTAAGTATTTTGATTACAACTTAACACTTATGCCACTTAACAGCTCCGGATGACTAATGTATGTTTCTGCAACGCTCCCTAAGGCTATTATTATGCCTTGAATTTTGGGGTTGTTACACTTGATGAGTAATAAATTGCGCAACTATATTTTAAGCCACTAAAATGAATTTCTGGTTGGACAATGTGTGTACTCAGTTTTTCTGATTTTGTTCTTGGAACCTGTCCTTGTGGGGGCAGAGTTCATTGTTAGTGATTTTGCAGGGTTGATGTCGAGGACTTGCATTGGAATATGTTTATTGAGCAAGAAGAAGAGTTTTATGTTATGAAATGGTGGGCTGAGGTTATAGTTAGATGCTTTATTTGGAAATATTCTGTAATCTGATATTTGGTTTTCAAGTTTTTTTGGTTGTGGGCCCCTGACCCACAGGTCCAGGATCGTTTGTATAGGTTTTGTTTTCGCTGCGAATTAATGTAAATTCGAGGTTTGTTAAGTGTTGATTGTAATTTGTGTATCTTAAGTGTGATTAGCTAGCAACTCGGAAGTGCGGACTGTTACAGCAGCCCCCTCCCTCTTCATCTCCCCCGCAGCCACCCCTCCCTCGCAGTCGCGCCTCCCCCTCCCCACCACCCCCAGCCCGCAACCCTCAATCTCTCCACATCTCTCTCTCTCTCTCTTTATAACCATCTAATCTATCTTTACATATCCATCTGTCTCTTTCCCGTTGCTTCATATAATCCAAACCTTCATCGTCTTTTTTCATCAATCCGCCGACCTCGTTTTCTCTGATTCTAATTCCAGCCAAGGTTTCAGAAAATTTTTTAATTGAAATTTGTGTATTTGAGAAGGGGAGCAGAGTGAGGAGGCGGGGAGGGGAGGATATCGGGCTGAATTCGGGAGAGGGGGAGGGGGCATGGGAGGGGGATGCGGGCTAGGGGGTGGTGGGGAAGGGGGAGGAGGAGGCGCACTGCGGGGGAGGGGGCTGCGGGGAGGGGAAGGGGGTGGGGCTCGGGTTCAGGGGGTGGTGGTGGGTTAGGGAAAGTGAGAGTTAGGGTTACTTAGGGTTAATTGGGTTTACTTAGGGCTTTTAGGGTTGATTAGGGCTTTTTAGGGTTAATGACTAACGGAATTAACCGCCGTTAGCCCGTTAGTCATTAAGGGCATTCTGATGTTCAGAAAGTCAAGGGTATATGGTGAATTCGGGAAAAAGTTGGGGTATCTGGTGAATACAAAAAATGTGTCAGGGGTATTTGGTGAAAAAACCGTTAATTAAATAATAATAATTGAGATTTGTAAATGTTAAGTATGATTAGCTGGCAGCTCGTAAGTGCGAACTGTTATAGGGGCGTATGTGGGGAAAGACACCTCACCATCTACCATGGTGGTAATTGGTTCAGTTTTAAAAAATCGGATTTTTGGTTTGATTTGGTATAATTTGTTTTAGCTTTGATACCATGTTAAGCTTAGATTCAAGGCAAAAAGTTTGAGTATTATTATTAAACAATGAGAATATAATAGTACATCAAGAAACCTAATTTAGATAAGCAAAATATATTATCTAAATATAATATCTTTATATATTATTTTATCACTACAATGCAACTTTTTGGCTTTTTCTATAACTTGTGACTCCCAACAAACCGAGAATGTATACTTTTACGCAAAATACACTTCAGCTGAACACACCTTTACTGCTCTAGGCAGGGACGGATCAGGGGGCGTACCCGGGCCTTGACCCTCCCCATCATGGTGCGTTGCATGTTTATTATAGAATACAAATGGTACAGGGTTCAAATCCCTTTGCGTGACCTCTTTTCCAAAATGTAAAACCACTTTCCTTCTTACTCTTAGATGCCTTTTCATTTCTCATCTTTTTTTCATACATTGTTTTTTCAGATTTAAGTGGAATACTTAATTTAAACATCTGTATGACCTTAATATGTTTCTTTTTATGTAGATATGAACTTAATTAGTTTTACATCCTTTTTTTTAATTAGTAATTTCGAATCTCGCAGATAAATTATAATATTACTCTGAATCGCGCTTGCAAGGCACCACGTTGACCATTAATATTTTGTAGTTTTCTATGTGTGAAAATAAATAAAAAATCATCGTAGTTAACATTAATGGTTTTACATATTTGTTAAAAAATTTATTTTTGAATATATATATTTTTTAGAAACTTTAGAACAAGACCAATATACAAATACTGCAAAAGGTAAAGCATTATGACTAATAGATAAAAGGGAACATCCATGTTCTCAAGTTTGATTTTCCCCAAGATAACCTTATACATGTTAGTATGTTACTAGACTTAATTTGGCCCATCCAATAAATTTTTCTTGATCCACCACTGGCACTACACATTTTCTAGAAAAGGCTATAAAATATCTATAAAAAAACCAAAAAAATTATTGTATAGCCTTTTGTTTTTTGTTTTTTTTTTTTGAAAAAATAGCCTTCAATATACTGCAATATGAAATCAAGTTTAAGAATTTATTTCTTTTGGAACTTTAGACAATACCTCTAAATTTTAAGAGGCCTCTCGGGTGTTCCTTTCTTTTCAAGGACCCTCCGCGTATTTTTCGATTTCTACTTTCAATTCGGAGACTTGTTAACCAAGTTAATATGGGTAAGTTGGACTCCTTTCATGGAGTTATCTCTATCATATATGGCAACACATGAGGACACTAAAAAATAGAAAAAGAAAAAAATAAGGAAAACTGCCTGCTTGATTTAAATGAAAAAGTACCATATTTAAATTGAACAGTAGTTTTTTGAAACAAAATTCAAAGACAGTTCTTGTACACAATTAATTTATTTATATATATATACTTTTTGCATGCGTGCATATAAGGTTAGTTTGTTTTGTGCTAACCTATTAACCAAAAAAGGAAATGAGGCAACAAGTAGCAAAACACGGCAAGGAAGAAAGCATAAGGTAGGATACTGAAAATTAACTTTTTTTTCACCCGAACACGGTGGTACGTGCCATAAAAAAAAGTTTCATGGGACGCCACAAGGCCGCCGGCAACTGCCGCATGAACTTCATCATATAAGGACGATGCCGCATGATTTTTTTCATGGGATGCCGCAAAGTCGCCCGCAGCTGCCGCATGAACTTTTTCATTGGACGCCGCGAGGACGCCGGCTATTGCCGCATGAACTTCATCATAGTATGCCGCATGATTTTTCATGGGATGCCGGGAGGCCGCCTACGACTGCCGCATGAACTTCATCATAGTATGCCGCATGATTTTCTTCATGGGATGCCGGGAGGCCTCCTGCAACTGCCTCATAAACTTTTTCATGGGATGTCGCGTGATCATAATGTTATAGAATGTTACAAAATAGAGGATGTTGATAACAAAACTGAAGACAAAATCAAGCATATTCTTAGCATTTTAAGGTCGTTGCATATTCAAGAAGAAGCCAAGCATAGTACTGTATCAAGGAAGGGTGAAAATTCAAGAAAAACCAACAGTACCAAAGAGTTTATCGGAGATCAAACTAACAATAGAATTAGTAATAGGAGAGGTGTTCAGTGAAGAAAATAGTATGTGTTCAATTTGCCTTGAGAAGATGCCAAGTGAAGCGAAGAACGTCAAGATGAGTCGTTGTAAGCATTTTTTTCATGGCGAGTGCATATGGCTTCCAAAGAAAAAAACATGTCCTTATTGTCGATCGAGTAGTTTAGAAAATGTGTATTTGTGATTAGGTAGTGCTAATTAAGGATTTACTGTTAGATACTACTATTCATGTACTTGATCAAACAAGTTGGAGCGAGTGTACCAAATTCTTAATTGCAATAAAATATATCTTGTGTACTGTGTTTAATTGTTGTTCTTATCAACCTTCATCTTTTATGCACTTCCTACTAGACCCATAATTGATTAATTGTATTTCATGTTCAACATGGTTTTCTCAATATTATATTCTTCATATCTATGTTCTGTTCTTTGGTTAGTCAATATGAAATTAGATCCTCTGGAGCTCTAATTGCATTGCACGGAATCCACCTTTCATAACAGAAGGGAATAGAAGTGTTACGCAGGAACTAAAAGTGGAGAAGCAAATTTCAGCAGTGTATATTTGGTGTCCTATTAAAATTGGGTGTGTGTGATGGTTGTTTGCGTGCATACTCATCGGCCCTATGAGCTACATGTATATTATTGTTATAGAATTAGTCCTATGGCCTGATTTTTCGTAAGAAACCATTTTCGTAAGAGTAACTGTAATAAACTTCAATAGTTTTCTTTGATGTACTAGCCTGATAAAATACCTGGGAACACCTAGGCAAATTGTAAACTATTATTGAAGATACAAAGATATCTATAACCACCACTTTGTTGATCTTGAACTTCTTATTGTTGTCTTTTTGTTGTCATCCACATCACACAATGTTGTTGTACTGGATGATGTCCTTACTCCTTAAGTGAGTAGCAATTTCTTATCTCATGGCAACATGTGAAAGTACTAGTTTATACTCATTAATTGTTGCATATTATCGGGTTGCATTCATATGAAAGTAGAAAGGCTTTGAAGGCTGTTAGTGAGGAGAGTTCTCCGTTTGGTGTGTGGGGGTGGCTAGATGTAAGAACTTTTAGTTGCCTGGTTAAGCAAAGCCTCTCGATTTTTGTATGGGGTCTCCTTTTATAGCTTATAGTTACAAGTAACCATATTTTTTGTTCCATAGCCTTTTGGTTTGGATTTGTTATGACAAACATGAGAAAGAACAAATAATTGAGTGCAAAACAAAGAGAAATCACACACAGATTTAACGTGATTCAACAACGGATTATTGGCTACGAACACGGGCAGAGAGAGAACTGATTTATTAATGTGGCGGAAAACAGAAATTACATATGTGTTATGAACTAATCCGCGCTTAATAAATAAACTAGGTTAAAAGCTATTTATAAACAGATTCGGAAACACGCGTTTTGTGCGTTTACCGAATAACCCGCGCGACGTGACTCGCAGTCAGCTCTCGGCATCCTGCCGCGAGTTGAGTCACCTACCACGATTCGCCCTTTTGTAGACAGCCCGATATAACACGATTCAAGGCATTATTCTTACAAATCTCCACCTTGACTTGAATCCTCTCACACAACGAGCTAGCACAAGCAACACCTTCCTTGGACGGCTCAGATATATCCACCTCTCTGACATATAGTGCAAAACACACCGTGTCTTCACAACCGTCCCTTTGGGGAGAGTTCCCAAAGATTTCATGCCGACCAAGAGCCAAATTTGGCTGACCCGATTTTGACGACGAAGAACACGGAATTTCATATTCAGATTGTGAGTGTTGACGGACTTTTCCCTAACGTGAACCACCACTCCAAACTAGAGTGTCTCTGTGCTCCACCTGTTTCTCAACACTACCACTAACAGCCAATGTGGCAACCCTAGACTCAGATAACATAGACCTTTGCAACACATACAATATCTCCCATTTAACCCTTTTCAGAATCATCTTTGAACCCCTGTAGACATACAACACTCCACCTTCACCTTTGAAACTGAACCCTTTTCTGTCAAACAGACTAAGTGAAATCAGATTTTTCGTGACCTGTGGAACGTGCCTATCATCGTTCAAAGTACAGACTTTGTCATCACATGTCCTAATTCTGATAGACCCTATACCAACTGTCTTGCAGACCTCACTGTTGGCCATAGTAACACTTCCATCAACCTGTTTATAATTCATAAACCACTCCCTGCGCGGACACATATGACAAGACGCTCTAGAATCTAAAACCCACACATCACTGCAATATGCAACTAAAGCAAAATCATCATCAGAACTCGAATTTTCTTCTGCAATAGCAGCAAAACCAGACCCAGATTTATCAGACCCGGACTTATTTTCCTGATTCTTCTTTTTAGGACATTCCTTTTTCCAATGCCCCGTTTCTTTACAGTAATTACAGACATCACTAGGATTTGGACCTCTAGAAGACGGTTTCCTGGATTTTCTCCCCGAATTCCCATGTCCGTTATCACTGGCTACTAATCCAGCAGCCTGATCGACTGTACCTGTACTAGACGCCTTATGACGAATCTCTCTAGTATGAAGTGCAGATCTTACTTCTTCTAATGACAGACTATATTTCCCAACAATAAAAGAATCCTCAAAATTCTCATACGATAAATGCAAGGATACTAACAGAATTAAAGCAGCATCCTCATCATCTACTTTAATATCAATATTACAAAGATCTAGTAAGATAGCATTCAACTTTTCGAGATGGTCCCTAAGAGACGTACCTTCTTGCATACGCAGGCTAAACAGACGTTGCTTCAAAAGCAACTTGTTGGTTAGAGATTTTGTCATATATAAACTCTCCAACTTCAACCACAGACCAGCGGCGGTTTCATGCTCCGCAACTTCAGTCATTATGTCGTCAGAAAAACGCAACATAATTGTTGAGGACTAAACAGAAGGTTAAAGATTAGCTTAAGTCTGGAATGTTCGTGTTATGTGAACAGCCGCTGCGTTGTGTTTTCTGTATTATAACGACTATGTTATGTAACTATATTTTGAACTCGGTTATCTAAATACTTAGACTATGATGTAATAATTAATTAATTTAGGTTGTTTTCATAATATGCTTAGATACTTCCAGATTCCCTAACCTTCCAAGGGCAAGGTGGGTTAGGAATCTGCACTAACAGCATCTCTAATTAGCAGGTTAGCTCTTTAATTAATTATAGTTGGTCGTAATTAAGCTGCTATTTGGGGAGGGTTGTTACACTTGGTATCAGAGCAAACGTTTCCAAAACTTTTAAAACTAAGTATTTTGGATTTCAAAGTTAATGAATAATGATATATATATTTATAAGTATATTTTTCGGAAAAAAAAAATAATAATAATTACATATGTGATGATGTGAATATGTGCTTATGTGCATGGAATTTATGTGCATAGATTATGTATGTGATGATTGTATAAACATTAGAAATTCTGTGTAGATGAATTCAAGTAGATCAAGTGAGAGCGTGAATGAAAATGAACCCTATCTGAAGGAACCCGACACCTATGCCCCGGTAGGGAAATGGTGGGATGATGCGATCGATCATGCCAATGAAGTGTTAGGGCATATTCAAGAATGGAACGAGGTCATGGGTCCTGCTAGTAATAATCACTATTGGCGGACGGAAGTCCAAGCATATGCTATTATAAAGGCATTACCGTCCTGCGAGCCATGGGCTAGCTTCCGTAGAGTCTATTGGAGTCTGTTGAAACTATATGTGGCTACGGGAGCAATCCAAGGGTATGGTGTGACCATGGAAATTATAGATAAAAGTCTCATAAGATGGGAAGGTATAGTGGAAGAGGTTAGGCATGAAATGGATATCACTCTTGTACGCCAAAACCAGGGGCAGATTTACCCAATTGACCCTCACTGAAGGGAAATGTATGACCGAATAGCCCATGGGGAGGAGGAACGGGCGGCCAGAATGTATGGAGGTAGGTACGAGTCATCCAGTGGAACTAAGAGTCGTTCTAGTTCGACAACCCCAACAGTACCAAGTTCAAGTACTACTTACACGACCCAATCAAGTACTACTTACAGATCCGAGGAAGGATGTAAGACTTGTGGCCCTGATTACGTTCCCGAGACTCCGCCAATCAGTAGTGACTATAGTGGCTACTACTATGACCCGTGCAGGTTGGATTAAGCCAGGGGAGTGAAGCCAAGGAGTGGGGATAAGCAGAAAGAAACTGGCTATCATATGTTTTTCTTTATGTAATGTTAAGTCTTTATATAATAAGAACCAGCATGTTTGAGTGGAGTATGTAAAATAAATAATGAGACAAGTTGCTATAAGGACTAACATATTGTATGAAGCATGTAAGATAAATAATAAAAGAAGTTGCTACGTTATTATGGAATATATGCATGAAATATGAGTACAATGGTATGCTTGTGAAATGGAGATATGTATGAAATAAGCATGGGAAGTTGAAATCAATGTATTAAAGTGCAATTATGATGAGAAGTATGTGTGGAATTCCAACTGAACATTGCAATTGAATATGTAGGTAAATGGCCAGCGTAGGAGGCACATCTCAATCGGTGGATGCTGAGAATAGCACAGATAAGCAGTTACAGGAAATGAATGCTCGACTATAAGAAATACTTAAAAACCAAAATCAAAACAAGAATGATGATGAGGGAAAATTTTATCAGCGCTTAGCAGCTCATAAGCAACGCACTTATGACGGTGAAGCTGATCCAGTCAAATTTGAGGACTGGATTACATACATGAGCAAGTTACTTGATGTGGTCAGTTGCCCTGAGACCATGAAGGTTAAAATGGCTACCTTCTACCTGGAAGGACCAGCTGATATATGGTAGAACACCACCAAGGGAGTAACTCAGCAGCCGGAGTTTACTTGGGCGGAGTTTGTGGAGAAGATAAAGGATAAGTTCTTCCCTCCGGCATTGCGGAGAATGAAGGAGACCGAGTTCTTATTCCTGAAGCAGGCTAAGATGTCAGTGTTGGAGTACGCATCAAAGTTTCTGGAACTGTCCCGATTTGCGCCTGATTTTGTGGGCAATGAAAGAGTAAAGATGATACGGTTCTTTAAAGGCCTGAATTTGAAGTACCAGAAGCGAATTGGGACGTATACAACTTTTGAAGAACTATATGATCGCGCTCTAGAACAGGAGCGAATAGAGATGAAGGATGAGGAGTTTAGGAAGAAAAGGAATGGAGGAAAATTTGAGGAGAGAGGATTCAAGTAACCAAGAACAGAGATGGCAGCCCCATTTCAGTTCAAAGGGCAAGTTGGGAATATTTAGGGTGGCAAAACAAAGTGGGGGTGCAATCGTTGCGGAAGGAATCATTATGGCAAGAATTGTTCAGGGCAGATGGTGTGTTTTAAGTGCAAGAATGTTGGACACCGAATTAGTGAGTGTCCCTCATGGAAAGAAATGGGAAGGCCGGGAGGAAATAATAAGCCGGGGAATATGTTGATGTTGAACACTGGAGAAGGAAGCTCGAGTCAAGGTAGGACCGGGAAGGGAGTTCAGCCTGCCGGTCAGGGGAAAGCACCAGGGAAGCTGTTCGCTGTTAAGACAGAAACGAAGGAGGTACCGGAGCTGCATGAGATACCAGGTAATGTGATTTCAGGCAAATTTCTTGTATGTAACTCAGTGACCAATGTGTTATTTGATTCCGGAGCCTCGCATTCATTTATTTCGAATACGTTTGTTGGCAACCTGCTATATAAACGCTGTGTTCAACCCTGAAATATGTCTATCTATATGCCTAATGGGGAGTCGACCTATTGTAAATGGATATTTAGAGATTGTGAAATTAAGATAGCAGGGTCAGAGGTACGAGTCATCCAGTGGAACTAAGAGTCGTTCTAGTTCGAGAACCCCAACAGTACCAAGTTCAAGTACTACTTACACGACCCAATCAAGTACTACTTACGGATCCGAGGAAGGATGTAAGACTTGTGGCCCTGATTACATTCCCGAGACTCCGCCAATCAGTAGTGACGATAGTGGTTCCGTCATCTATTAAACAGTATCAGTATCAGCATCATTGATAAAGTTTATTAGGTTTAATTTGTCTTGGTTCATTTCTATAACACCCCGTAATTTTCACCCTTTATTTTTGGTGTTTGTTTACATTAAAATGATATTTTTCGTAAAAATAATAATTTATATTTAGATTATTTTGGAACGTGTTGTGAAAATGTGTATATATTTTTATATGTTGTGATATATTTATATGTATTTATTTTAAGTTGTTAGTTAATTGTTTTAAAGGTTATATTAGTTTCGTTATTTATTTAGGCGTTTAGGATGCGGTGTTGTCGCGTAACGTTTTTGTAACGTTGATGGAACGACTTGGGATGATGAAATGGTACATCACGTGTGGCGTATCATGCTGGCCGAAAATCAGCAATTATGGAGTAGAGAATGAAGAGTTTTGGTGCTTATTAAGGTAACCTTTGAATGTCTTATAACCGCTCATTTAATCCCTCATTAACATTCTCCTAAACCCTTCGTTTTTCCTTGCCAATAACTTTTGATTTTTAATAAGAGAAATTCAGCATCATTCTCATTTAACCCACGCCATTTTCAAGAAAAGAAAGAGAGGAAGGGAAGAGAAAAAGAAGAGAAAGGTTCATCCCAGTTTTTCCTGTCACACCTTCACGAAATTAACCATATCCGGAGATCTAACCGTTGGATCATTCTCAAATTTGGACATAATGTTTATAACATCTTGATATTCATGTTGACCTGAGAGATTGTGAATACAATCTTTCAATCGCCAGAAATCATGGTCGGACCAGAACAGCACGAAATGAGATTTTTCAATGTTCAAGAAGAAAATGCCTAGTGACTTGTTGCTACAATTATCGTTCGTTGTGCTTTGGGGTTAGAAGAGGAATTGGATTGAATGTGTAACTCATAACTATCTCTTTAGACTCAGCTCTCCTCCCGACGTCCCAGGTAACTAGTAGTTATCTTAGAACGATAGAGATTAGAGTATTTTTCGGTATTAGATTATTACGCTAGGAATTGTTTAAAATACTTTTTGAATGAAATTATTGATGAAATTTGACGTGGATATACTTGATGTATGCTGTATGAATATTGTATGCAGAAAAATAATTTTCGTCTGGGTTTTAATATTTATTCGATTGATTTGGTAATTTATGCGTTTATGGCTTATTTGCAAAATAATTATTGAACGAATGTTATGATTGCTAAAATTATTTTTCGTGAAATATGTTATGTGTGTAGTATGTATTTCAAGCTTTGGAATAATTTTTGCCTACTGTTTACAGATTTATTTAATTAATTTATCTGTTTTTGCATTTTCGTGTTTGTTGGTATTTAAATCATGAATATTATTTTTTTGGGGCCGAAAAATCTATTTCTTTGCATATTATGTATTACCGTGGGTTTATGCATTTTATGTAAATTTTTGGAAATTTTTGGGCATTTATTTATATTTTTAATTATTTTATTGGCTTTACTGATCTGTAAATTAACATTTAAAATTACTTTTAGAGTCCGAAAATTAGAAATAAAATTTTTACCATGTCAGTAGAGTCATAATGGTCGTATGATAATTTTTGTGATAATTTACTGATTGTGTTTATTAGTTTAATAATTTTTATTGTGTTTTTGTTATGAGTTTGAGAATATTCTTTTAAATTATTTAAGGGTTTAATAATCAGAAATAAATTGAGACCTTTTATGTTCTTGGAAGTTGATGATTTGTAGGCTACTGTGGTTATTATTGAGTATCATTATGTTTACGTTTGGTTTATGTAAAAATGATTAGTCGTGTACGTTTCATTGATTTAATAAGCCTTGGAGTTAATTGGTGGTGGCGTCAGACGCACGCTGATGCGTCAGACGTAGTTTGGTTAGTGCGCCAATCGCACAGTGTGGTGCAGAGCGCAAGCTCATGCGCTGAGCGCACAGTTTTGTGTAGTCTAATTTTTCATATGATCTTGTACGTATGTTCTACTTCTGGTTGGTGATCTTATTTGATATGATGCAAATCTGATTGATACTATTTCATTATCATTGTTGATGCTTAGTGATGTTCAAAGTATTGTGGTTGGAGATATTAGTTGTAAGTTTGTAAGTTACTACTTTGAGGATTTTTGAATAATTACTTTTGATGAATTATGGGTATAAGGTCGGGTGGCATCCCTTTTGACGAATATTTTTGAGCCGAATCATACTTTGATGATTTTTATGAATTATGATTTTATTTTTGAGATAAGAACATCCGGTGGGATAGATGTAGTCCCTGGTGAAGAACATGCCAACCACCTGGTTTGCGAACTAGGGGTAAACATGGGTTAATTGTTGTCGTCCGAGAGGTCAGGGAATTCTGCGTGTTCTACCCTGCATCGGGAGTTTGGCCATTCTTAGACACAGGCAGTAGGGAACGTAAGCCCATAGACTGACCTGGAGATTGCGATCTGACAAACCATCACTGGCGTTCGGTTTCTGACTCAATCACTTGTTTTACCTATACTTTTATTTTAATAAAAGTACTCTTGAGAAGATTTATCTATTTTTATCCAATTCACTTGCTATTTATTATTCATTTGCGTTACTTGTGAGTTATATGGAAGTGGATGCATATTGTAGTTGACTTGACTTTATTCTTTCCTTTCTTACTAATCTACGTCTGGAATAGACTTTGATTTCTTTTGTTCTGGGAGAACTGCTAGTTACTCCCCACTGATTGTGGATGTTTGTTGAATATTTTGCAGGTTTTGTTGATGGAAATCTTCTTTGGTTTTGGGCTCGGGTTGAGATGTGAGCATTAAAATGTTAGATGTTTTAGGCCTAGACTTTTAGTTAGTTGAAGAGTTAGTTTTATCTTTTGGATATTACTCTAATTAATTTAATTTATTTATACTATTTACTTATGTTGGTTTATCACTTAGTTATTTAAACGCATTTCTTGTAGTAGTGACATTCCCAGAAGACGATGTTTCCGCCATCGTCCTATTAATACTATTATTATTTCTTTCTTTTTCCGCTTTGAAATTCTGGGGTGTTACAATTTCATTCATGCTTTGGCAATATATAGTACATCAAGTTTTGGCAACTAAATATCCTGCTTATAAGGCAATACATCAAAGAATATATATTGCCTAAAATATATAGCTCAATACCTCCCTTCAAGTTGGAGCATGGGGATCATAAATGCCCAACATGACAAGAAGAGTGTCAAACTGAAGCTTCCCGAGAGCTTTGGTGAAAATATCAGCAAGTTGATCCGTAGAATGCACATAAGAAGGAGCAATAAGACCATCGATGATAGCATCACGAACAAAGTGGCAATCGACCTCAATATGCTTACAACGCTCATGAAAGACAGGATTTTTGGCGAGATGAAGGGCAGATTGACTATCACAAAATAAGGGAATAGCAGTAGTATGATTTATGCCCAAACTTAACAAAAGACCTTTTTACCACTTCAACTCACAAGTAATGGCCGCCATAGAGCGGTATTCGGCTTCAGCCGAGGAGCGAGACACAGTTGCTTGCTTCTTGGTCTTCCAACCAATAGGAGAGGCACCAAGAAAAACAAGCCATCTAGTAAGAGAGCGTCTGGTAAGGGGGGCAAGCGGCCCAATCAAAGTCACACCAACCTGCTAGTGTGAGATCACTATCAGCACGTAGAAGAATACCCTGTCCAGGAGTACCCTTCAAGTATCAAATGACGCGCAGAGTAGCCTCCCAATGGTCAACACAAGGTGCCTGCATGAATTGAGACAAAATATGGACCGAATACGCCAGATCCGGACGTATGTTAAAAAAAAAAATTTTTAAATTAAGTACCAAATAATTCGCAAAATGCAATTAAAAAAAAGTAAATAAGACGAACTAGTCAACATTTAAGCACAATAAAAAAAAAAAAACAAAAAAAAAAAATCAAAAAAACAATAAAAAAGAAAAAAAGCTCGGGATCATCTAGCAAAGAACGCCGAATGTAGCAAGAGCAGAGTTTGTGATTTAAAAAAAAAAATGCTCAAAGGAAATCCAGCAAGTAATAAAAAACCTAAAGGGGACTTAGAGCCTAAAAACTGACCTTACCTTCGAAGAAATTATATCCAAGGTATACCTCAGGCCGACAAAGAAATAAGCCGAGAAGAAGGAAGAAGCGTGATGAGCCACCTCAAATATCAAGAAAAATATTTCAAAGGACCCAAGTCCTTCATTTTTAAAATTGAATACATGCACACAAATAGGCTTTAAAAGCCTCCAAAAGCGGAATCATTGACCAGGCCATATCAAAACTATTAAAATTAAGAGCGTCCAACAAACACTAACACATTAATCTAAATAGATCCCTGAGTGAAGCTGAAAAGAGAATAATCAGAATAAGACTGAAGAAAGCCATACCCTTTCAAAGCAGTAACGAGCTTGGCAAACCAACACCTGGGAGCTTGTTTAAGGCCATATAAACAACAAACCATGTTAGGTTGAGAGGACTCGAAACCAGGAGGAAATTTCATGTAAACCTCCTCATATAAGTCACCATGTAAGAAGGCTGTAATAGCCTAACTTATTAAGCTAAGATCAAAATCGATAATCCACGACTATTGGGCTAATAATGATAAATTAAGCTGTAGCCGTTACGTTTCGAAATCTTAAAATTTAAATGATTGTTATGTGAATTTTGTTGCCAATATAGATATTATGTGTTATTAGCTAACTAATAACATCGAGCTATGTGATAATAGAATAATTTATGAATTATGTTAAAAATGTTGAGTATCGTCTTAGAGTTATGGGATTTGTATTAGTTATTGATATCGTTTTGTTACTTGAAGAAGTGAGATTAAGGATTGATTAGGTTAAGATACTTCCATTAAGATATAAAATAAAGTTTGGAGAAATTTAGTTAAGAATAATTAAGGATTAAGAGGGAATTGAGAAGAGTATCCAAGTTAAAAGCCTTGGAAATTCTGGTTAATACATAAGCATGGGAAATGACGATTCTACCCCTAATACTAAATCGAAAATTACAATTTTGCCCTTACCCATTCACCATATATATGAGAGGAAGGTCCTCATTCATTTTCACCAGAATCGTTTCACAAGAAACACACAAAACACACATCACTCTCCTCCCCCCTTTCTCACGCCATACTGGCGAGCAGCAGGTCTACTTTTGGCAGCTTGCTTCTCTTGGCTCCTTGCTCTGAAACTTGCATGCAAACACTTCCCTAGGTTCATCAAGGTGTCCTCCATACTGGGCAGGCGTTAGTTTTGAAGTTCCATGCATGAGGTATATTAGTTTGAAACTTGATTTCTTTGGGTTGATTACTAACTTTAAGGTGATGAATGTTTTGCCTAGGGTCCTAAGAGGTTGCTGGAGAGGTGGTAAAAGTTACTAAGTAAGATTTGATTTCCTAGACACCAAGTTAAGGTACACAAGAACCACCCTTTGAAGCTTTACTTTCTTAATTGTTATCATAACACTTGTTTATGGAATTTATGAAAGCTACGAATATGTTTTGTGTGGGAAACCTACTGTTTTGTTAAGAAGTTATAAGTAGTTGATTTCAATGTGTTAATTATGATTCGTGGTTGATGATTTTCGAATTAGAAATCATTGCATGTCAAGTTCCTCTAAAACCGATCAAACCATGTTTTTACTTCGATTATGCTTTGTTTAGATGCCTTCATTGTTGCTGCCCTTTTATGGTAAACTACCGTAAAGTACTTATTAGTGTTTGTTGATAAACCTTGTATCACATCTTCCTCTTATATTAAGTATAACCTCTGTTTGAGAAGTAAACAACACCTAAAAACTCGACTTTTCGCTTAATCACTTTCTGAACTTGTAAACCCTTGTGCCTTTGATCCTTTCAATGTTTTTTTCATGATGAATACCTACTGCCTTTATATATATTAAGTGTGAAAACTAAACTTTGGCTAAACCCAAGAAGTACAAGCGATCATTACATTAAACCATTGTTCATTAACACCAAACCCAGAACCATCTAAATTGACCTATGTTCTCTTTGTGTGAAGTACTCTTCTATATGTTAAGTGCACTCTATAAACCCTTCACCTACTACCATATCTTGATAACCCTGCCTTTAATCACCTTTATTAATCATAGCACTCTTTCAAAACATGGTTGTTAAGTCACCTTTTCAAATATAGTGGAACTTGACATAGCAAGCTTGTTTTACGAAATTTGTTTTGATAAATTAAGATATTTATGAAAGTTGGTTCCATCAAGTATTTGAGACTAAAGTTTTTGTATATTTAAGTACAAGTTTTGCAAATATTAAAAAGTCTAGAAGGGAAGTAGTCGCGTAAGCGGTGATGTACAACGTTCGCAGAGCGGGTTTGCTCTTTAAGTATTTGGAGCGGGTATTGCTCCGGAGCGGGTATTGCTCCGTTATGAAGGGTCATGACCTAGAAAGTCTTGCAAGCAAGAAATAATAAAGGTAGGGAGACGTCCCTTAAAAGTTTGGAGAATCGGCTTTGCCCTCCATTCGTGTTCCTTCCCAGAGCAAGAAATGTGTTGATTTGTATAAAAATGTTTAAGTAATCATTGAAAAGAGTATGAATGTTGCTCATGGAGAGTCACTTGATATGTTCATGATGTTGTTATTATTTTCACATTAGTAAAAAGGAACTTTGCAATTAAACGAATAAAAGTGTTTGAAACAACAGTTATGTTATTACTTCAAAATGAAGTCTATTTTCAGCCACCTTACTATTTTGCAACTGGTGGGACTTGTATACTGGCGTAAGCTAACTGCTTTGTTCTCTTGAACCTGTTCTGGTGGGGGCAGATTCAGCTATTTTGCAGGACTAAACTGAAGGTTAAAGATTAGCCTAAGTCTAGAATGTTCGTATTATGTGAACAGTCGTTGCGTTGTGTTTTCTGTATTATAACGACTATGTTATGTAACTATATTTTGAACTCGGTTATCTAAATACTTAGACTATGATGTAATAATTAATAAATTTAGGTTGTTTTCATAATATGCTTAGATACTTCCAGATTCCCTAACCTTCCAAGGGCAAGGTGGGTTAGGAATCTGCACTAACAGCATCTCTAATTACCAGGTTAGCTCTTTAATTAATTATAGTTGGTCGTAATTAAGCTGCTATTTGGGGAGGGTTGTTACACTTGGTATCAGAGCAAACGATTCCAAAACTTCTAAAACTAAGTATTTTGGATTTCAAAGTTAATGAATAATGATATATATATATTTATAAGTATATTTTTCGAAAAAAAAATAATAATAATTACATATGTGATGATGTGAATATGTGCTTATGTGCATGGAATTTATGTGCATAGATTATGTATGTGATGATTGTATAAACATTAGAAATTCTGTGTAGATGAATTCAAGTAGATCAAGTGAGAGCGTGAATGAAAATGTACCCTATCTGAAGGAACCCGACACCTATGCCCCGATAGAGAAATGGTGGGATGATGCGATCGATCATGCCAATGAAGTGTTAGGGCATATTCAAGAATGGAACGAGGTCATGGGTCCTGCTAGTAATAATCACTATTGGCGGACGGGAGTCCAAGCATATGCTATTATAAAGGCATTACCGTCCTGCGAGCCATGGGCTAGCTTCCGTAGAGTCTATTGGAGTCTGTTAAAACTGTATGTGGCTACGGGAGCAATCCAAGGGTATGGTGTGACCATGGAAATTATAGATAAAAGTCTCATAAGATGGGAAGGTACAGTGGAAGAGGTTAGGCATGAAATGGATATCACTCTTGTATGCCAAAACCAGGGACAGATTTACCCAAATGACCCTCACTGGAGGGAAATGTATGACCGAATAGCCCATAGGGAGGAGGAACGGGCGGCCAGAATGTATGGAGGTAGGTACGAGTCATCTAGTGGAACTAAGAGTCGTTCTAGTTCGAGAACCCCAACAGTACCAAGTTCAAGTACTACTTACACGACCCAATCAAGTACTACTTACGGATCCGAGGAAGGATGTAAGACTTGTGGCCCTGATTACGTTCCCGAGACTCCGCCAATCAGTAGTGACGATAGTGGCTACTACGTTGACCCGTGCAGGTTGGATTAAGCCGGGGGAGTGAAGCTAAGGAGTGGGGATAAGCAGAAAGAAACTGGCTATCATATGTTTTTCTTTATGTAATGTTAAGTCTTTGTATAATAAGAACCAGCATGTTTGAGTGGAGTATGTAAAATAAATAATGAGACAAGTTGCTATAAGGACTAACATATTGTATGAAGCATATCAGATAAATAATAAAAGAAGTTGCTACTTTATTATGGAATATATGGATGAAATATGAGTACAATGGTATGCTTGTGAAATGGAGATATGTATGAAATAAGCATGGGAAGTTGAAATCAATGTATTAAAGTGCAATTATGAAGAGAAGTATGTGTGGAATTCCAACTGAACATTGCAATTGAATATGTAGGTAAATGGCCAGCGTAGGAGGCACATCTCAATCGGTGGATGCTGAGAATAGCACAGATAAGCAGTTACAGGAAATGAATGCTCGACTGTTAGAAATACTTAAAACAGAATCAAAACAAGAATGATGATGAGGGAAAATTTTATCAGCGCTTAGCAGCTCATAAGCCACGCACTTATGACGGTGAAGCTGATCCCGTCAAATTTGAGTACTGGATTACATACATGAGCAAGTTACTTGATGTGGTCAGTTGCCCTGAGACCATGAAGGTTATAATGGCTACCTTCTACCTAGAAGGACCAGCTGATATATGGTGGAACACCACCAAGGGAGTAACTCAGCAGTCGGGGTTTACTAGGGCGGAGTTTGTGGAGAAGATAAAGGATAAGTTCTTCCCTCCGGCATTGCGGAGAATGAAGGAGAACGAGTTCTTATTCCTGAAGCAGGCTAAGATGTCAGTATTGGAGTACGCAGCGAAGTTTCTGGAACTGTCCCGATTTGCGCCTGATTTTGTGGCCAATGAAAGAGTAAAGATGATGCGGTTCTTTGAAGGCCTGAATTTGAAGTACCATAAGCGAATTGGTACGTATACAACTTTTGAAGAACTATAAGATCGCGCTCAACAACAGGAGCGAATAGAGATGAAGGATGAGGAGTTTAGGAAGAAAAGGAATGGAGGAAAATTTTAGGAGGAAGGATTCAAGAAACCAAGAATAGAGATGGCAGCCCCATTTCAGTTCAAAGGGCAAGTTGGGAATATTTAGGGTGGCAAAACAGAGTGGAGGTGCAATCGTTGCGGAAGGAATCATTATGGCAAGAATTGTTCAGGGCAGATGGTGTGTTTTAAGTGCAAGAATGTTGGACACCGAATTAGTGAGTGTCCCTCATGGAAAGAAATGGGAAAGCCGGGAGGAAAATATAAGCCGGGGAATATGTTGATGCTGACCACTGGAGAAGGAAGCTCGAGTTAAGGTAGGACCGGGAAGGGAGTTCAGCCTGTCGGTAAGGGGAAAGCACCAGGGAAGCTGTTCGCTGTTAAGACAGAAACGAAGGAGGTACCGGAGCTGCATGAGATACCAGGTAATGTGATTTCAGGGAAATTTCTTGTGTGTAACTCAGTGACCAAAGTGTTATTTGATTCGGGAGCCTCGCATTCATTTATTTCGAATACGTTTGTTGGCAACCTGCTATATAAACCCTGTGTTCAACCCTTAAATATGACTATATGTATGCCTAATGGGGAGTCGACATGTTGTAAATGGATATTTAGAGATTGTGAAATTAAGATAGCAGGGTCAGAACTGCGGTAGATTTGATACCCTTTGACCTGAAAAATTATGATGTGGTTTTGGGAATGAATTGGTTGAGTCGGAATAGGGAGGTGATAGAATGTTACGCTAGAACGGTTAGGTTGAGGTCCCCAGGTGGAGCTAATATTTTATATCAGGAAGAGATAGAGAGCATGGAAAAGGAGGATAATGCAATAATTGAGATTGATACAGAAGTAGTACCTGAGGGTGTTGGTTATCTGAATCATATGGCTGGGGGTCCAAAGGAAGGAAGCAAGATTGAAGGGATTCTAGTGGTGAAGGAATTTCCTGATGTATTTCCAGAAGATTTACTGGGATTGCCACCGCATCGGGTTGTCGATTTTCATATGGATTTGGTGCCAGGGGCTACGCCGATATCCAGAGCTCCTTATAGAATGGCTCCGGCAGAAATGGAAGAGTTGAAAAAGCAGTCAGAAGAGTTGTTGCAAAAAGGTTATATCCGACCTAGTGTATCTCCATGGGGTGCACCGGTGTTGTTTGTGAAGAAAAAGGATGGTACGATGAGATTGTGTATAGATTATTGGGAAATTAATAAAATCACAATCAGAAATAGATATCCGTTACCCCGAATAGACGATTTGTTCGATCAGTTAAAGGGGGTCTGGGTATTTTCAAAGATAGATTTAAGATCTGGGTATCACCAGATGCGCATAGTTGAAGAAGACATTCCGAAGACGGCGTTCCGAACAAGATATGGTCATTATGAGTTCGTGGTGATGCCGTTCGGGCTCACCAATGCACCAGCAGCATTTATGGATTTAATGCAGAGATACTTTTAGCCTTTGCTCGATCGGTTCGTGGTAATCTTTATAGACGACATATTGGTGTACTCCAAAGATAGCAAAGAGCACGAAGAACACTTAAGAGAGGTGTTAGGAATATTACGAAGAGAGAAACTCTACGCAAAGTTGAGTAAGTGTGAATTCTGGTTGGACAAAGTAATGTTTCTAGGGCATGTTGTAACCAAGGAGGGTATAGCAGTGGATCCTGAGAAGATCAAAGCGGTAAAAGAATGGCCTGCACCCACCAATGTTGGGGAAGTTAGGAGTTTTCTTGGGCTTGTTGGATACAATAGGAGGTTCGTGGAGAATTTCTCGCGAATAGCTCTGCCGATTACGAATCTAATCAAGAAGAATACAAGATTTCAGTGGACAGAAAAATATGAGAAGGCTTTTCAGGAATTAAAGAAAAGATTGACTAGCGCTCCAATCTTAGCTCTACCTTCAGGAACAGAAGGGTTTGAGGTCTATAGTGATGCCTCCCAGGAAGGGTTAGGGTGTGTCCTAATGCAGAACCAACGAGTTATAGCCTACGCTTCAAGGCAACTGAAACCGCATGAGAAAAACTACCCTGTGCATGATCTAGAGTTGGCAGCAGTCATCTTTGCATTGAAATTGTGGAGACATTATCTGTACGGAGTCGCTTGCAAGGTTTTCACTGATCACAAAAGCCCTAAATACATCTTTACCCGGAAGGAAATGAACATGAGGCAACGGAGATGGTTGGAGTTACTTAAGGATTATGATATAGATATTCAATATCATCCAGGGAAAGCAAATAAAGTAGCGGATGCTCTAAGTAGAAGGCCTCGTCGGGAGATAAATTCACTAATATTGGTGCCAGAAGAGCTATATAAAGAACTGGTGCAGTTGGATTTACGAGTGATTGCAAAAGACATATTACAGGGAGAATTAAATGCCATTGTGATTCAACCGTCTCTTCTTGAGGAAATTCGGGGGAAGCAGGAAAAGGATGACTTTATCAAGGAGTTGAAGTCGAAGATAGAAAGGAATGAGACCAAAGACTTCCAATTATATGCTGATGGGAGCGTACGGATAAATGGAAGATGGTGTATTTCTAATGACAAGGAACTAAGGAAAAAGATTCTGAAAGAAGCGCATAGTAGTGCTTATTCAGTTCATCCAGGTAGAGATAAGATGATTCAGGATGTAAAGAAATATTTCTGGTGGAAAGGGTTAAAGCGAGACCTCTCGCAATTTGTGGCAAGATGTTTGATTTGTCAAAAGGTAAAATTTGAGCAGAAAAAGATGTCCGGATTGCTGCAGCCATTGCCAGTACCAGAGTGGAAATGGGATTCCATCTCTATGGATTTTGTAACAATATTACCCAAATCAAGAAGGGGAAATGACTCTATATGGGTTGTGGTTGACAGACTGACAAAGACGGCCCGATTTATTTCCATGGGAGTAACTTGGAGCAAAAAGCAGTTAGCTGATGCATATATCAGGGAAATTGTTCGATTGCACGGGGTTCCAACCATATTATCTCTGACCGGGATACTCGAAATCTGTCACATTTTTGGGAAAAATTTCAGGAAGCTTTAGGGTCGACTCAGAAATTTAGTACAGCATTCCATCCAGCAACGAATGGACAAACCGAGCGAGTAATCCAGATACTGGAAGACATGCTACGAGCTTGCGTGTTGGAATTTAAAGGCTCTTTGGAAGATAAATTAGCGTTAGTGGAATTATCCTATAATAACAGTCATCAATCTAGCATCGGTATGGCTCCATACGAGGCTTTGTACGGACGTAAATGTCGAACGCCTATTTGTTGGGATGATGTGAGTCCTGGTATACCAGTCGGACCTGAGTTAATACAAGATACAATGGAGCAAGTTCGGGTAATTCAGGAGAAAATGAGAGTCACGCAAGATCGCCAAAAGAAGTATGCTGACTTACGAAGGATTAAGCTGGAATTTGAAGAGGGAGATAAGGTGTTTCTTCGTGTTTCACCTACCAAGGCAGTGAAAAGGTTTGGGCTGCGAGGGAAATTGAGTCCTAAGTTTATAGGACCATTTGATGTTTTGCGAAGAGTTGGTGAAGTAGCATATGAACTAGCCTTGCCAGTAGAATTGTCCAAAGTTCACAACGTCTTCCATGTCTCTTAACTACGGAATTATATACATGATCCTTCGCATGTCTTATCATATGAGCCATTGCAAATAGATGAGTCATTATGTTATGAGGAGAGACCAATAAGGATCTTGGACAGACGAGAAAAAGTGTTACGGAACCAAACAATACCTTTGGTTAAAGTACTCTGGACCAATCATGGAACAGAAGCAGCAACTTGGGAAAAGGAAGTGAATATGCGAGAAAGATACCCCCAATTATTCCAAGGTATGTTATAAGTTTCGGGACGATACTACTTTAAGGGTGGTAGAGTGTAATAGCCTGACTTATTAAGCTAAGATTAGAATCGATAATCCACGATTATTGGGCTAACGATGATAAATTAAGTTGTAGCCGTTACGTTTCGAAATCTTAAAATTTAAATGACTGTTATGTGAATTTTGTTGCCAATATAGATATTATGTGTTATTAGCTAACTAATAACATGAGCTATGTGATAATTGAATAATTTATGAATTATGTTAAAAACGTTGAATATTGTCTTAGAGTTATGGGATTTATATTAGTTATTGATATCGTTTTGTTACTTGAAGAAGTGAGATTAAGGATTGATTAGGTCAAGATACTTCCATTAAGATATATAATAAATTTTGGAGATATTTAGTTAAGAATAATCAAGGATTAAGAGGGAATTGAGAAGAGTATCCAAGTTAAAAGCCTTGGAAATTCTAGTTAATACATAAGCATGGGAAATGACAATTCTACCCCTAATACTAAATCAAAAATTACGATTTTCCCTTACCCATTCTCTATATATATGAGAGGAAGGTCCTCATTCATTTTCACCAGAATCATTTCACAAGAAACACACAAAACACACATCACTCTCCTCCCCCCTTTCTCACGCCATTCTGGCGAGCAGCAGGTCTGCTTTTGGCAGCTTGCTTCTCTTGGCTCCTTGCTCTGAAACTTGCATGCAAACACTTCCCTAGGTTCATCAAGGTGTCCTCCATACTGGGCAGGCGTTAGTTTTGAAGTTCCATTCCTGTAAGCCTTTGAAAAACCAAGGAAGGTGAGTTAGGGCTGAATTTCAGCATGCATGAGGTATATTAGTTTGAACCTTGATTTCTTTGGGTTGATTACTAACTTTAAGGTGATGAATGTTTTGCCTAGGGTCCTAAGAGGTTGCTGGAGAGGTGGTAAAAGTTACTAAGTAAGATTTGATTTCCTAGACACCAAGTTAAGGTACACAAGAACCACCCTTTGAAGCTTTACTTTCTTAATTGTTATCATAACACTTGTTTATGGAATTTATGAAAGCTACGAATATGTTTTGTGTGGGAAACCTACTGTTTTGTTAAGAAGTTATAAGTAGTTTATTTCAATGTGTTAATTATGATTCGTGGTTGATGATTTTCGAATTAGAAATCGTTGCATGTCAAGTTCCTCTAAAACCGATCAAACCATGCTTTTACTTTGATTGTGCTTTGTTAAGATGCCTTCATTGTTGCTGCCCTTTTATGGTAAACTACCGTAAAGTACTTATAATTGTTTGTTGATCAACCTTGTATCACATCTTCCTCTTATATTAAGTATAACCTCTGTTTGAGAAGTAAACAACACCTAAAAACTCGACTTTTCGCTTAATCACTTTCTGAACTTGTAAACCCTTGTGCCTTTGATCCTTTCAATGTTTTTTTCATGATGAATACCTACTGCCTTTATATATGTTAAGTGTGAAACCTAAACTTTGGCTAAACCCAAGAAGTACAAGCGATCATTACATTAAACCATTGTTCATTAACACCAAACCCAGAACCATCTAAATTGACCTATGTTCTCTTTGTGTGAAGTACTCTTCTATATGTTAAGTGCACTCTATAAACCCTTCACCTACTGCCATATCTTGATAACCCTGCCTTTAATCACCTTTATTAATCATAGCACTCTTTCGAAACATGGTTGTTAAGTCACCTTTCCAAATATAGTGGAACTTGACATAGCAAGCTTGTTTCACGAAATTTGTTTTGATAAATTAAGATAGTTATGAAAGTTGGTTCCATCAAGTATTTGAGACTAAAGTTTTTGTATATTTAAGTATAAGTTTTGCAAATATTAAAAGTCTAGTTTTAGAAGGGAAGTAGCTGCGTAAGCGGTGATGAACAACGTTCACAGAGCGGGTTTGCTCTTTAAGTATTTGGAGCAGGTATTGCTCCGGAGCGGGTATTGCTCCGTTATGAAGGGTCATGACCTAGAAAGTCTTGCAAGCAGGAAATAAGAAAGGTAGGGAGACGTCCCTCAAAAGTTTGGAGAATCGGCTTTGCCCTCCATTCGTGTTCCTTCCCAGAGCAAGAAATGTGTTGATTTGTATAAAAAAGTTTAAGTAATCATTGAAAAGAGTATAAATGTTGCTCATGGAGAGTCACTTGATATGTTCATGATGTTGTTATTATTTTCACAATAGTAAAAAGGAACTTTTCAATTAAACGAATAAAAGTGTTTGAAACAACAGTTATGTTATTACTTCAAAATGAAGTCTATTTTCAGCCCCCTTACTATTTTGCAACTGGTGGGACTTGTGTACCGGCGTAAGCTGACTGTTTTGTTCTCTTGAACCTGTCCTAGTGGGGGTAGATTCAGCTATTTTGCAGGACTAAACTGAAGGTTAAAGATTAGCTTAAGTCTGGAATGTTCGTGTAATGTCAACAGCCGCTGCGTTGTGTTTTCTGTATTATAACAACTATGTTATGTAACTATATTTTGAACTCGGTTACCTAAATACTTAGACTATGATGTAATAATTAATTAATTTAGGTTGTTTTCATAATATGCTTAGATACTTCCAGATTCCCTAACCTTCCAAGGGCAAGGTGGGTTAGGAATCTGCACTAACAGCATCTCTAATTAGCAGCTTAGCTCTTTAATTAATTATAGTTGGTCGTAACTAAGATGCTATTTGGGGAGGGCTGTTACAAAGGCGTTGTGGACATCCATTTGATTAAGTTCCTAATTTTTAGCAGCAGCAATAGCTAAGAAGGCACGAACAGTGACCATCTTAGCAACAGGAGCGAATGTCTCAGTGTAATCAATGCCCTCCTTTTGATGATTGCCAAGAACCACTAAGCGTGATTTTTGACGATCCAAATTACCAGCAGAATCAAATTTGTTTCGATAGACCCACTAACTACCAAGAGCACGTTTACCCGGGGGCAAAGGCTCCATAGTCCAAGTGTCATTCTCCTCCAAAGCCCGAATTTCATCATTCATAGACTTTCGCCATCCTGCATAGCGTCTTTAAAATTTTTGGGCTCCGAAACAAAAGTGAGAGCAGCAATAAACTTCCTATATTTCACAGAAAAATTTTGACAATTAATGTAATGTGCAATAGGACAAGGATTACCTGAGGAATGGAGAGGAGCAGATGTAGAGAGCTGGACTTTCAACTTGAATAGTGTTTGTCACATAGTCACGTAAGAGCACAGAGGGAGTTTTAGTGCGATGACCTCGGCCCAAATCACTGCTGACGTTGACTAGGCCAGCAGAAATATCACAAGAAGGGGCGGAAAAATTTTGAGTAGGGTCAGTGGGCTCAGAAAGAGGCCCAAATGAGGCAGCGAGGGAGGAGGAGATGTCTGAAGGTGAGTTCTGGGCTGTAGAAGAACGCAGGCCTTGAGAATCATGTTGGGCCCGGTGTTGAGGGACGTGAGGTCCAGCAGGGAGATGGGGCAGGTTGGCGAAAGCGGAGGAATCAAGATGGGTCGGGTTATGTGGGACGTGAGGTCCAGTTGTAGAGGGAGTGTGTTTGGGGGCGTGTGGGCTATTTGTAGAGGAAGGAGAGAGAGAAGGATTAGAGGGAGGGATGGGGCCGGATGCAGGAGCAGGCACATGGGCCTGAGTGGGGACGCGGGGTCCAGTAGAATGGGAGGGGGAGGTTGGTTCATTTGGGATGTATGGGCCAGAGGGTGGAGGAGTAAGTTGGGCCGCATAATTAGGAGGTGTGGAATTTGTGGGCTGATTAGGTCAAGAGTCAAGAGAAGATGAAGAAAAGGATCGTAGTCTAAGAAGTCAAGGTGAATATCATCAGTATGAGGTACAAGAGTGTAAGGATCAATGTTTGCAGCTTCAGGGTCACAAAAAGGAAAAGTTTCTTCAAAGAACTTAACATCTCTTGAAACAAAAAATTCCTGAGTATCAAGATCAAACAACTTCCAGCCCTTTTTACCAAGAGGATACCCTATAAACATGCATTTGCGACTACGGCTAGCAAACTTATCCCCTTTAGATTTGAGATTATGAGAAAAACACAAGGAACCAAAGACTTTGATAGTAGCATAAGAGGGGGGATGCCCAAATAAGAGCTCATAGGGAGTTTTGTTATCAAGCAAAGGAGTAAGAGTACGACTAATAAGATATGCAGTTGTAAGAATATCTCACCCCAAAAGAAAATAGGAAGATTAGCATGAAAACGGAGAGCCCTTCCCACATTCAATATATGACGATGTTTGCGCTCAACCCTCCCATTTTGTTGAGGAGTAGCAACACAAGAAGTTTGAAAAAGGATCCCAGAGGCAGTGAAATAATCATGGAGACAATGAAATTCAGTGCCATTATCACTTTGCACAATTTTAATGGATTGAGAAAACTGACGATCAATCATAGCAATGAAAGCCATAAACATAGAAAAAACCTCAGTTTTATCAACTAATAAATAAACCCAAACAACACGAGAATAATCATCCACCAGAGTTAAGAAATAACGAGCACAACAAGATGATACATGTTTATATGGGCCCCACAAGTCACAATAAATCTTTTCAAAAATTCTACTACTTTGTTTTGTGATCACTAATAGGAAATTTAGTGCGAGGATGTTTAGCACGAAAACACACCTCACAACCCTTATTCAAACTACCCGGCATATGAAGAACAGGAGGAAGTAATTTCAAAATCTTCTCATAAGGATGACCCATGCGATGATGCCACAGAGTCAAGGAGGAGGTGGCTTCACTAACGGAGACATGATGTACATAACTCCCACCACCAAAGAAGTAAAGTCCATCTCTTCAACCGCCGCTCCAATCAGATTCCTCGACGGGTCCTGTATAGCACAAACATCAGAATTGAATTGAACAATACAATTCAAAGTCGCAGTTAATTGTGAAACAGAAAGTAAATTGCAATGTAAATGAGGTACGAAGAGCACATGAGTGAGAGTAAGAGCCGGAGAAAGACGAACTGAACCCTCTTGTTGTACCATAACTGTAGCACCCCGACCCATACGGAGCCGAGTATATTGTCACATGAGTGAGAGTAAGAGCCGGAGAAAGACGAACTGAACCCTCTTGTTGTACCATAACTGTAGCACCTCGACCCATACGGAGCCGAGTATATTGTCACCAATGCGCATCCAGGGCCAACAACTGTCCTCAATAACCAACACAAGTTATTCCGGCACATTTTGTCCTCACTCATGTGCACCCTGAGAAACTTCCCATGAGGTCACCCATCCCTGGACTACTCCCAGCCAAGCACGCTTAACTGTGGAGTAACTAAGGAAATAAGCTCCCTAAAAGAAAGATGCATCTTGTTGGAATGAGTAGCCTGCTAAATCCCTTTAAAGCAATCATGAGGGGTATTACAATAACAGTAGTGCCATTCGAAAGCCCAACAGGACATTCGGGAATACAAACAACATCAAATAGTAAAGAAACATCACCAGTGACATGATTAGAGGCACCGGTATCAACAATCCATTCAGTAGTAGTAGTAAACATACCATGCAAACGATCATCGGAAAGTTTCGGATTACCCAAGAGACCGGCCAAGGCCTTCCACTGATCAGCAGTAAAGAGAGTAGAAGGGGTGGCAGCAACCCTCACGACTGAAGTAGGGACCACGGCAGCTGCTGTGGTGGTGGCGTTGGCTAGAACAGCTCCTCGGCCACGTGCGCGGCAGCAGGTAGTGGGTTGGAGCGAGTGCTGCCACGGCCAGCAGTGGCTTGTTGGCGCTCTTCCCACCACTCGGGATTGCCCACAAGTTTGAAGCATGAGCCCACTTCATGCCCCTTTTTGTTGCAGTGTATACATAGGAGATAGAGATGTTCAACTTCAGCCCGGCCCGCGGGCCTGACCCGGCCCGGTCCGGTTTTTGGGCGGGCTTGGGCAGTTTTTTTTTGCCCGCGGGTGGGCCCGGCCCGGCCCAGTTTTTTATTTTTGTTGGGCGGGCTTTGGACAAGCCAAAAAAGACGTTTTAGTCTATTTTTTTGGTCCGGCCCGTTTCGGCCCGAAAAAGCCCGCTCGGTCCGGCCCGAAATAACGGGCTTTGGGCATAATTTTTTGGACCGGATTTGGGCCCGGCCCGGTCAATGGGCAAAAATCTTTTGGCTCGACCCGGCCCGGCCCATGATCACCTCTAATAGGAGATGAGATTTATCCTCCTTTACCCTGGGCCGAGAGTGAGAAGATGATGTAGCAGTAGAGCGAGGAGCTGCGCGCAAGGCGTAGCTTACTATATTTGGAGAGGAATCGGACACGGTTTGGGACAACCAAACCCGTTCCGCTTGGACCACCAATTCGTAAGCCCTATCAAGAGTGGGCAATGGATCTTGGGAAAGAATATTAGTGCGAACAGGACCATAAAAATCATTATCAAGACCCATTAAAAATTGATGAAGTTTACGACCGGCATGCCGAGCCTCATGAAGACTACCGGCAGAACAAGATGGACAGCAAGTTAGGTTCATGATTATGCAATTCTTCCCACAATACATTTAATTTCCCATAATAAGCAGCCAAATTCATAGATTTAGATTGTTGACAATGAGCAAGAGAAGATGGTAAGCTGTTGAATACGGGGTCCATTAGCCATAGCAAAACGAGATTGTAAAGAGTCCCATAAACGTTTTGCATCACGATATTTTGAGAGTGTACCTTTGATTTCGGGAGAATTAGTATTCATGATCCAAGAGATGAGCATAGCTTAGATAGTATCCAGTCAGAGGCGGTACACGGTGGAGAGTAAGTAGTGATCGTGCCATCAAAGAAGCCGAATTTTCGACGGGCTTCGAGAGTCATATGTATGTCGGATGCCCAGTGATCATAGTTGTTGGCAGTGAGTCGGGTGGTGATGAAGTCACCCGATCGGTCTTGAGGACCAAGGAAGAAAGGAGAGGTGGAGGGGATAGTAAGTGGTGGAGGGGGCGTTTGATCTTTGTCATCACCAGCCATGATGATGTACTAATGGTGGAGAAAATGCTAGTATAGGCGGCACTAGCCTGATACTATGATAAAGTTTATTAGGTTTAATTTGTCTTGGTTGATTTCATTCATGCTTTGGCAATATATAGTACATCAAGTTTTGGCAACTAAATATCCTGCTTACAAGGCAATACATCAAAGAATATATCTTGCCTAAAATACATAGCTCAATAATCATCTTCAGTGGGCGTAGATACTGAGGCAGAGCAGAGGTGCATTTTTTTCACGAACTTACAATCTTGTCTCTCCTACTGCTTCTATTATGAAATTTGTGCTAGTCCTTTCAACTATCCTAATAAAATGTGCGGAAAGGGTAAATTCATCTTGTTCGTCATATTAATCATATGTTGGCACCTGAAATGTATACTTTCAAGATATATCAGTTGCCATTGAGGGAAATTGATGGAAAACATAAAGAGGATTATGTAAAGTTGCTGGATTCGGGGTTGAGGAATAGTCGATGACTTTAGATTATGTTGCTTTTGGTAAAATCTTAGGTTGGAGCGTTGCAACCTTTGTTACATTGAACTTGAAAGGGTTAGAATCTTTTCAGGGAATGCTTTCACTCTTCTGTCTGTTAGTTTCCTTTCAACTGCTTTTGCTTTCTATAGTAGAGGGGGCTCAGTTGTGAAGTTTGCACAGGAGCTGAATCGTGGCGCTTGTGAAGGATGGTTGATGGAGATCCGACCTGTCTGAGATTGATGAATATTCTGCGCTTATTATATGCAACATCCAAATATATGATGTATGCGCTTGTGTGTATCTGGTCACTTGCTAATTGAAAAATGAAAAGGCGTTAACCTATACTTCTGTTTATACTTCATGGCAACTGAAGATGGAAGGTTAATTGATGAGGACACCTGCTTGTCTAGCTCCGCCTCCTAGAGTCACTTACAACGCAACCACTGCTTCATTATTTATATTTATGCCTTGTGGATCAAAAGCTATCGATTTTATTGCTTCATTTCTTGACCCTATTTTATGCCATATTTTGTAACAAGTGGTTTCTTATGTGCGGAGGTTGATGTGCAAGGTTTGATATGTTCTTCTTAAGAGACGATTGATCCCAATATAATTACTACGGTTCATGTGTACTTGTTTCTCTATTAGACTATTAGAGGTGTTATTTCTTGTTGGAATTGATCTTGTACATCATCATGAACTCTGTTTGGGATGGCAGGTCTACTAACTGTACAACTTGGCTTAACTAGCTTATTTCAGCCAGCTACGTAAACTCTGTGATAAACAACATAATGAATCACCTTCCTATTGAAATCCATTTTGCAGTTTAAGCCACTTGTTTATAGTAGGCGCTCCTTTTTTTATAATTAGGAGTGATTTTATTTCATTAAGTAGACTCAAAAGTCTGGGTATTACAAATGGTTAAGTGCAGCTAGTTACAACACCTAAATCCATCCTCAACAAAAGATAAAGAACACTAGGAGATTCAGTGCAACAAGAGATATGTATGATTTTCACATCCAAGCAAGAAATTCATATTCTTTTGTCGAGGCCCTGCTTGGCTAGTGAATCAGCGGCCAAATGCACAGTTGGCATCTTTAACATATCAAATGCACTTAATCACCTTCCTATTGAATTCCTTTCTGTAGTTTCAAGGTTGTGGCATCCAAAGCATTAAGCAACTGATCAGGAAGCCAACCTTACTTTACAATAAATATACAACAGGTTATTTGAGCAATATGGGATTTAGAAATTATCCATAGCTCATTTAATTTGACCCATGCTTGAGTAATTACTCTGTGCATTTGCATCTAGGCTTAAGTTAAAAAATTGTTTTCCCTTAAAACATTTGACACACGACATTATTTATGGTGCCCATATATAAAAATCTCATCAACCTCTATTCCTGGTCTTAGATGATAAAAATCACTACCCATTTCCTGTGCCAAACAAGGCGAGATAACCTCTAGCTTGAATAGAGATAATTTGGTATTGTATGGTTATTATCTTAGCAATAAGCAGTGGACAAAGACTCACATTAGCTAGCTTGCTATACATTTTTGTGGGCGTGGCTAGATAGTAGTAAAATACAAATCCAACACAACAATTTGCTTGATTTGGACCCCCTAAATTACAGGATCTTATATCCTCCACCAAACAGGATTTGGTCCACAAGCCACTCAATAGTCACACTCGGCAAATTCTTGTGAAACGAAAATTTCGCACCACCTTTCAATTATCATTACTCCATAATATGCTAGTTAATTAGTTGTGAAAATAATATTGTTTTACCATACAACTCTCTCACCCCAAATATTGTCTTTTACTCTTTTAACTAGGCTAAAATTTCGCACATCAAAAATAGGTGGGGAAATTATTTTCAATTTCACAAGCTGGAAAAAAAAAAAAAGAGTGTATGCTATCTTACATAGTTCTTTTGGACTCTTTTCCATGGCGGATTCAGGTGCAGTAACATCTAGAATATCTGATGCACATTATCGGAAAAAACTTTGTCTACCCACCAGGTATACCCACCACTAATAAAGATCTGTTGAGGGTTGTGGTAATGGAATCCAACTCAATATAATAATTATTTTATTAATGCTCTATTAATAGTGGGTAGGTGTAGCAATGTCCGTTTCAACCATAAGATCGGAGATCAAGCGTCAGTGACTAGTACTAAATGAGAAATAAAGACCGTCAGTTAGATGAATCTTTGCCTTTGGCACAATGCCACAATGTGTCACGAAAAGTTAGAAAATGCTGTTCATGTAAACGAAAACAATTACAAGTGTCAACCTAAATAATAAAAATCCATATTTGCATAGGTGAAAATTTAATTTTACATGAGGGCATAAGCTAACATATTGCAAACGACACTTACGAAGATAATTTTCATAAGGGATCTAGGATAGACTTTATAAAATGCGATCAATTGTGTATTATTTAAAACAGAGTTTATTTTTATAATTATGTGAATATGTGTTAAGAGTATAACCCACATGTGTGTTGGAAATAGTTATCTAACATTGAAGAAATAGAGAACATAAAATGACTAACATATAGATTGGTAGGTTACTCCACTATTACCAATGGGTTTTTGGATGAAACCTTATTAACCTTGTATGTGGTCAAACCCTCCTCCAGTGTGGGTTTGTGTTAGGCCCAATAAAATTTACCATAGTATCAGAGTGGACGATTCTAACCCATTATGAAATGCAAGACGGAAGGTATTAAAAATCTGTTTATTAGATATATTGAATATAGAATTCAAATCCTCATCCATACTCCATGCTATTATTATTTAATAATAAAAAACTAGTTTATGGGTTTTAATGGGGTTGTTTTCTTGTGTTACATTTCAATAATTTGAGACAGTTAGTATAGGTAATTAGTTTCAACAGGGTTACTTGTAATTTTTTAGGGGATGTTTAGAATATCAAGCCTAACCCTACAAAAGACCTACTAATTTTTTTTTAATAATGTATCCTAGGTATTCTCATATATGACTGTAAAATCCTAGTAAATTGGATTGTTCTACACGCCCTTGTTTGATTTAGACTCGTGTTTAAATTTTGTTACTAGCATAATTTTCACTTTTTCCGTGATAAGAATATTATTTTTGCAATATTTGATTTTGTTGTGTACAAAATAAGATATTATAATATGCCCTCCGCTTTTTAAGGATCTTCATATCTATTGTAGCAACAGAAACTAAGACAAGGAAATGAGAGGGTGTGAAAGTGAATTCTTTTTGTTTATTTAGATAGGATAGAAATTGAGATTGTGAGAGAGTGTAGAATTATATAGGTCCAACAAGTGAATAAGCTAAGGTAGTGTAAAAATGGAGCAAAAATATATCAAATAAGAAATAAATAGATGCAACGATTACATAATTATAGTATCAAGTTATGCTAAACTTGTATTATTTGGGATTGCTTTGTATATTGTAATGTGAAATATATGTGAACCCTCTTTTGGCATCTGTGTTAACTATTTGTTGAGTAAATAGAAGCTTTACAACTTAGAAATAAAATATTTGTATCATATGTGATTATATATTTATATTAAATCCTATCTGTTTTATTCGAATCTTTAATTTGCCATTTCTAAATTTTATTATAATTATTATTATTTTGACATCGGATTTGGAGCTTTTAGATTCACTTTTGTTTTATTATTTACAAGGTAAAAGTTATTTCTTTATACTATTATCACACATGTTGTGAGTATGTGCGGTTAATAAGCTAGAAGGATATACTTGATGTTGGTAGTTTATTATAAAAATAAGTTGTTTAGCTTGCTGGCTGATCATCACATATCATAAACTAAATGGTTCAAGGTTGAAAACCTAGTAAACTTTTGATTAGCATCATATCAACGCCTGAGAGGACGTAACATGTGACGTATTGCAATTTGCATGCATTAATTACCCACGCTTATTAAAATTAGTACTCCCTCGTCATGTTCACAACCATAGTACAATTAGATAAAAGAATGATTAGTATTTTTAATTTAATTTGTTAGACATCCCTCGTCATTAAATAAAAATGTCACTTTTTTTAGATATACTCCCTCCCTCCCTCCCTCTCATAATATAGTATTTGTTTGATTAACAATTGACTTTCGATATTTTCAATTCCTTATTAATAAAAAAAAAAAATTGATATTATAAAACTACACATTGAGACGAACTAACAAGTAAGATTCCACATGAATGTATTTTTTTTATATATGCAAATGAGAATATTCTGTCAAAAAATTTTAAAATTTGACCTCAAGAGAGAGAAAAAAAAATTATATTATGGAACAGAGGGAGTATTAATTTATTAGTAATAATAAATATAATTGTATGCAATTGCATATTAATAAAATTGACATATAAACTCATATCTTTAAAAATAAAAATCATTTATTTTTTTATTTTATTTTTTTTAAAGGGAAATTTCATTAATAAAAAAGTCAAACGGCATCTACAATAAGTATTGAAAACCATTTATTATTGTGTACTAATATAGAATAATACAACAATGCCATCCTTCTTCTCTAACTCCTTCATAAACAGTTGAACAAATCCCAGATTTTTTTCCCTGAAGTCTAGGAAATCAGATCAGAAGAAAACTATTCTCATTGGTTGACATTTTTATGAGGTGGGAAATTGTGATAAGCCAAATGTGAAACAGAATCTGCCAACACAGAATTCCATAGCCAAGAAATTTTACCAATTTTTATTTTATAAGATAAACTAACTTTTTTTTTAAATCCCACCTCTTTATAATCATCCACAGAATGATAATTAGCAAAAAGAAATAAATAAAAAAATGAAATTTTAAGGTGCTGCTCTTCTTACCACTTAAAGTGCAATATGATCCATTGAAATTCAATCTCCGATCACACAATCTTCTCCAATCACTCTTACTAGTGGGCTTTCCCCTTTTTTGTTCTCTTCCTTATTTACCAAAAAAATTCTGACAAATTCTAATTAACTAAAAAATGAATATAAATTACTAAAAATTTGCGTTGTGCACGTTAGCAAGCACTGTCCTTTTCTGCCTTAGGTGAATCTCCTTTCTCTCTCTACTGTGGCCCATCACCACCAACCATCCTCCTCTTACACTTTAGATTTTCAACAACAAAATCTTTTTATCTTTAAATTTCCGTCATCACATAAAACTCATACGATATCTATAATAGACATATTATTTAAAATAATACGAGATTACTAGAACAATCAATAATTACCTTCAAACAATTCCCTCAAAAAAAAATTTACCTTCAAACAAACTAACATGATAATATCGATACTTACTAAACGCTTTTCCATACTGACAAATGGCAATACTCTATACCACGTCGCTACTTAATTTCATTTTCTTTTTATTCTGGATCTCGCCTACATCAATTGCCAAATCACAATAAAAATAATTATTTCCCTTTTAATTTTTTTGGTTTACATATATATATAAACATAAAGCACCCAACATGGAGTAGTATATCACCAACCCACTAGTACCCTTTTAGCCCACTCTCCTTCTCCAATGGAAACCAAAAATTTCTGAACTTTCTGTAACAAAAAACTTTATCTGCCCATTTCTTGTATTGGGCAAAAAAATAAAGAACATATCTTTCTGATTATTGTTTTTGCAGAAAGATCAAATCTTTAGAAAAATGGAGCGTGCAAGGAGGATTGCTGGCAGGGCACTATTGAAGCGGTTGCAACATCACAACCGCCCCAACAACAACAATGGTGGGAAGAAAATCTTTGATTCTCTCTCCTCAAATTCAAGGTATGTTTCAACAATGGCTTCTTCTTCTAGATTTTCCTGGAAAAATGAGTCGGGAAATAATGTGGGTTTTGGAAAAACACCCCAAAATCGATCCATTTCTGTTGATGCATTGAAACCAAGTGATACTTTCTCTAGGAGACATAACTCTATAAACCCAGAAGAAGAAATAAAAATGGCACAGTGTTGTGGGTTTGATAATACTGATGCACTTATTGATGCAACTGTGCCTAAATCAATAAGGATCCAATCTATGAAGTTTTCTAAATTTGATGAGGGATTAACTGAGGCTCAAATGATTGAACATATGAAGAATTTGGCTTCAAAAAATAAGATTTTTAAGTCATTTATTGGGATGGGGTACTATGATACTTATGTACCACCTGTAATTTTGAGGAATATAATGGAAAACCCTGCTTGGTATACTCAATACACACCTTACCAAGCAGAGATATCTCAGGGTCGTTTAGAATCTCTGTTGAATTACCAAACTATGATTACTGATCTTACTGGTTTGCCGATGTCGAATGCGTCTTTACTTGATGAGGGAACTGCTGCTGCTGAGGCAATGGCTATGTGTAACAATATCTTAAAAGGGAAGAGGAAAACTTTTATTATAGCCAATAACTGTCATCCACAAACCATTGATATTTGTAAGACTAGGGCTGATGGTTTCGATCTTAAGGTCGTGACAGCGGATCTTAAGGACATCAATTACTCGTCAGGTGATGTTTGTGGTGTTCTGGTTCAGTATCCTGGTACTGAGGGAGAAGTTTTGGACTATGGAGAGTTCATAAAGAAGGCACATGCTAGTGGGGTTAAGGTGGTTATGGCAACCGATCTCTTGGCATTGACAGTGTTGAAGCCGCCTGGTGAGTTGGGAGCTGATATTGTTGTTGGGTCAGCTCAGAGATTTGGGGTGCCTATGGGTTATGGAGGCCCTCATGCTGCTTTCTTGGCCACTTCTCAAGAGTACAAGAGGTTGATGCCAGGAAGAGTTATCGGTGTTAGTGTTGATTCTTCTGGCAAGTCTGCTCTTCGTATGGCAATGCAGACAAGGGAGCAACATATTAGAAGAGACAAGGCTACTAGCAACATCTGCACTGCTCAGGTATAGAGCTTCTCTTCCATGGTTTCTGAAGTTGAATGAACTAGTTTTTAGCCCTGCCATGCATGGGTTTTCTTAAGGTTTTTTATATGTTTGAATTGAGTTTTTAGAGCTTAACTGATGTTATTGTACAATCTAGGAGTATATTGAAAATTTGATATCTATGGAGAATATATTAGAGGAGGTGTCCTTGGAAAAGTATTGGGTTGATGACACAGTCTTTGAGCAATATGTTCTAGTTTACACCCATTTGGATTTTAAATTTTACATGATAAAGTGAATTTGTTAATGAAGTATGCTAAAATAGAAAAAGCCTAATTAATATGCAACAATGGTATAAAGCCTTGTGTAAATGCTTTGTGCTTTTAAAGTATGACTATGTTGTCTATCCTGATTTGTGAAAGAATTCATTAGTTTTGTGCTTTATGTACTTTTAATTAACATTACTCTCGTAGTTGGTTGCAGCCTGCAGGGCTTTGCTTGTGTTTCGTACTCCATTGCTTCCGGGGCTTTACTTTTGTTGGTAGTTTAAGAATAAAAGCACCTTTCTTCTCCTTTTTTACCCTGCTTTGAGAGGGGTTTTTTTGAGAGAGATGAGGAAGTTCCTTTTGGATCGATTGGGCTGTGATTTGTTTCTTTCTGAGTTTTCTAGGGTGAATTGTTTTAGTAGCTTTCATTAAAATTGTCAATGGCATATATTCCTGCTGCCTTTTGGTTTTGCTGTGGTTGAATGAGCTTTATGTCCTGTTTTGCAGGCTTTGCTGGCCAACATGGCTGCAATGTATTGTGTGTATCATGGACCTGAAGGTCTTAAAGCCATAGGTCAAAGGGTGCATGGTCTAGCTGGCACATTTGCAGCTGGGCTGAAAAAGCTTGGGACAGTGGAAGTTCAGGGGCTGCCTTTCTTCGACACCGTCAAGATCAAATGTGCTGATTCTCAAGCAATTGCTGATGAAGCTAGGAAGCATGAAATGAATCTGCGTATTGTGGACCAGAACACTGTAAGTTTGACTTCTTGTAATAGTTAGTGTTGTTTGTTGATTTGGTTCTTCTGATATTGAAGTTATTGCATTTGAATTTCAGGTTACTGTTTCTTTCGACGAGACAACAACATTGGAAGATGTAGATAAGCTTTTCAAAATTTTTGCTGGTGGCAAGGCTGTGAGATTTTCTATTTCCTCTGATTTTTTTAATGAAGTTCATAGTAGCATACAATGAAGTATAAAAGTGTTCTGACTAATTTCCCATCACCATTTTGATCATATGTCAGGTACCATTTACTGCTGCATCTATTGCTCCAGAAGTTGGAAATGCCATCCCTGCTTCCCTTGTGAGGGAGAGCCCATATTTGACTCACCAGATTTTTAACTCGTATGGTGTTCTTCATTGAATTCACTAAAATAAAGTTATGTGTTTTATGTCATATTCTTAGTGCAATTTTTTCCATTAGATACCACACGGAGCATGAGCTGCTGAGATACCTTTACAAATTACAGTCGAAGGATCTTTCACTATGCCACAGTATGATTCCACTGGGATCTTGTACAATGAAGTTGAATGCCACAACTGAAATGATGCCAGTTACATGGCCTGAATTCGCAAGTATTCATCCTTTCGCCCCAGTCGAACAGACTCAGGGTTATCAGGTACATGAAATAACAACCGTTTGATTTCTACATGATTTGATCCCAGTAACTTGATTTCCTGAAATTTCTTGAATCTTAAGAATGTGCCTTACACTTTCTTTTGGGTTTTGATGCTGTAGGAAATGTTCCAAAATTTGGGTGATTTGTTGTGTACCATTACTGGATTCGACTCTTTCTCTTTGCAACCCAACGCTGGTGCAGCTGGAGAGTATGCTGGGTTGATGGTTATTCGAGCTTACCATTTGGTATGGTTATTCCAGTCTGATGTGGTTTTTTCTAGAAATATTGAGACCACCAAATAGTGGAATTGTGCTACATGTTAAAAATTATTTGAGAGGAAATTATAAGATAAATATTTGTGGCCATGTCAACATATGTCACCTTTGATAGATTTAAGTACGTGGGAGCTGTCTTTTCTACTTTGTACTACATCCTAGGTTTTTTTTTTAACTTGTTTATAGATGGAAATTCTGTAAGTGGTTTCTCATTTTTCAGTTGTCTAGCCGAAACAACTAATATTTAATCTAGGAATATAGACTTTGCAATGAATCAGATTTCAAAGACATCCATACTTCTTAGTGATTTGAACATATAATTTTGGTTTATATGGGCTTTTGATTTTAATGATGCTAGTGCTGTCTGTTGGTAGCACCTTGATTTGCATTAGTTGTTTACCACCTCCATGTTGGCGAGGCTTGAGATTAATGTGGAATGATTTTCTAAATGTAGTCACGAGGAGATCATCATCGTAATGTGTGCATCATTCCTGTCTCGGCTCATGGAACAAATCCCGCAAGTGCAGCTATGTGTGGTATGAAAATTGTCTCTGTTGGAACTGATGCCAAGGGTAACATTAACATTGAAGAAGTGAGAAAGGCTGCTGAAGCACACAAGGACAACTTGTCTGCCCTTATGGTATGAGCCTCTGTGGGTTTACAGATGATTAATTAATACTCCCAGTAAATTATTCTGATAATATAAATCATGTATTTTCTAGCAATTGTTGATTTTTTTTCCTATCATACAGGTTACATATCCTTCAACTCATGGTGTCTATGAAGAAGGAATTGATGAGATCTGCAAGATTATTCACGACAATGGAGGTCAAGTATACATGGATGGTGCCAACATGAATGCACAGGTTCATTGATTATATCTGCCTTCTTTAGACTAGTGCTAAGTTTATTGTTATTGAGTATTATGTTTGTTTTTCACATAATTCCTAGTTTCTAATGCCATTTACAGCCAGTTTGATAAACAACTAAACCCAAATAATGTTAATAATGTTAATGAGTGTTTGTGTTATTTTTGCGTAAAAGAGTCTCATGCCAAAGTCCATGGTAATATGATTTCATCTCCAATTCTATGGTAATTTCCATAAATATGTATTAATTCCCACCCAATACCACATCTAAATTGGTAACAAGTGGTAATGGAAATCTAATAAGAAAAAAAAAAACACCTATATAAGATTAGAGTTGCACTACCATGGACAATGACAGAGATTTTGAGACATTAGGATCATGGCTATGCACATGTCTTATGTATTTGACTCTTTGTTTCCTATATGCTCTTTTCCCCAGCATTGTTGTTGGCCAGAGACTTCAACTGTCTTAGTTTGGATGTATGTTTGTCCTTAAAGATACCATTTCTTGGTTTTCATGGCTTAGCAGACAGGGAAGAAGTTTTGGTTCTACTATCAGTAGTATCATTGACAATGTATAATAAACTCATAGCTACACTAGCAAGTTAGCAATATACACAATACAAGCATATGTTATGCATTGACCAGAAAGATTTCAAGTTATTACACACTGTATTTTCTTAGGACAATAATCTCGCATGTCGCTTCTCTGTTTTAAGTTTGCTTCCTCAGAAATATTTATTTACACATCTTTTTCCCTTCAGGAAGTATTTTGCTTCACGTTGCATATAAATATAATATAGACTTTAATAGCTAATGACATATATTTACCATTTTCCTCAGGTTGGTCTCACAAGTCCAGGATTCATTGGAGCAGATGTTTGTCATCTCAACCTGCACAAAACGTTTTGCATTCCGCATGGTGGAGGTGGTCCTGGTATGGGCCCCATTGGTGTGAAGAAACACTTGGCACCATTTTTGCCATCGCACCCTGTGGTATGAACTCTCATCTTTTTTTCTTGCATGACGATGGTGCTTGTATCCAACCTCCCCTTTTCCACAAGTGAGAAGTATAAGATTCGATTGTTTAAATGCTTACTGGATCCAAAGATAAGTGTTTTCCCCGCTAGTTTTAGAATTTGACGACCACTTATGGCCCGAGCTGATACAATTAATCCCAAAGCATATAAATTTGCTAATTTGATATTTATTCATGTTTCCAATATTTAAGTGCTTGATGGACGAACAATGAGTATTGGAGTTTATAATGTCATTTCTTCTGTTGAAGGTGTCAACTGGTGGAATTCCTGCCCCGGAGAACTTAGAGCCCTTAGGTACCATTTCTGCAGCGCCTTGGGGATCTGCTCTAATTTTACCAATTTCATACACGTATATTGCTATGATGGGCTCAAACGGCCTAACTGAAGCATCTAAGCAAGCTATCCTGAATGCAAACTACATGGCTAAGCGTTTGGAGGTATATGACCGTGAATACCTTTGTTTGAACTCCCTTTGTGAATGCAGCCTATAATCTGTACTAAACTATGTGAATAAGATTTTCGCTTAACCCTCTACCTTCATTGGTCTTTACAGGATCATTATCCAGTGCTTTTCCGTGGTGTCAATGGAACATGTGCTCACGAATTTATTATTGATTTAAGAGGCTTCAAGGTAATTCGACTGATGCATTTTTTACTTGATTTTTCTAACGATCAATTCCCATGCTTATAGGTTAACTGCTACTTTCAATTGCAGAACACTGCTGGCATAGAGGCTGAGGATGTTGCCAAACGTCTTATGGACTATGGATTCCATGGCCCAACCATGTCATGGCCAGTTCCTGGCACTCTCATGATTGAACCCACTGAAAGTGAAAGCAAGGTATATCTTCCTAATCGCTTTGTTATGTCCATCCTGCTAGTCACCCTTCCCTCCATATTCTGTCTTATGGTGATTGATCTTTGGATTTATCACTTCAACAGGCGGAGATGGACAGGTTTTGTGCTGCACTAATTTCCATTAGAGAGGAAATTGCTGAGATTGAGAATGGAAAAGCTGATGTCCACAACAATGTCCTCAAGGTAAAGACTATTCTTTCAGCTTTTGATCAAGATATAGATACTTTTTTAGTACATTCATCTTGGGTATTTTTTACTTAAATATCTTGTGCCTATTTTGGCAAATAAAAAGTACTTTTCTTCTCCAAGTAATAGGTCACATTTCAATTTTAGGTCATTCCAAAATCATACACCATTTCTAAAGTTAGTATGTTAAAATTTAAAGTTTTTCACATGTTACCCTCACTGAACGTTTGGTAGACGATAATAAATGGTAATAATGCTAATGAATTTTAGTGTAAATTTGTGAAGAAAACCCATAGTAATGTTATGTCTCGAAACACATGTTTTCTTCATAAATTATCCTTCCAAAGTGATAAATGATGGTAATGATATTTTATAGAAAGGAGATGTTTTAAGTGACTTCTTCAAACAAGCATTATCATAGACGTTGTCACAGGATTTCTCTTGCAAAATTACACTAAAATTCATTAACATTACCATCACTTATTCTCATCTAGCAAACAGACCATCGATGATATATCTAAGTGAACACCTATGAAAGACTATGGATGACGTTGAGATTAATAACGAACTATCCTTAAATATAACCTCCAATCAAATGCAACCTATTATTTAGGGACATTGAGAGTAATAACGAGCATATATTAGCAGATCGATTGACAGCTTTGGCTATCATATAATTGATTTAGTAGTAGTTCTTGGAACTCATAAATTAATGGGCTATTGTTCTATTGTTTCTACAGGGAGCACCACATCCTCCCTCTATGCTCATGGCAGACTCATGGAGCAAGCCATACTCCCGGGAATATGCTGCTTACCCTGCTGACTGGCTTCGCGCTGCAAAGTTCTGGCCTACTACTGGTATGCTTCTCCTATTTGTAGGACTAATAACTCCGTCTTCTTATCTCGTTCAAAATGCTAAACTGAAACTTTATTATGGCTGATTTCAGCGCGTGTGGACAACGTTTATGGTGATCGAAACTTGATCTGCACCCTTCTCCCAGCAAACCACTATGAAGAAGAGAAGGCTGCTACTGCTTAAATTCTTTGATCCTTTTGGCTTAGTTGCCAAAAATGTCTTTCTTACATAGTCCTGCTGTATATATAATACATTCTCTCATTGGGATTAGCCCTATGGGCCTTTTCATATGTTCATCACTTCTAAAGGGATACATTCTCTTCCTCTCCCTCCCTTTCCCCTAAAAAGAAAAGTAACAAAAAAAGGAATGTCATTTTATATATTTCTTCTTTCTAGTTCAGCAACCTTCTTTCAGTTTTCACTTTAGCTTTCTCTCAAAGATCAGAACTTTGTGTAATAATATTCATGAATGAAATTGGAGAAAGAAATGGAAAACTGAAAATGGAAGAATTTACTTCTGTTAATTTTTACAAAAATGTTCTCAGTTTAGAGCTTATTATGATATCATGTCATATTTAAGTTTTCTACTTTAAAGTTCTAAGGGCAGTTACAACTGAACTTCTATTCATCGCCCTAAAAGTACTTAAATCGCCCCAAAAAAAAGTTTAAATTACATCTCTAACCTTTTCCTTCTTTTTTCCTAAACCACCACCACCACCCACCTCACTCCACCACCACCCACCTCACTCCACCACCATCCACCTCCTGCCACCACCACCCCATCGCCACGGCCAACCACCAGCCACTGGAAGGAGTCGAATTCTTTTTAGGACCATGAAGCGAACGTCTAGCCTGGACGTTCGCTCCATGGGGCAAACGTCTGGCTCGGGACGTTCGCCCCATGGAGCGAACGTCCAGGCCAGACGTTCGCTTCATGGTCCTAAAAAGAATTCGACTCCTTCCAAGTGGGTGGTGGAGGAGGTGGTTGGTGGCAGTGGGGATGTAGGTGATGGCGGGTGGTTGCAAGGGGTGGCAGGTGGTGGTGGGTGGTGTGGAAAAGAGGAAGGGTAAAATAGTCTATAAAAATAAATTTGGGGCGATTTTAAGTAATTTTGGGTCGACGTTTAACAAACCCCCAGTTACAATGTTCCTGAACCTCTGTGTCTCTGGTACTTGATGTGCTCTGTGGACGAGGTTTAGAGAGTAGTTATAATGGGCAATAATATAGGATTTGCCAATAAGTTTTCAAGTGGTTAAACTCATAAACCATTTTTTTCAATTCAAAAACACTGAAGGGACTATAAGTGGGATAGACCTGAAAATCATGGCTTTGTTCTGCAATGCTGAGAGGATGAGTCCACTGAAAGGTGGATTTAGGGCAAAGATACTAATATGAATAAATGATGGAGTGCATCATACAAACCGTGAATACCGTACTCAAAGTACATGATTTTAATGGTAAAAGTCATGTGAATCATATTACAATAGTATTTAGGATAGATTAGTGAAACACAAAGAGATTACTTATAGGACGAATCATTATTGAGATTAATTTAGGGAAGCTAACATAATATTAAAATTTGTCCAAAATTTCATATCAGATAAGTAATTTAAATAACTTTCTAATTATGTAACAATAATAGAGGTGAGAAAGCAAAGCACAAAAAATTATTAATTACGATCCTGCTAACAAGTGCTCCGGGCACTAGATAAGAAATTTATTTTAATACAAAAGTCATTTGAACAAAAATCACTTTGAGAGAATAAATATATAAATATAGGTTCCTTATCCAGCGCCACGAGGGTACTCGTTAGCATTTGTCTATAAATATATGTACACAAGGAAAAAGAATAGAAGATCAAAAGAAGGGAAATGGGGATTTCACATATTATGAACGAAAGGTTTACCTTCGAAGACCTTTTGGCATATCGGGCTTGTATGCGAGATCTAACCACCTTTCTATAAAAAATTAAAAAAGAAGATCCAAGGTTTCGAAAAAATTCTATCACTGGAATTATATGGCATATAATAATTGTATAAAAACGAAATGTTTGTTGAAAATGGAGGCCGAATGTCATGCTGGTTGTTGCCAAGCAAGCCTGGCGAACTAAAAAGTCCCACTAATCCTTATGAATAGTCCCCCCCTAATGAGATTGGAAAAGAATAACACATAATGTCAATTGGGGCCACAACCCACACTATATGGATGTATGCTACAAAAGAATGAGTGCATGGTACATACGTGCCAATTATGAATCATTGTGCATGACCACGCGTCACATTGCAACTTGCACATGGTCAACACACACTGGAAAGATAAACACGTATCTACAGTGGGTGTGGGGGATACCCATATCAATAGTAAACCAGTGTGCATGGCCACACGTCACATTGCAACATGCACTTAGTCAACACACACTGAAAAGATAAAATGCATCGAAAGTTCTAAAATTTTGTCCCCAATTTTGCTATGTAATTAAGTCTATTTTGTTGAGTGAATCTCCTTACCAACTTTTTAACAAAAATGATAACTTTTAAAACATTCATTTCTAAAACAATTGCAATCTCCAAAATGTTTTAAGAAACCATTTTAAGTTTGTTTAACTCCATTTCCTAGTGCTAAAGATTGAATGAAAGATGGTTATTGGAAATCCTTTTGAAACCAGGGGAGGGGGATTCTAATTGTGGGACAAGGAAAAATAGTAGATAATTGTTGTTATCCAGGGGTGATCTTGTTTATCATCTATTTTGTCAGCTTGAGCATAGAACTTTTTTAGTTTGCTTAATCATGAACAAAATAAATGTTCATGGATGATCAGATGGGTGAACAGTCGGGAGAGTGACTGGTTAGTTGTAATGGTTCGAGAAAGCATTTAAAAAATTGCTTTGTAAGCCAGGCTTCTCCTACCAGCAAGCCATTTTGTGACACTTGTCACCGCTCTACTCGTCCAAACAATATAAACGTTACAATTATTGTAATCATTTCTTTCAAAAAAATATAATTTAGAAAAAGATAAAAACCAAAATTCATAATTTTTCATTATCTATAAATAGACACCCATTTTGCTATACCATTTATTTTTCTTCTTATTCTCAGTTTTCTCTTCTCCCCTTATTTTCATTTCTTTCTTTAAATAATTTTGATTTTAATTGTTTTTGCTTCTATTTTTTAAAAAGATGAGAGAGAAAATGTGGTTGGGTGAGAAAAAGACTGAGATAGAGTGATTAATCTTTTTCTATGGGTTCATGATTAAGGAGTGAAATTGGAAATGGTTTGTGAGAGGAAAGAGAAAGGAGGGGAGAGGAGGATGAACTTTTTTTTTTTTGGGTCATTGATAATGATGCTCTTATTATATTAGTTTAATATCTTTAAACCAGTGCAAGCTAAAACATATGAACAATGTAAGTTAGTTTATAAGTGATTCATATTATATTTAGATTGTTGATGACGAGATAACAAATTTTTTGTAGTTACTAAATCATATACATCCTCCGTTCTGAAATAAGTGAAATACTTGTCTCAAAAAACTCTCACATAATATAGAGAAGTGTTTCACTTATTTCAAAATGGACGAAGTACTACTTTCCAAACAATAATTGTTTCTTGCACCAAAATATTCTCCTATTCACTCTTATGACATAGTACGCCTAGGTGGCGTGCTTGACAATCCTAGAAAAAGTCAAATTCAAAATGAATGAAAAGATAAAAAAGAATTAAAATTGGTAATATTTTGCATAATTATCTACGCGACCATAGAATAGAAGAAATTATGGAGTACGTCAACAACTTGAAAATAAATGTAATAAAACAATACTTGATTGCATTCATTAATGAGAATAAATATCCAAGATATCATCTCTTTGTAACTCCAAATAGAAGAGTAAAATTAAGTTGTGTGCTTCTGTGGCGACTGTTAAAGCAGATATACGGGGACCGCATATAGAAGTAAGGAAATCTGCAACTAGTTGAGCAAATATATATGTGGGGACCACACATATGCAACTAGTCGAGCAAATATAAGGACCGAACATAAACTAGAAAGTTATGAGAGTTTTTTCATGACCAATTGTGCAGATTCCCAGGTTGTACATCGATAGAAAGTTAACTTGGTCGAACAAGGGACTTCCATAACCATTCATTCTAACAAGACGAGGATTAAAAATAATTGATATTTAAAGGACAAAACAACTTTTAGGATTCATTCTTCAAAGGCTTTTAAATCCATTAATTCAACATTGCTTTTTTTCTCACCTTCTTTGATCATTACACTCTATCATTATTAAGTGCTTTAAGCAATTAAGCCCATCTATAATCCCAACTTGAAAAGAAATTTAAGAAAAAAGACTTTCACCCTTGTCGATCACCTATCACCAACTATTTGATAAAGATCATTCTCTAGTTAAAAAGAATCTAATATATTGAATTACATCATGTAGATTCATCACTAAGAATATCATGTGCATAAGTAATCTTACGTCTAAAGATGGCAATGACAATCAATAGATAGGTAAATCTATAAAGAAAGTCTAGACGTGGTACAAAGGGTAATAAAAATTAATCGAAAAAAATTAAAAACACATGTATGGAGATACAACTCTAATCTCTTGGGTATCCATATGAAACTTTGAAAACTATATACTTCCTCCGTTCTGTTTTAAATGAAACATTGGGTGAAATGACACTATTTATTGATCAATTTTGACTCCAATTTATCGCCATTATATAAAGAAAAACATAGTCAAGTGAGATCTTGTTAGATTCGTCTCGATGCATATTATCAAATTATAACTTTTTTATATTTTTTTACTTAACTTTCCATCATAGAAATCCATATTGCAATAACACGTTTGGAAAGTTGGTTGGCCATTTTGATCCATTAGAGAATTCATTAAACTTAATAGAGATTATAATGGAATAACAATTATGATGCCAATATTCTCTTATTATTATTTTTTAAAATATTTTTGTGAAGTACTTTTTCAAAAGTATGAAACATTGTCAACCTTTTTATAAATGGTGATACACTTTATCAATATTATCCCTTATTTAAGACAAAAAGTTACAAATGTTTCCATTATAAAACTCACAACGTCACCCCATAGTTTTTTCTATTAGAGACTTCAGATGCACCCTAAAAATCAGGGACACATATCAACAAAGCCTTTCTTTTACACTCATACATACGCTTTAGCGATTTATTCTTAATTTGATTTGAAACTGTAAAATCCACCCCATAAAAAAAAAATTAATTTTATAAGATACTTATTTAATACTCTATTCGTTCTCTTGTTGTTGCAACACTTCCTATTTGGATGTTCCAATTTAGTCGCAACATTACCTCTCTTGGATATTCTTATTCTTTTTTTGAGGGGTTGGGTATTCTTATTCTCTTTATCTCTCTTCTATCACATGAATCTCCATTTTATCTCTCTCTCCTTACCTAAATTATTATGCTTCCTTATATATTGCGACAAAATCATAACAGAGTAAGTAAAAAATAATGCCAAAATCAAATCATAAATAAGTAAATAACTACCTATAACCACCCCTTCACCACTTACTATAAATAAACCCTTCACACTCCCTCATTTGCTAGAAAACCCATATGATCATTGTCTACTTCAAAACCTTTATGGATAGAGTCAAGTGAATTTTGCTGTGTAATGGAGGGAAGCAAGATAAGAGAGAAAACGGTTAAAAAATAAAAAAATCGAACTTTAGCGATGATGAATGAATAAATAAACTGAGTTAAAACAAGAATCTCTCTCTATCTCTTTTTCCCTTTTTGTTTACATTTTACCCGACTAAAGTCTAAAAAGATACTCAAAAACAAAGAACTAGAAAAAAGAAGACGAAGAAGGAGAGGAGAGAGAAAATTTTAACCAAAAGTTGAACAGCAAAAAAAACCTTTCAAATTCCTCTTCTTTCTCTCTCCTCAAATCCGCCATTGATGTGAGCTTAAGCAACTAACAACTATGTCGAAGATGAAGCATCTCCTTCGGAAGCTCCACATCGGTAACGACCATCACAATCGCCATCACGCGGCTCGTCGAATACCTAATAATCGAACTCAGTCCACGGAAACTTCGGAAACGACGCCGCCTTCGATTTCTTCGTCGACTTCATCATCGCCGCCTTCAGTTTCTTCGTCGAGTGATCCGGCGGCGCGGGAGTCGTCGTCGCCGGCGACGACGACGTCGGCGGCGGAGAATGTTAGCGTGAGTGTAAACAGGAGAAATCCGGCGGATTTCAATTTCATTGAGGAGGATTTTCAGCTTCAGTTAGCAATGGCGATCAGCGCCTCGGATCCCGAGCCTCGAAACGACGACGAATCCGACCACCAGATCATGGCAGCTAAGCAATTGAGCCTAGCGTGTTCGCCTTCGGTGCCTGATAATGAACGCCTTAGTGAATTTCTGGCGCTTAAGTATTGGGTTAGTCTTTCTATTTCAATTTTAGGTTATTGAATTTTGAGGTTTTTGCAATTATAAATGGTGATTTGGGATGAATTGAGCTGAAATGATGGCGTTTTATTGGTAATCTAGGTATTGATGGCATTTATATTTGGTATTGTTTTGTTTAATGAAGAAGGGCGTATGTGTTTATACCATGTCGGTGTTAATTTTGAATAATGTTTTTTAGGTGAAGGTTAAGAGGTCATGTAGATTGATTTTGTTACGGATTTTGGCTGTAACTGGGGTTAAATTATACTCTAATGGAACCTTCTGTGCTGTGCATGAGCTATTTATGGATCATGTTGAGTGTTGGTATTGATTAGTTTTGTTTTTGTCGGTCTTTGCAGAACTACAATGTTGTTCAATATGATGAAAAGGTAGTGGATGGATTTTATGATGTTTATGCTATCGCTTCGCATTCAATAGCACAAGGGGAAATGCCATTGCTTGTGGATCTTCAAGCTATTTCCATTTTGGGTAACTTTGATTATGAAGTTGTCTTGGTGAACCGGTCTGTTGATATTCAGTTGCAGCAGCTCGAGAATAAAGTGTATGCTATATCAGTTGAGTCTAGAGTTCTAGGACATGGGATGTTGAATGGTTTAATTCAGAGGTTAGCCGACCTTGTTGTTGATAGATTGGGTGGTCCTGTTACTGATGCTGAAGAAATTACGAAGAGGTGGCAAGTGAGAAGTACTCAGTTGATGGCTTCTTGCGACTCCATTGTTCTTCCTCTTGGTTGTCTTGATATTGGGCTCTCACGCCATCGTGCCTTGCTTTTTAAGGTTTGTAGTCTTTACCTTTGTTCTAGTGTTTCCTCTTTATTGCTCTAGTGTTGCAAACAAGATAGAAACATTGATGGCAGGGTTACTATTATCACTAAAGTTTTTGGTTTATAATCCTATCCTTTCAAGCATTTTCACATCTATGAACTTGATGGACTGGTTTTTGTCAATGTATACTTGTGAATAACTAATTGGTCATCTTTTGAAAAGTCATGCTGTTGTGCATGAGACACTAGTAGTTTTGCTAGTGTAGGCTTTATCTACTTTATTTCTGGTTTATAGATGTTAATGCTGTACAATTATGGTTCAGTTTAATTCTTTGTGTGGTTTATGGCTTCTATGCTTTGGCTAACTTCTTAGTGTATAATCTGAGTTGGAAAATGTTAAAATTTCCTACATAAGTATGCTATTAGATAAGAAGAAATTAGCTGTTTAGTTAAACCTTCTGTAGTATCCTTCTTAATTATATGCAAATATGTCCATGTGAATCTCCTTTTCTTTTTATTATTTTTTATTTTACCGCGTTTAGGACATTGAGATGTAGGGATGAATATTCCAACCTCCTTTTTTTAGTTGTAACACTTGCCTATTTTGGAAGTTTTAGATTAGTTGGAAACATACCCATTTAGCTTGTGGTTTCTCTCTCTCTTTCTCTTCATCACATGTGCCCTTTTACCTTCTCTATGTACCTCTCTCTCACACATGTGGGTCTCCTAAAACCCCTTTGCTCCCACCATGTGGCAACTAAAAAGATTACACTGAGGAACTAATAAGTAAAGGTCTTGTTGACTTGGAAAATGACTTATAGATGGACCAAATTCAGGTATGTGGTTGCATCGTCATTGTGTGGAAAGGATGTAGTTAGTGCTCTGTCGGGCCTTTGTGTCTTAGCAACTATTCTATAGTTTTTGACTATGTTACCCTGACTTGAGTACTTGTGTACCCATGTCCAAGTGTCCAACTCGGCTACTATAAGAAAATTTTCTATGCTTCTTCCCCAAAATGAAGTCTTGAAGTTTCCAAAGACAAGCCGGAGTATCAAGGATCTGACTGGGGTACTTGAGATAAATTGAAGAGCTTGAGTAACATAGATTTCGGATGCTATGATGACATTGTAGATGAGAAAAATGTGCCTGCTTCCTATATGGTTCTTATATGGTTCTGTGTGGTATTTGGAGGTATGTGGTTAGATTGTTGTTGCTTCAAGGTGCTGGTGCTCATGCATTGATCATTGATGTCTTGGTGGTTGTAGGAAAAATTATGAGAACAAGAAGTCTTAGGTTTTTCATTTGGTGTTTGAAGAGGGATGTATGGCATATTGTTATTGGGCTTCCTTCTAGTTTTTGTTAGTTTTTTGTTTCATCTGGAACTGTTTGATATGCAGCTTATCATCCGTTTTGCTAGGGATCCATTGACTGGTATCAACTGGCTTTTGTATATGGTTTTGCGTTACGCTGTGTTGATATGATTCCTTCTTACCTGAATGTAGCCGATGCAATTTGAAGATCCTTTTGTAAATTTTGTACCAGGTACTAGCTGATAGGATTAATCTTCCATGCATGCTTGTAAAAGGGAGTTTGTACACAGGCACTGATGAGGGAGCTATAAACTTGATTAAATTTGACGATGGAAGGTATGGGATATTTTCTTTGGTTTTAGAAGGCTGTGAAGCATTGCAGGGTCAGATTCCAGTTTCTTGGCTGTTTCAAATCTACTTTTTACGTTTTCTCAACTCCAGAACACTGACTGTGACAGACTGACAGTGTGACCTCCTTCCCTAATTTTTTTTATCTGCTTGGGAAGCAGCTCCCTGATTTCTTAATATGCAATGCCTTTCTTTTTGTATTGCAGCGAATACATAATTGATTTGATGGGTGCTCCGGGGACATTAATTCCATCAGAGGTGCCTAGCAGTCTTCTTCTGGACACTGCACTGGAAGCACGGGGTTTGTCTGACAGTGCTGCTGCTGTCAGCAACTTAAGTTTGGCTTTTGACAAAGTGGTCGGGTTAGACGGAAATATACGTGATATTGTTGTGGTTCCCAAAGTTCATGGCTCCAATTTGGAAGAAGCAGTCTCCTTAAGTACACAAGCAAAACATGTGAATGAGATTACTGTTAGATCTGATTTGAGCGAGAGGTCTAATTATGCTTTCGAGAAGCCTGTTAGATCAGGATCCAGTTTGTATGATTGCTCACCAAGTGCTATGGAAGAAGCATCACTGGCACAAGAAAAGAAAGTCAAGGATGTTTCTAAATATGTAATAAGTGCGGCGAAGGATCCTGAATTTGCACAGAAATTGCATGCCGTTTTGTTAGAGAGTGGTGCGTCGCCACCAGCAGATTTGTTTGTGAATATGAGTCCTAGTATTTTGCGTGAAAAGACATTACTTGAATTAGTCCAACGAGGGAGACAAGAAATTCTTTGCTCCGGAGATACTTACAACTTACAGGATCATAGGTTCGAGATGCCACTCATATGCCACTTTGGATTGCCGTCCTTGAACAATTGTGATAAGCGTGAAGAGAGTGTTGATAATGCAACACAACATAATTTGCATCTCGATGCAGATCTTCTGTGTTCTCCTCGACCTGATGCTGATGTTGCTTTTGTTGCTGAACCTAACAGAATGAACAAGAGTGGTGCTACAGGTGCTGTTTTGTTTTCTAAATTCATTTTAATTGGACAGAGGATCTTCATGTGAGGGCATTACTTATGAGTGTTGTTCTTCTACTGCAGCTGACTCTTCAAGGGGGTTATCTAGTCATGATGGACAGCCTTCTCGGGATTCTAGAGGAATTTTTTTGGAACAAACTAAATCAGGTGAAGAACCTTGTGTTCAGCTGGAGACTGTCGAGGAACACACTGAGTGCTTTAGCCCCATCTCTGGTGAGGGGGTCTGCCATGTGCTTGGTGAGTTTGCAGAATGGGAGATACGTTGGGAGGATCTTCAGATTGGAGAAAGAATTGGTATAGGTCAGATTCTCTACTTCCTCAAAAGTTGGAAGTTATTTAGAAAATTTAGTCAATGCTGAAGTATCAGTATTGTGGTTTGAATTCCCTATCTAAAAATTAAATAATACTTTCTCCATTGTGTATTCTGGATAAATCATATTTTGGGTGATTCAGTTGCTTTCTTCTTTTTAATCTTTTCTCCCTTATGGTAAGGTTATTGACTTATTTCCCTACATCCTTAACTTCAAGTATTGGCTTAGACCTTGCATGTGGCTCAATCAAGCTCATGGAATGGATAGCTTGAAATGTCTTATAATTCTCTGCGTTTATGATATTCTTGGTATTTGTAAACGGAGTCAAGACCGTTGTACATCATTTAGATCTCTGCAACCAACATAATGATCAATGGTTGATCATACGTGGGTGTATGTCTTATGTTGGCAGGTGAAAATAATTTGAGCTTGTCTGCTTTTATTTTCTTCAGGTTCCTTTGGTGAAGTTTATCGTGCAGATTGGAATGGCACTGTAAGTTCCTTTGATACTAGGCTGATCCTGCAACAATTTCTTTTTAATGTCGTCAAAAGTTCTGTGTTTTCGTACGCCATCCACTTGGTTGGAATTTATGGATTGTTAAAATTGCTGATCTTCATGCTTTGAAGGCTCATACAAAGTGAGTTTGATTGGATTATGCAATAAGCTCTTGGTCACTTGATGAATATGTATTAGTTGCTGAATGATCATTTACTATCATTGTAAGGAACCATCACTTAATAAAGAAAAGCAAGTAATAAGCTAGGTAGCACACTTTTTTTTTTCCGCAGCTAGCATTTTGGCTCTCTCAAAATCGTTTTGGAAAACAAAACACATAATAAAGATGCACAAGCATATCAGAAATGCCTGTCTTGGTTGCCCAATCTTCTATTTTGTAAGACTGTTAGTTTGAAGTGTTCCTTAATGTGTGGAAAGTGTAAATTGCACTTTACACATGCGCTTTCAGAAACAATGAAAAAAGAAAATACTTTCTATTGGAGGACATCACGTGTTTGGAACTTCACTAAGCATAGAAGCAGATCCATAGATTTCTGTTTCCCTCTCTTATTTTATTTTGCTATATTGGTTCACATCAGTACCTCAAACCTCCTAACCATATGGATCTTGACTGGTCCACCCTTTTCTGGAGCTTTTTTGCATATTTTTCTGTGTGGAGCACTCAATATTCTTGCTTTTAAAGTCTACAGAGCTACTCTCCTTGGACTTTTCAACCTGAAGCTATGTTTGTTCAGATGACATTTCTTTCTCTCTCATCTGACCTCCCTATCATCTCCTCTTCATTCTATATGCCAAGTTTTCATATAGAATGAAGAGGGAGAGACGAAATTAAAAAGAAATTGCTGCAGGATCAGCCAAGTCTTTTTATGAAACTGTTCAAAAAGTCTAAGACAGTGCTATTATTTCTTTTTAGCACAAGTTTTAATGTGCCTGATTCACGAGCAAAATCGAGGATATTGCCAATGTTAAAATTGTTTTGATCAAACTAGATTGTACCTCCTTCTATGTGCTAATAAGCCCATATGAAATTAATTTGTTTTTATGGGTTTATGAGTTAAAGAGTCCCCCACTTTCTCAAAGGGTGAATTGATTGGCATACCTTTGTGCCTTTTGTTTAATTTGCATCAAAGACATATCACATATCTAGTATGGGCTCAGTGGGTGTACAAGAACCCACAAAGGAATTTCCTATCGAGTCATTGTAACCGGCACACGTGTGTGGCCCTCTTCACCGAAATCAGTTAGTTACCCATTAGAAAAAGCATTCCCACAAGATTAAAAATCCATCCCTCTCTCTGGCTCGTCATGATATTTAATTATATAGAAAAGGTAAGGAACACCTGGTTCTGACTTCTATTCTGCTTGCCTCTACCGCTGCACCTGAATATCTGCTACAAGCCTAAGTCCTGTACTTCTATTACTTTCCTTTCTTATTTTTGCAAGAGTCCTATAACTAGCCATTCACCTGCTACAGAGTGATTGATGTCTTTTCTTTGTTGTCCTTTGTGCCATTTATTCTCAAAACAAAAGCACCAGAATTATTTGTCCACAGGTTATTCACTTACCTACTTGGCTAGTTGGCTCCATTCTTTTTGATTCTAAGCTTTCTACTTAGGATTTAAGCTAGCTAGATGCTTTTATACTGAATTGGTTCTTGTTTAATGTATGTCACTTAGATATGAGAAAGTTCCCTTGATTTAGTATTTAGCTTGTTAGAGCGTGGGCCGTGGACAAATGAATAGATTAGAGTTTCTTATTTAGGAAAGATCATGTAGAGAAGTTACCGTCCTAAGATTTCTAAAAAGGAACAATTGGCCCTTTGCTTGTGTTATCTTTGAACCCACATGCTGAAATTCTAGGACACACCATTGATTTTCATGCATTCATTGTAGTACTATTGAAGTGAGATCGGGAGTAATATTATATGTGCATTACATTTGCACTTCTTACATGGACACTCCTAATGTGATTTGAGAGATATTGGTAGTACAAGAGTTCAGTTTAGTACTTTGCTATTTGTCTCCCTTTTGCCGCTTTTGTCTGCATAGCTGTGCCTATTTGTTGTTCATGTCTTAATGTTGACTCTCCTGTTTGTGCATATATGAGGGCTATGCTTGCTGCAACATTTGGTGGCCTTGCTGCATTAACCAATGTAGCTAATAAATGTGCCCTTTGCAGGAAGTTGCTGTTAAAAAGTTCTTAGTCCAAGACTTAACTGGAGATGTGCTTGTTCAGTTTAAATGTGAAGTAAGCATTGATTTGTTGACTTTTCTCTTGTTATTTGTTCTCTTCGTGATTCTAGCTTTTTCTTAATTTGATTTGCTTGCTAATATATTTAAGCTGGGTTTCTGTAGGCGGAAATGATGATAAGGTTGAGACATCCTAATGTTGTTCTCTTTATGGGTGCGGTTACTCGTCCTCCAAATCTCTCAATCCTTACAGAGTTTCTTCCCCGGTTAGTTCTACACCTATTCACAGCAGTTTCATATTAGATTGCATGTAGTTACTTTGAAACTATTGTTGAACTTTTGGTTATGGATTATGCATACCATCAGTTCAGAGATTTTATCTGCAGTTAAGACATTACAAATGTCTGGTGCTTTTTAATCTCTCCCCCCCCTTCCCTGTGTGGTGATATAGGGTGTTTTTTTTGCGAAATTATCCTTACAGAGTTTCTTCCCCTGTTAGTTCTACACCTATTCACAGCAGTTTCATATTAGATTGGATATAGTTACTTTGAAACTATTGTTGAACTTTTGGTTATGGATTATGCATACCATCAGTTTAGAGATTTTATCTGCAGTTAAGATTTACAAATGTCTGGTGCCTTTTAATCTCCTCCCCCCTTCCCTGTGTGGTGATATTAGGGTTTTTTTTTTTGCGAAATTATCCATGGTGACTCTGTACAGTTTTCCAAGATAACCCTATTGCACACCAATAAGATGTCTCCAGGGTTATGGATTATGCAAACCATCAGTTTAGAGATTTTATCTGCAGTTAAGATATTACTGATGTCTGGTGCTTTTTAATCTCCCACCCCCCTTCTCTCCCTGTGGTGATATGAGGGTGTTTTTTTTTTTTTTTTTTTTTTTTTTTTTTTGAGAAATCATCCATGGTGACCCTGTACTTTAGAGTTTAGACAGTTTTACAAGATAACCCTATTGCACAACAATAAGATCTCTCCAGGGTAATATATAATATCCTAGAGTGTTTTTAAATGTTTAGGATTATTTTAGAGATTACCCAATGAGTGAGGGTCATGGTACAAAAAAGTCTAAACTTTTTCCTCTTTTTTTTATTCAACAATGTGGATCTCTAGTATCTGCACTATGTTGTTGTTGATGAAATAGAGGCTTTATGCAGTTCGAGTGTGTTAGGTTGAGGTGGGGGCTGGCTGCAGCCGGCTAAAAAGACGTGAAATTGTAGATGTTTGAACTTTGAGGGGCACCCAATGGAAGTGCAATATTATTTTAAGGATAGTTTTGCAAATAGGGGATCCAGCATGGAAACACACAATTGTTGGAGTAAACAAATAAATGAGTGTGTGGATATACAATACCCAAGGCTTTGTAGAGCTCTTATAACACAATTCTATCAAATAACTTTTTCTAATGAATTTATTGATGAAATCTCACTTATGTTAGTGAACCAATACAAAAGTTAATATAGGTGTTTTAAACACATAACCAAATGAACTAAGTATTCCCAGTAAGCCATATTCATCAGATGCATGTACTTCCATGATACTGCAAACCGTAAAGTTTATGTAGCAAACTTTTTCTGTGCAACAAGTGTTAAATACTGGTGTCAATTTTCCAACAACGACATTTTCTTTTCACCTTTGTGCTTCCCTTCTGAATATGATTTTGTTGTTATGCAGCGGGAGTTTGTACAGATTATTGCATCGATCTGGCTCTCAAATCGATGAAAAGAAGCGAATGAAAATGGCTCTTGATGTGGTATCATGTCAAATATTGTTTCAGAAATTATTTTTCTTATTATGCAGTTCAATCTTTTTAAGTATTTGATCCATTTTACTTAAATGCAGGCTAGGGGAATGAATTATTTGCACACAAGTCATCCTACTGTTGTCCATCGAGATTTAAAGTCGCCCAATCTTCTTGTTGATAAAAATTGGGTTGTCAAGGTTAGTTCATACTGCAATATGGATCGAGTCTTTGAACTTTGATAATATGCTTTGAATTTTTTTTAGGTAACATGTTATTTAACTATTTGGATCGGGAAGGTTGTAGTTTCTGGCTATATCTAGCCCGGGCTCGATTTAGCAATCTTGGACACTTGTTTGATGAACAGTCATTAAGGTGGTTCATGCTTTGGACAGACTCAGATTAGATTCAAGCCTGCTAAAACATTCTGAGCTATATCAGATGATACCTGCTAGCTCGTTCACCTATGGCTATATATTTGGAATTTAGAGTCTAGAATTTGGCAGAACTTAATTCTTTGATGTTGTCTGCAGGTCTGTGATTTCGGTTTGTCACGCTTGAAGCACCACACTTTTCTGTCATCAAACTCTACTGCTGGAACGGTAATGCTTTGTTTCTAGTCATGCTGGCCTTTATATGTAATGTGGTATATTGACTACAGTCTCTAGTGTTACTATACACAAGACACTTGAGCAATGAACGAGAAAACTCTTTTGTTTGCCTTCTATCAATTTTTACAGTATATGACCATACATGATTTAATTCAAATCTTCTAAAAAACATCACCAGTTTGCCTAGCTAGAGAGACTGTGCACTGTGGCTCTTGCACTTGATACCTTTTTAGTCTAGCACCTTGTCAACTATGACAAGCACTTGCCTGTGCATGGTGGTTTCAGACTTAATTTTATTTGTTGTTTTCATTTCAATCAAGGAAAATTGTCAACAAGTGAAACATAGAATGATAATGCTTCATTCAATAAAATGCATGTGATGAGTCCCTTGCCCATCATGCCATTCAGCCATTAAACAATAATACGTGCTGGTCATTTTTCCAACAATTCTTTGAGCCTCAAATGGTGTTGATTGTAGCCTTTGAGATTCAGGACTTTATACCTCTGTTGCCTCTTCTCTACTAGCATTTCCCGCTAAACGTAGTATTTCCTGCTAGGCTGAATGTTAATGGTTGCTTGACAATAGTGGCGTAAGATGCATGATGCTAGTATAGGGTAGTTTGTGCTTGGGGGAATGCTAGGTGGTTGCATAGATTCAAGTTGGTGCAGGTAACTCTCAGGGAGTGAGAATTGTATTATCCAACTGAAATTGTTGAGTCCAAATTACATTTCTCATTTTGATCATAGTCCAGAGTTAATAACTTGAACAGGATTAGCATGAGGGTTCTAAAGTATCTAGTTTGAAGTCAACATAGTTTCCTGGCCTTCGATCAAATGTCAACAGCAATACTAAAGCCTTGAGGCGCGTTCTCTTTACTTGAATTCTCCAGAACTCATATGAACTTAATTGAACTTATTGAAGTTAATTTTATAAGGTGTTAAAACTTATCTGAACTTAATTGAGCATATTAAACCTGAAACTTATTGATGTAAGATGAAGAGAAAGAACCCTTTATCCCATATCTCCAGTGGTCATCCATGTAGACCCTTAGTGCTAGAATTCACCTAACATTAGCTTGTATGAGTTCTATTCTATGCTTTCTAATACCATACTCTATGTTTTAGGTATTTTGTATTGTTTTTTATTATGGTGTTATTGCTAATTTAATTATCACTAGGAGCAAACACTATCTATCATTTAAGCCTCTTTGTAGGGCTTTTATGAAAGATTTCAATATGTTACACCTTGCTTTAATATTCTAGCTAGTTATTAGGCCTGGGCTATGCCCCGGGTAGAGAACATTTTCATTTATTAATATTATACATTAAAATAATAATACTTAATAACACTTGGTCTAGTGGTTAAGACTTTAATATATCAACTTGAAGTCACGGGATCGAATCCTATAGCATGCAACTTCTAATTTTTTTTATTGTATGTCCATTACATGGAGTAAAATGCCCTTAGGGAGAGTGCCATGTTTCACCGTTCCTTGTTTAGGAACGCCTTTTAATATATTAATATATCACTTGCAACACCCGACTTCGCCTCCTGTTGCCAATAGGCAAGGGTGTCTCTGTCTTCAAATAGAATCTTTGCTTGTACCTTCTACTGCACAAAACCCATTCCGCACTAGGCTTGCTGTCAGAAAGGCAAGAGCACCACAACATCTTCAGGTGTTTGTGAGTTGTGACACACCGCCTCTATTCCCTTCTGTCAGGTGTTGTATGCTCCCACAAAGCTAATTTCTTCGTACCATTCTTATATCCCTCGATTCAAGCCATTTTTGGCCTCCAGCTTTTGGAATCTTCATAATCTCAACTCTCCACTACTCTTCAAGCTAACGTCTCGCATGCCTAATTCAACATAACCTGTTCTTTTGTGTCTTATCATCCATATCAGTTTTTCCAACTTTCTTCAATATATTTCCTTGCTGAATTCTACTTGGGAATGTTTCCCACACAATTTTCAACATACGCATCTTTGTTACCCCTATCTTGCTAACATGATCCTTCCAAATCTGGCCCACAAAATAGCCTTGGTGTAATAGTTGGCCTACAAAAAATTTCTCTTAACCTTAGAGGTACGTTACGATTACACAGTAAGCCCGTTGGTGAAACTTTAGACTTGTAAATTTCAAGGAAATTTCCCAAAAGTACGCAATGGCCAATAGCCATTATACCCCAATTTTCTGAAATCATTCAGGTCACTATATGATAGCCAATATGCCATAACTAGTAACAACAGCCTAGTGCTATTAGAGGAATTTTTCCAAAAAGATAAAACGTAAATAAAATCCTTGTTACTCTTTTTCTTTTGTCTAGCCTTTTTTTCTCTTTCTTTCACTCTCCTCCATCCTTTCTCGCTTCATCACCAGATCTTACCCCCCCTCTCTCCCCTATTCATCACCATCATCGCAACTTAGTGCTCCCAGCCCCCTCTTGCAAATCTCTGAATCCTTTCCTCACCATCACCTTGGCTTCTTGGAAGGTAGATATGGAAGGGGCGTAGCTTGAGGATCATTAATTTTGCTCCTTAATTCCAGCAAAGCCTAGCATGGTAGTCCGCAGATCACAAATTGAAACTTCATACATTTTGTTACTAAACAGCAGAGTTGGAATGAATTTTGGATTTGCCATTAGTGGGGACCTTAACTTATACTTCCTCCGTTTCTAAATAAGTGCAACATTTCCCATTTTACGAAATGTCATAATAAGTGCAACATAGCTCAAAGTGGAAAGTTTTTTCTTTTTATTTACAGAAATGCCATTACTTAATTTCCCAACAACTTAATTAACTTACCATCTACCAACCTAAACAAAACTAATTAATCAACCCACCCAACCCCAACTCATCTCAGCCACCTCTCTCAACCCACCCACCTCTCTCTCTCTCCTCAACTCAAACCACCACTTTATCTCTCTCTCCTCAACTCAACCCACCACTCTCTCTCCTCAACCCAACTCAACCAACCCAACACCGCGACCAACCCGACGGTACCAGTACCGGCCCGACACCAGTACCAGCCCCCCTTCATCGGCGATACAACCTTTCCCTTTCACCCACATCGTCCTCACAATTTCCCCATGCACCGGCCTATTCTCTGCCTACATCCTCGACTCCCTCCACTTCACCTCGGCGACCTTCACCGCACGCGACTCTCCCTCCTCCTCTTCCAGACCCCCTTCTTTTTCTCTGCCTCTTTCGCATTCTCCAGACCCCTTCTTCTCCTTCTTCTTCGCGACTCTCCCTCCTGGGGTGTTAGTTTATTGGCATCGGTGGAAGGTGTTGGTTTCGTGGGTGGGGGAGGGAAAATGGGGGTGTTTTCGATCAAATTAACCCTAAAAACCCTAGATCTACAAGTTTTAGATGGTTTTGGGCGTGGTTTCGAAGGGGAGGATGTTGGTTTTGGGGGGGGGGAGGGAAAATCGGGTGTATTCCGGTGGGCAGGTTTTGGGGAAGGCGGTTTTCCGGTGGGCGGGGGTGGGGGAGGGGGTAAGATATTTTCCGGTGGTGGTGGCGGTGGCCGGTGGTGGTGGTGGTGTTGTGGTGGATGGCAAGTGGAAGGTGTTGGGGATATAAAGTTGGGTAATTAGCATAGATGTTTTATTTAATTAAGTTGTCTAATTCTCTTTTAAGTGTGGTCCCCAACTTTCTCTCTCTAGGTGCATTGGTCTGTGAGCCACTTCTCTATGTTGCTCTTATTTAGAAACAGAGGAAGTATATAATCCGAGTACTCATATTTTGGATGCTTATGGGTACTACTGGGAAACGTTTTGTAGTTATAAATGGTAGAACTAATGTCCTGTTGATGCATTTCTAGATAGAAAGGCATGAAACTATCTGTATTTCATGATTATATGAATTGAAAATTAAACAAGTAAAGCAAGGACAGGCTCAAAAGTCACAATTTTGACTTTTGAGTAGGTTGCGTACAATTCTAGGTTGTATGGTAGGTTTAATAACTAAATCAAAGGTAGCCAAAGCTCAATTATAACAAATCAATGTCACTAATCCAAATCTGTTTTTTTACTGAAATCTGAAATTTTAAATAAAAATGACAATCCTAATTACACTAGAATATTTAAGCTAATTAAACTACTAGTCTCACACATTTTTAAGAGATAAAACTGTGTACAAATTCTCCTAAAATCACAAACTAATTACAAGATAAAAATCAGAAATTATGTATCCTAATTACACGTCTAACACGACATAATTAATAAAAGAATCATAAATCATAATGCTTGAAAAACACGTAAAACCTAGCCCAAGTGATCAGTATAACCGTGCAAGCTAAACGTAATGCAACCTAAGATATGTAGAATCCCACTTAGAGTAGAATCACTTGGAAACTTGCAGAATTCTTCAAGAAACTTCCAAGAACCTTCCAAGAATCTTCCAATGAGGAAATTCATGAATGACCGCATCACCCATTCAATTGTACTCTTGTATTCAAATGTTCTATATTATGCCTCCAATGTCAATCTCACATACACAGGAAAACTGGGTTCAAAATTAATAATTACCATAATATGTATTCGTATTATACCTTCCATATCGATGGACTCTTAGCTTTGAGCAAACTATTGTATTATACCCCAGAGCTTTATACTACTGTCCAAGGATGTAACTCTTCCAGGAGGCAAAGTTGAAATTAGAGTGTATTTGACATTTTTGCTCCCATCTTTAAAGACATAAAAGTATATCTATAAATCTTTTCACCAACAAATAGAATTGAGGGGTGGATGCTTTAGAAGAATGTGAGCAAATGTTTGATTTAACTTTCTGAACTTCGAAGAATAGGATTGAATATCTGAATTCTCTGTATTGAAGCCATTGGGAATTTACGTAATGTTATTCGCTATCTAATTGCAGCCTGAATGGATGGCACCTGAAGTTCTACGAAATGAGCCATCCAATGAAAAGTAAGTTACGATTAGCCATAGCTTGAGATGCTGATGATTATAGATATACACCTCATGGAATCTTCTTAATGAAACTGCACTCTTCAGGTGTGATGTTTACAGTTTTGGTGTTATATTGTGGGAATTGGTTACGTTATGTGTACCATGGACTGGGTTGAACCCCATGCAAGTAGTAGGAGCTGTTGGGTTCCAGAATAGACGCCTTGTAATCCCTGAAGAAGTAGATGTAAAGGTCGCCCAGATAATTCAGGATTGTTGGGAAAAGTAAGTTGCCTATTCTTTCTGGTTCAGCAGCTGTGTAATTTTGTACTTTCATTGGAAGTCTTAGCTAATGTCGATTCTTGTTGCTGACATGTGCTTTTTTCTCTTTCATCTTTTTACAGTGATCCTCGTTTGAGGCCTTCTTTCTCACAGCTTATCACCCGCCTTAAGGGTCTCAATCGCCTGATTGTACAGAAAAATTAAACAAGTGTGATATATCCATTGTGTTCATAGTTAGGATTTTTTTTGCTATGCTCGAAGAGCTGGAGTAATAGGAGCAGCTGAACTGTGGCTGTGTAAACTGGCTTTTTTGTTGCAAAGAAACAGACAGAACACTGAAATGTTAGTTGTTGGTTCATTCGAAGCGGGGACTCGGCACTACCAGTTCAGAAGTTCAATCTTGAGAGCCTTGGACATCCTCAAAATATTCATCAGCTGTGCGAAGCACAGTGGAGGTTGCCATGGGGGTTAGCTGTTGTAGGATTGCAAGTGTTAATATTAAATACTTCGTATATGTGCAAGAAAACTCTGACAAAAGAAAATTTCAACGTGTATAAGTTTAAATGGGGGAAGGGAGGGGAGGGGAGGGGGAAATAAAGTGAATAAAACCACAGTTTTGTGTTTTGTTTCTTTTTTTTTCTTTTCATTGTACTATTGTTCTCTAAAAGCAATTGGAATTGTAAACACTTGGTTTATAATTTTATTATTGTGGAATGTAAAGTGGAAAAAAAAGGGAAACACAAGAAAGTTGTTCCCTAAAGTTTTTTTTAGGGGGTGGATTGGACAGATACTTGAGTTACATTGTTTTTGAGAACTTGGGGGGACTCTGCTTTCTGTGTACTCCAGGGGTGATCCCTAACAGCAAAGGTTGTACTTTCTCCACCCCCCCTTTCTAGCCTCTTGGTGCACTACATGGTTGAAATTCGTTTACGTCTCTTTTCGTGTCTTCTGAATCATTGGCATAATTTGTGATATATTTCTCTATATCAGTCGATTATTGTTTGGGGTGCTTTATTGATTTGTAATATTACATGATTTAAACCGAAGGGTGATGCTTCAGTTGCTTGATATGATTATATGAACATGAAACTAACAGAAACTGTTGATATTCAGTTGAAAATTTTGTAGCTAATGGATTCTGTATTTGCTGAGATGTGTGGCAACAAATACTTCACTCAACGGGTTGCTGCAAGAGTGGTCTTTGTAGGCTTTTTTTCTAAGATGATTTGGATAAAGGCTTAGCTTTTTCCTCCCTCATGTTTTGGTTCATTAAAGAGGCCCCAAAGTTTAATTCCACTTAACATTTCTAATTCACTATATCAGCTAAGAAGTTGAATAACCCCTTAACCTTTATTCAAAGTATTCTTAAGTCTTACCCCATATTATTTTATAATAAGAACAATAATTGTATTATTTAAACATGTTTATATTTGGGGATATTACACCATACATCTGATTATACGAGTTTTTAAATACAACTCCAAACAATAAAACGAAAGCGTAATAAAACGTTTAAATCATGCAAATTACTTTGCTTTTGACGGAACTAACTCAAGACTGTACATAAAGTCGTTGGTTCTGTCGTAATCCCCTTTCAGGTTACTTATATCACAATCGATCATATTCATTGTGGCGTTTAGGCAAAAAATAATTTTTTTGAGATAGAACTTCTCGTCTTTTTTAGCACATTTGACTTCTAATTGCAGACCGCCAAATGCAACTTCAACTTCCGAGACTTTGGTCGGTTCTTCTATAATACAAATTATAATATGTGAGATATTACATCGATGCAATAAGCTAAACAGTAAATGAATACAAATTATATCTACATGTTCCCTCAATAATCGTATAGGCATTGAAATATTTGAACAAGTTCAAAGTGTACGAGAAGTATTGTTGCACGGAAAATAATTGTGTCTTTTTTCAGTGATCTTCCCACTCGTGATCCCATAATGTGCTATACTTACTGTTTTCTCCATAAAATTTCAATGTAGGCTACTTGTCATTCATGTCATCTATTATTTCCTTAATCGCAGCCATACTGAACTTTAGCTGAATCAGGTCTTGAATTGTCGGTATATATGGGCCATAACCCGTGGATGGTAAATGCGTTAAGCTTTCGGAATTTGTTATCATACTTAGCACAACTCTCGTGTGGGCCTTTACATAAACTTAATGGCCAAAGTATTGAGAACTTAAAACTTAAGAGTATTGGGTCTATACCCTGGGCTATATCGGGTCGTGGCAAGTTGGATGTAATGAAAAAGAGATTTGGGGATAAAGACAAAAATAAAAAAGAACACGTAAAATATCATTTGTAACATATTTACGAACAAATCGAAAGACAAGGATGATAAGAAAATTGAAGTAAAATGAAAGAGATTTGGGGTAAAGGCACGTTTGCAACTTAAGTGTGGCATTATATATGGCATTATAGAGGGAAGAGAGGAAAAGTTGGTGTGCCATGAGAGGAGTGTGAAGAGTAGAAGAGTTGGTGGGCCATGAGAGGAGTGTGGAGAGAGGAAGGGGGTCTGAAGTGTGAAGATAGGAATGAGATTTGAAGTGTGAAGAGAGAGAGGGGGGTTAAAGATCATTAGATGAAAAGCATATAGCAATATAAAGTCATCATGACTAATAATAGAGTCATTTGGTCATGGTATGTTCATATAGCAATAGAAATACAAGTACTTAATCCTAGTATATCGTATATAACACTTTAGAGCAGACCTCAAAGTTTACCTGAAAGGAAAAGGGAAGTAGAAACAGATTTGATTTCACCCACCCAAATCCAATACTAAAAAATCTAAGCAAATTTCGCTTATGAAGCATAGCACCAGAGGTGGCGCTGAGCACGTGCGACATAGACAAAGAATATTTTTGACAATTTTTAACCCTTGAATGAGGTTAGACATCTTTTATCTATACTAATAACAAACTAAGTCATACGTCGAATATAACTCATATTGGATTTAAACAAGCCCAACTTACACACTTCACCATGTAAAACCCTCACCTTAAGCGTAATGGTAAAACCATGAGCTTATTCACTATTAAAATTTATAGTATAAGATAAGATTGTAACACATGGCTATTCAGTAAGCCAACTAATACAAAATATAAACTCTTGTCTAGATGCAAATAAATTAAAGTCAATGGAGACCAACATTAAAAAGACAACTTATTGAAAGGGTGCCTTTAATTTTATATCAATTATGTTAATGTGTGAATATGTTTTTTTATAATCCAAAATTTAAAATTTGACACATATTTGTACCTAATGTATTGAGAAACGGACTAATATTATCTTCAATGTACATGACTTGCGTGGTAATTGAATTGGCCCTAAATATATGATTTTTTTTACATTTTATACTATTAAATTAGAATTGAAACATGTTTGTACTTTTAATATATTAATAAAGGGACCAATATAATCTTAAATGCGCGGGGCCTCGTTAACAATTGAATCGCCCTTGCATAGAACTGTCGCTCAACGAACAAAAAGAAAAGTCTAAATACTCCATAGTGTTGGTGATCAGTCTCAGCTTCCTGAAGGCCCAAGCCTAAGTCCAAGTAATGATCCAGACTTCAGCTCAGCTTAGCCTGCTTTCCTATCTTAGTTGTAGACTAGTTTCTTACTAATTTGTTAAATCAGTTAGTTAGTTTGTTGAATCAGTTAGTTACTCATTTCTGTTATTACATTTTGAATTTGTAATAAGTATAAATAGAAGCTCAGCTATAATAACTCTCATTCATTAGATTACAGAAATAAAATTTCTCTCTCTATTCTTTCTTCTATTATTTCTATCTTTCAATGAAGTTTATTCAAATGTGAAATTCTTCATGATAATCAGTTGATAAACTTCAATATGGTATCAGAGCTTATTCCGCATTATTATGTAGATCCTTCATCAAATTTTACAGATTAAAACTTGAGTTTCTTATTGAGGTTTCAAACAAATTTTCTGGCGATTTTTCAACGTCAAATTAGGTTTGTTCTTTCATTTCTCCTCAATTTCTTGTGACTACCTGCAGAATATGTTCATTTCAAGTTCAGATTAGCTAGAATTGATTGTTTTGATATTTTCCAGTAGTATTGACTTGAAATTTGTTGATTCTTTATATTTTCAAGTGGTATTGACTTGAAATTTGTTGATTTATGGTATATTCAAGTGGTATTGCCTTGAAATCTGTTAGTTCTTGCTATATTCAAGTAGTATTAAGTTGAGATTGGCTAATTCTTCAATCCGATTCAATCGGATTATCTTTCATTGATCAATTAGATCATTTCAAGTGTTAGAATTGTTCAAAATTCTCTCTGCAATTTCTCTCAAAATTGTTGAAATCTTCTCTCAAAATCAAATCTAGTAAAAATGAGTGAAAATCTTCAAGCAACAAAAGAGGAGAGATTAATTCAGTCTTGTTGATGAAGATTGATAACAAATACAAAGAATGTTAGGAGTAATCTTCTTATGATACAACCTCTTCCAAACATCCAGCTAGCATATAAGTTGATAAGTCAGGAAGAAAAGTAAAGGCAGACCAGTTCACTAGCTGTTGAGAACATGGGACATATGGCCTTTACAGCTGCTGATCAGAAAGAAAGAAACTCAGTCACAAAGGGCTACTAGGGAGGTGCTAAGATTAATTCCAACAATAAAAGGAATTATTCTTCTACTGGCACTTTTTCTTGTGATTTTTGTCACATGCCTAAACATACCAAAGAAAGATGCTACAGACTTCATGGCTTTCATGCTGGTTATGACACGGAAAAGGTTACAAAGGCAAAGGGAAGAAAGTAGTCGCTGTTGTTCATGGAGAAATTGAAGCCGATGATAATGATACCGATGATGATGTTCCCATTTCAGTCACTCAAGACAATCATTTACTCCAACCGATCAATAAACAAGCACCTGATAATAAAAAACATCAACAAGCACATATGAACCTGGTCCCAGTGCTCATGTTGCAGGTACTTGTCTGTTCAGTTGCTCACATTCTAAGTGGATTGTTGACAGTGGTGCTAGTGACCATATATGTTCTAATCTAGAACTATTTGAGTCATATTCACCATTTATTGCATTTCCTAACACTATTACTATAGCTGATGGCAAAACAGCTAAAGTAGAACATATAGGACAATTCAACTTGATAATGGTATTAGACTTGACAATGTGTTACATGTTCCTGTTGGTTTCCAGTTTAACTTCATATCTACACATAACTTGTGCAAGGATTTATCATGTGAAATCATTTTTTCTCACAATAAATGCATGATTCAGGGTCCTTCTATGAGTCATTCCTAAGTTCTTGGTGAACTGCATTCTGGCTTGTATGCAGTGGATGACAAACACTCTAAGCTGGATTTACTTCATCAAAATGGTACAGCATGTACAACCACTCTTTAAGATGCAAAGTTATGGCATATGAGATTAGGACACATGCCATTTAATAAACTACATTTAGTTCATGATTGTTTTGCAAATAATGTTACATCTGACACTGTTTGTCAAGTTTGTCCAAGAGCTAGATAAACTAGGATTTCTTTTCCTAAGTTCTCATCTACTTGTACTCATAAATATTTGAGTTGTTACATGTAGATGTCTAGGGTCCTTATAAGACCAAGACACATGAAGGTGGTAATATGTTTTTGACAGTTGTTGATGACTTTTCAAGGCATACCTGGGTGTTTTTGATGAAACATAAGAGTGACTATGTAGCTATATTGCATATGCTTGCTTCACTTATATATTAAAACACAATTTGGTGCTCAAATTCATTGCATAAGAACCGACAATGCAAAAGAATTGTGTGAAGGGAATATTATGCGCTTCTACATGGACCGGGGATAATGCACCGGAGGAGTTGTAGTGACTCTCCACAACAAAATGGTGTAGTGGAGAGAATGCACATACACCTTTTGGAAACAGCAAGGGCTTTACTCTTACAATCAAGGGTACCAGTGAGATTTTGGGGAGAGTGTTTACTTTGTGCTGCACATTTAATAAATAGGATGCTGTCTCTTAGTAGTGTTCATTTTCTTTCACCTTATGAACTCTTACATGGCTCTAAACCTTCTTTTTCTCATTTAAAAGTCTTTGGTTGTTTATGTTATGTATCTACCATCAAAGCTCATCGTCCTAAACTGGATCCTAGAGCCACATCATGCATATTTTTAGGATATCCATCAGGTCAAAAAGCTTATAAAGTTTATGATCTAGAAAATCACAAGTTCATCATTTCTAGAGATATAATTTTTCATGAAAAGCATTTGCCATTTCACCATTCTACTTCTTCTACTACAGTTACTCCTCCTATTTTCTTACCTGCCCATACAGCTTTTGATATGGATGCTTTTCTTGAAATTCCTGATTCCTTTATTCTTCCTCCACCTACCAACACAAATACAACTACAAACACGCATACACCTTCTCCTACTATTTCTTCATCTTCTCAATCTACTCCTTCTCCTCCTTCACCTCCTTCCATTTCTACACCTTCTACTCATCTTACAGATTCTTCTTCTTTACCTTCTACAGCTTCTCAACATCATCCTAATCCCTCTCCTCCTCCCAGACTGTCCACTAGATACAGAAGTATGGTGCAATTTTTTTACTTATGATCATTTACCACAGTCTACAAAAGCTTTAATCAGTCATACATGCTCTTTAGTTGAACCAACAAGTTACTTAGAAGCTTCACAAGATTCAGATTGGGTACAAGCAATGCTTTTTAAAAAGAACTGACACTTTAGAACAGATTGATACATGGGAGTTAGTTCCTCTTCCAAAAGGAAAGAAACCCATAGGCTGTAAATGGTTGTTTATAGTCAAGTTAAAGGCTGATGGCTCACTTGAAAGACTTAAAGCCAGGTTGGTAGCTAAGGGTTTTGCACAAAAGTATGGGATAGATTATGCGAAAACCTTCTCACCAGTTGTTAAAATGGCTACGTTAGATGTTCTTTGGTCGTTCTTGCTTCCAAGAAATGGCATATTCACCAGTTAGACATCAACAATGCATTTCTTCATGGAACTTTAGAAGAAGAGGTCTACATGAAGTCTCCTGAAGGTTATCACAATCCTGCTAATCATGTGTGCAAACTTAAAAGATCCCTCTATGGCTTGAAACAAGCATCTAGGCAATGGTTTGCTAGATTGCAAGCTGAATTGGTTGCTCAAGGTTACACTCACTCAAAAAACGACTACTCTATCTTTATTTCTACATCTCCACACTTCACAGTTGTTGCCATCTATGAAGATGACGTTATTTTAACTGGTCCTGATCTCTCTACCATTGAAGCACTCAAGACTCCCTTACATAAGGTCTTCAGTATCAAAGATTTAGGCTAGTTAAACTATTTTTTCGGTATTGAAGTCACACACATCAATGAAGGCATTATTCTCACCCAAAAGAAGTTTACAAAAGAACTTCTTCAAGACTGCAGCCTAAACATATCCAAGTCTGCTAAGACTTCTCTTCCTATCAATCAAAAGTTGCTATTAGAAGAGGGAGAGTTCACTGATCCTGTTCAGTATAGATGTTTAGTTGGTAAACTAAACTTATTCACACACACCAGACCTGACCTCTCATTTGATGTGCAAACATTGAGTCAGTTTATGCATCAGCCTAGAGTTCCTCATCTACAAGCTCTTACACATGTTCTGAGGTATATAGCTCACACTCATGGTCAAGGTATACTTTTGAAAGCTACTGACACTCTCACACTTCAGGCATACTCAGATTCAGATTGGGGTTCTTATCCTAATACAAGAAGATCAGTTACAGGTTATGTCTTGTTGCTAGGCAATTCACTAGTTTCTTGGAAATCTAAGAAACAAGGTACCATATCTAAGTCCTCAAGTGAGGCAGAATATAGAGCTTTAGCTGCTACACCTTCTGAAATCACTTGGATTGTCAGATTGCTCAATGATCTTCAAGTCACTAATCTCAAGCCTGTGACCTTACATTGTGACAATCAAAGTGCAATCCACATTGGCAATAATCCTGTTTTTCATGAAAAGACCAAGCACATTGAGCTTGATTGTCATTTCACTCGGGAAAAAGTGCTAGAAGGCCTCCTTGAGCTCACCTACAAACCTACTACTCAACAACTAGCATATGTTTTCACAAAGGCCCTTTCTTCTCCTCAGCATAATTACTTATTGTCCAAGCTAGGCATGTTTATCTTGCCACCTGCTAGCTTGAGGGGGGGGTGTTGGTGATCGGCTCCGGCTTCCTGAAGGCCCAAGCCTAAGTCCAAGTAATTAATGATCCAGACTTCAGCTCAGCTTAGCCTGCTCTCCTATCTTAGCTGTAGACTAGTTTGTTACTAATTTGTTAAATCAATTAGTTAGTTTGTTGAATCAGTTAGTTACTGATTTCTGTTATTACATTTTGAATTTGTCATAAGTATAAATAGAAGCTCAGCTGTAATAACTCTCATTCATTAGATTACAGAAATAAAATTTCTCTCTCTATTCTTTCTTCTTTCATTTCTATCTTTCAATGAAGTTTATTCAGATGTGAAATTCTTCATGATAAGCAGTTGATAAACTTCAATACATAGTAATGCAACAAGCATAACACTGTCATTCATCGTTTACAAACCTCAACTATTTTTTCCAGAGTTCCTCGTAATATTTAAAACATCAATATATAAGAGGGAAGAAAGATTATTAATGTTATCGTACTTTGCAAATATACTAAATAGACATTACCTCAACATAAGCAGATAATAAATTCTAAAACTTAACCTGTAATTTCTTTCACTCTCTTCTCTCTACACTTACTACAATACCCTTTTACAATGCAATATAACCTATGACTATGAGTCAAGACTGATATATTACAGCATTTGCAATTATGCATCATCTTTGTCATGCTACAAAAAATCATGCAAGAATTGAGAAAAAAAGGAGCAAAAAGCTTAAATATAAATAGAAACAAAATACGATGAAATACCAAGAATGTGACAAAAATATCCACTTGTACATAAGCAACAGAAATATTATCAGCACCTTTGCTAATACTAGCTGATAATCATACTAGCTTAAAGTTATAGGACCACCGAAAATAATCACTTCTTCGAGCAACCTCTCGAACGAAATAGACGCATCCATCATTATTCTTGTGCTCTAATACCTTATTGTCTTCACAATCAACCATGTTGGATTCTCCATCTTGTTATGTACGAGTGGATTTGTTGTATCTTGACATGAATCTCTTGATCGACACTAAGCTTTCTGTATAACCATAAACCTTACTAGGTAGACCTCGACGTCCTGTTCTCTTTAGTTGTTGGGTGGCGAAGGTCATAAGAACATACCTCAAATAAATCCTAATCATTCTCCACATTTACCAAAAGTTCATTGTCATTCATCCAAAGATTCACAGGATAAACAAGCTCTTGATTTGGAAATCTAATTGAAACTTGCTTAACCCAACTATATCCTGCATTGTTACCAACTCTACTTTTATCACCTATATTCAAGTAAGTTAGTACCCATATGTTGATATCTTCATTGGAAAAATATGAGTAGCAACATAGGCAAGCCTTCACATGGCAATCGTTTAATAGATGATGTGCCTTTCCCTTCCGGCATAGGCAATTGGCATTGGGATCTCGCATAATTCCTCATCTACCATATCAAAAGATATTATGACATTGCGACATTTCCAGGTTAAGAGAAATACTGTTACAATTCAAAACAAGTGTCTCGCAACGACCCGTCTTGTTGCGAGAAGGATATATATGTCATGCAGACTACACCAAGGATGATTATTGATAGAGAAGATATCCACCATCCAAGTAGGACGCGAATAGGATCCGACATTGATGGTTGCCACAATTTTGTAGTCATTACAAACAGAGTCATACCCAATGCCAAAACTGGTCATCACATGGGTTTTAATGTTAAGGGACACTGGCACTTCGACTACTTCCCCGGATTGATGGGTTACATAAAATGAGCTTAGGAGATTCCCCCATATTAAGGAACGACATGTATGCACATTATGCCATGACAAAAAAAAAGTTGGATACCGACACGTATCTCAAATCAAGTCCTAGCTCAAACTTTTTCACTTCACGGAATGTCTTCTTTTCGTTAAAGAGAAGATGCAAATCTTGTACAACGTTTATTTGATTTGGGATTATGTTTTCTCAAATAATCATGAAAGGCAATGTAATCAAAATTCTCCATCAAACAAGCCGGTAATGTACTTCGAGAGACGTAGTGTGTGATAGCAAATTGAACATCGTTTTGAATGAGCCGCAACCAAGATTTACACACACAAGTAAATCGTATAAGAGATTTCACCGGGAGGTTGATAAGGATCATCATCAACAAGTCAGTTGGCATGCTACCGTAGTCAAAATCAAATTCCTTTTTATGTGCCATGATATGATATGCTTGCAACCAATTATTCCAAACATAACATCAATGCTCAAAGATGTACAAATCCCACTTAAAACCATAGTTACATATAAAAGAAAACCAATTTTATCATTTTGCAACATTTCATGTCTGCTTGAATGGTTGTTGACTACAGGTGCGCAAAGCCACAAAGGTTGAATTTATGGTTTTGTTTCTTTCATGAGCCAATAATAATTTATATACACAATGGTATATATATGTGGTACAAAATATTTAGTCCTGAATCAAATGTCATTAGCAAAAGCCGAGTACATACTTAAACCAATTAATAAAAAATAGAATTCCTAGACATGATACTCGAAACTATAAATAATGAATCATACTTGAATCTTAGATATTATTAAATCAAATTACTTCACTACTTTTAATTAATACCGATTTACTATTTTTCGTTGATATTATATGGGCTACTAAACCCTCAAATAATTATAGCGCCCTTAATTAACGTTACTCAGGAAGCTTGACAACTTAGATAGCTATATTATCATACGAGTTAAGTGTGTAAGAGAAAGTAGTGCAAAGATTGTTTCTCCCCTTTGTGCAATTAGGGAATTCTCCTTATGTGTTTAAGTGTTTTCATGTTATTCATCTAAGTACCGAAATACGTAGTAACTTTTACTATCCTTAACAACAACGCATTGTCGCATACCATTAGGAACATCTATAATATCCTATCTATCTTATTAATAGAAGAGTTATCACATAATTAATAAAAGATTTTTATTTACTTTACCTTTTACCTTTAACCTTTACTTGAAATAAAGGTGAAAATACTCTTATTACTTGCAGACTTTTGCACCTTAAACATGAACGGATTGACAATTTAGATATTACAATACCAAAATATATACATCAAAAAACTTGTGAAATCTCATAGATAATGTATATACATCAAACATAGAACCCTGAAATCCCTTCAAAAAAAATTAGTTAACTCTGAAACATTCTTTGCACCAATTTTAATCAGTTTTTCTTTTTTTTTTATTGATGAACAGGAAGATAGTTACCTCGCGGGTTCAAACTACTAGAGCCGATGTCACTAGGCGGCACAGAGGTGGACGCCGAGGAGAGTAACTTTGGTGGACAAATCACATCAGCTATGGTCTATGGAGGTGGAGTGCTACGCAATAACAAAGGAAGCACGAGGTGGTAATTCCATTGAAAACTAGATGATGTTCACGCAACAACTCAAAGAAGCAAAAGAAGAAAAAATTGTTGTAATTTTAAATATTTGCTTACATAGTGTAATTTTATGACTTAAATTTCCATTGATTTTAAGCTGCAATGAATGTGTTCACACTACACGCTATTTAATAGACTTTTTTTACTCTTTTACCCCATAAAAGTTTTGTCTTATTGGTTGTGTAACATCCATGATTAACTCAAAAGGCTATAATATAATAATTTTGAATTTATTTATATCCTATATTATAATACTATAAATTTTATCTATGAATGTGTTTCGAAGCATACTAGCTCAAATGATAGAGCAATGTGCCATTGCACATGGATGTAGGTTCAAATTCTACATGGGTTAGAATAATTATAATGACTTGTTTACCGCCAAAAAGAGAAGAACTTAAGATGGGGAACTCATAAATCGTTGTCAAAACTCATGTTTAAATATAGTAGAATATGTATCATTCATAGCGGTTCCTCCTTACTGTCAAATGGTGCCTCGCTATAATAGCACCTGATCGACAACGGTTCTATTAGTAACTTGGAAGCCCTTCCGACCTATGTTACTCCTTCCTTATTCCGAAGGAATTACCAGGTTCCATTGACATTACATATAGGAAATTTCCAACACAAGAAAAAAAAATTAGCATTCAGTTTATTGTCAAGAAAGAAGTTCTAATAAGAATACTGGATCTCTTGATCGAACTTAAGCTAAAAGTGGTAATCGTCATTATGCTAAAAAACTTTTAGAACAGAAAATGCTTTTAAATTTATTTCACTGAATATGGTGGACAATATCCAGGGAATCCATTTCCCAACCACAAATATCAATCACACTCCCTTTTGAAGTCCACTTCTTTTTGGAAATTCACTATTAAATAAACTACTAACTTAATCATGAGTCATGACATTTTTCCTATCTAAAACAAATAACCGTTGGTTGGATTGTCATTTTCATCCCCTCATAAAATCTTGAGAGTAATTATTTTCTATTATTTCCATGTAGAATTAACTAATGGCTAAAACCGTGATTCTACCGTCTCATCACACTATATATAAGCCCCTTCTTATTATGTTATCTTTTTTTTTTTTTTTTTTTTGACTTAAAACGACGATGGATAAATTAGTTTATGGGCATAGCCCTGTTAGGAATTACAACTTCACTGTTTGTGCCATTTAAGTTAGGGAAGTTTTGGCCCAAGCATCTATCTAGCATAATAAGTTTAGTACAAGCCGGGGAAGGGGATAAAATACATTCAATCCCAAAATAGCTATGTGGGTCTTCTCTTGCACGCTTTGCCATCTCATCAGCGGGGGTGTTAGCTTCTCTTTCTTCATGCACGAGCTGACCTCCATCCTGCTCTAGGAACATCCTGCACATTTTGACTAGTCTGGTTAGTTCATCTCTTCTTTCCTCTTTGGACTTAATCTCGGTCACTGCCTGGCTGCAGTCCGAGGCGATGGTATAGTTACTCCAAGCTTCCTCTCGCGCCCATTGAAGGCCGAGAAGGATAGCTTGAACCTCCGCTGCCTTACTATTTCTGCAGAAACTCTTTGCAACAAAACCTTTGAGCCAACAACCATTTTGATCTCTACAATGACCTCCAATACCTGTTTCAAGATTAGCGGGCAAAAAAGCAAAGATCCACATTGATTTTTAAAGTGTCACGCGGAGGGGGTTGCCAACTTAGGGTGGTTGGAAATGTTGTTTTGGTTTTAGGGTTAATGGGGTTGGGTTGGGCAAAGTACTATTCTTGAGCAAACCACGTCAAGTTTTTAATAAAAATATCCTCATTATCGTTCTTTTTCTTAAAAATCCAATTGTTTCTTCTTTTCCAAATTTTCCATAAAGTAAAAGAAAACAAGACATTCCAAGGGATTTTTCCATGACGGACTTTATTGAGAGTGAGATTTTCTTCCATCCACTTTTGAAGAGTTTGGTTCGTCGCCCAATTTGGATTGTCGATCTTTTCCCAAATGGATCGGGCTCTCGGGCAATCTCTAAGCACGTGCAACATATTTTCCTTTGGGTGGAAACAAGTATTACATTCCGGGGAGGTCGCACATTTTCTTAAGAATAGGTTTTCATTTGTGGGGTTTCTCTCCCACCATGTTTGCCACAAGAAGAACTTCATCTTTGGGTGATCTGGTGCATTCCAAATGATGCTCCAGTCGAGATGGGAAGATTTTGGGTGATTTGGTCTAGTGTTCTGAATGTGAGAGGTGGCCTCTTTATTGTTAAAATTACCTTCATTTGTCCAAGAAGAAAAGAGAAAGTCAAGTTCTTCATTAAGTGTGATCGTTTTTGCGAGATTGAAGAGATTTTGTGGAAGGTTGGAGGGAGTTTTTCATTACTGATTAAGTTATTAGTGGACATCTCTGCGAGACTTTTACCCTCCTCTCCTTCATTAAGAGGACCAATTAAGTACTTTCTTAGTGGAGTGGTTCCGATCCAATTGTCTAACCAAAAATTTATCGATTCTCCCGAACCCGGGTTCCAACAAAGGCTTTCCTTATAGATTTCCCAACCTTTTCCTATGTTCTTCCATATGTAGGAACCTTTTTTAAAAGATGGGGGTTCTTTATCTTTTCTGAGGTATTTTTCAGCCATGAACTTAGCCGCCCAATTTTTCTAATTATCCAAGTTCCAACATTGTTTAGCGAGTCCTAGTTTGTTAAGGTCTTCGTTAGTTCTGAAACCTAGGCCCCCTAAATTTTTTGGTTTGCACACATTTTCCCATGCTATCCAATTTATCCCTTTTTTTTTCCCGTTCCCCCACAGGAAATTGGCTAAGATGCTGTCCATCTTTTTTGTCATAGCTTTGGGGAATAGGATGTCTTGCATGAAGTAGCGAGGGATTGACTGGAGGGTGGTGGAAATTAGAAGGGCCCTGCTACCCGCTTTAGAGAGACAGTTGGTCTTCCAAAGTGACAATTTTTTTGATAGTTTTTCCACTACAGTAAGGAGATGGCGTTTTGCAGGTCTTTTATTAGAAAGGGGAAAGCCTAGGTAGGTTCCTAGATCTTTGGCTGAGAGAACGTCCAAATCTTGTTCGAAATCATCTATAATGTCTTGGGAGGTGTTAGGAGAAAAATAGATTTTGCTTTTTGAGGTATTCATCTTTTGACCCGAGACTCTAAAGAATTCATTCAGAGTGGAGATGACAGCAGAAAGAGTTTGAGGGGTAGCTTCTCCAAACAGGATTAAGTCATCTGCGAACATGAGGTGTGAAATGTTTGTGGATCCCCCTCTTAAGATGAATGGTTTCCATTTTTTTTCTTCACAGCTTTTGTGAATTAGCCCGGAGAGCATCTCCATACAAATGATGAAAATGTAGGGTGAGAGAGGTCTCCTTGTCTAATCCCCCGGAGGGTGTGAATTCTTTTTGAAGGTCTACCATTAACCTGGATAGAAGTAGAGGTTGTAGTCACACATTCCATGCAAAGATTTGTTGTTTTTTCATCAAAACCTAGGGAAAGGAGGCTTGTTTTGATAAAGTCCCACTCCAGTCTGTCGTAGGCCTTTTCTAGATCAATTTTCATGGCAAACGTCCCTTTATTTCCTTTTTTCTTACCCATTGAGTGAAGGATTTCGGAGGCTATAATGAAGTTTACATCTGTACCTCTCCCTGAAATGAAACTATTTTGGTTGGGAGAGATAATTTTTGAAAGGATTGGTCTCATTCTCTTCACTATTATTTTTGAGATGATTTTGAAGCTAGTGTTAACTAGGCTAATAGGTCTGAACTGAGTGATCCTTTCCGGGTTTTCAGATTTGGGGATCAGGGCGACAATGGTTCTATTAAGTTCAAGAGGTATCTTTCCGACACGAAAAATTTTCCGAATCATCGAAATACAATCCTCACTAATTGTGTCCCAAAAATTTTGAAAAAAAATGGCGTGAATGCCATCTCTACCCGGGGCTTTTGTGCTCCCTATACTAAAGAGAGCTTCTTTGATTTCCATAGCATTAGGTGTTTCAGCACACTTATAAATCCTCTCTTGATGACCTAGATTGGGATTTGGCTCTAAATTAGAGAAGGATTTTTCTGTAGTAAAAAGATTTTGAAAAAAGTCAGTGATGAGAAGGCGATGTTATCTTTTCAAGTGACCATTTAACTCAATAAGAAGGCGAGATATAAGTCTATAACTAAAAATTGAAATCCTTGATCTTAAATAAACTAATGAAATATTAAAACTTAGGAAAATTTGTCATAAACAATATTTTATAAGACACTTTTTGTTAGAAACAACCTTTTAAATTTTTTTTGTCAAGACAAACCTTAAACCAAAATATTTTTGTCACATTAAATCTTTGGCCTGAAAAAGACTCTTGACTTAGTTTTCGGGCGTTAACCATCCCAACTCTACCCACGAAACCACCCCCACCCCACGAAATCAGCCCCTCGCTTCCCCACCCTCGAAACCACCGCTTTCTTCCCCCACCCTCAAAACCACCAAACCCTAAACCCTCGACCCCTCCCCTCCACCCTCAACCGTGCCCCTCAGACCCTAAATCCCCACCCGAACAAACCTAAACCCTAACGAAGAAAAAGGAAGGGGTGGTTTCAGGGGTGGGGGAAGTGAGGGTTGGTGGTTTTGAGGGTGGGGGAAGAAAGCGGTGGTTTCGAGGGTGGGGGAAGAGGTGGCCGATTTTGTGGGGGGGGGGTGGTTTCGCATGGGGATGGCTAACGCCCGAAAAACTAAGTCAATGCCTTTTTCCTCGCCAAAGATTTAATGTGACAAAACAATTTTACTTTAAGGTTTGTTTTGACAAAAAAAATTTAAACTGTTGTTTCTGACAAGAAGTGTCTTATAAAATGTTGTTTCTGACAAATTTTCCAAAAACTTATAATAATGGAGTATATAAGACGACGTTCAAATGTTACAATTTACAACAAATATGAAATGGACAACTGACGTCTGACAAGTGAGAGAGTGAATATCTCCTGCATTGCAGAGTGCAGACTCCAACCTGCAATTTCGGCTTCGGATAAAGCCATGGCCAAAACCCCCATTCTCTCTCCAAAACACATTCTCTCTGCTCCACCTCCAACTCTCTTCTTCTTCTCCTCTCCTTCCCCAACTTTCTCTCTCCTACCCTACCAAAAAAGCTTCAATCTTCCATTAAAACCCAACTCCTCAAATTCCTTAAGAAATTACAGCACTCCACCTGGTACAGAATGCCCTGTTCCATTAGATCAACAACCCATTATTGAATACCAAAATCTCTCTACTTCCTTCCCCTTTTCTTGGGCTTCTGGTGATCTTGTTGAATATGCTTCTAGGTTGCTAGCTACTGGGCTTTCTTTTGGGCTTCTTGTGGGCTTACCCGTGACATGGTTTGGGTCAGTTGGGTCTGATCATGATCAGGTTAAGGTGGTTTTGGGTTCGCTTTCGAGTGGCGTATTTGTAGTTACTATGGCTGTTTTAAGGATGTATTTGGGCTGGGCTTATGTTGGAAATCGTTTACTCAGTGCCACTGTTGAATGTAATTTAAATTTTGTGTGTTTGTTATAATTATATGATGTTATGATTTGTGGGTATCTGATGATATTTGTTTTTTGTTTGATTTCAGATGAGGAGACTGGATGGTATGATGGTCAGGTAATGTTTGTTTTTGGTTCACTCATTGTGTTTGTATTAGTTGATTTATTCTCTCAATGATTAGGAAAGTGGAGAAGCTGTTATAGAGATAGTTATAGTTATTGAAGTAGTGAATTAGGGAAAGGAAGTTCGAAACATTCCGAAATAGAATCTAGGACCATTGGATGGATTGGAGGGAGTGATTTTTATTGTGGAATTTTGGGTTTGGTGTATGTATGTATGCTTGGAAAAACCTTTTGAGTTTTGTGATTTATTTTCAATGTGTATTATATGTGTTGTATGGCCATGATTAATGTTGGTTTGCAAAATCGGTTTAGTCTTTTTGAGCATTCATAATCGTCTGATTTGTAACAAGAGTAATTATATTGGAAAATTGGAGGTGTAACATTTGCAGGGTGAACCATTGTTTGTTTTGGCTTTCTAGGCTTCGTTGAGGGAAGAGGGGCTAATTTGTTTTGAGGTGGGAAAAGATAAAAGCGGTGGCATCTACCACTCGACTTCAGTTAGTTAGTGTAAAAGCAATTTTAGCATATTTAAATATTCATTGGAAACGTGGAGAGGAAAATGGAGTGAAGGTCAAAGAATTCTAATGAGGATGTACATTCGTATATGTAGATGCAATCTTCTAAGTTAATCTCTCTTAGGTTGGCTCCTGGGTCGATGCACTTGATGAAAGGGAAATCTCTTGCTTTTTGGTTCTTTACCTTGAATTGGTATCTCTTTTAACTTTAGTATGAGTTTGCTAAGGCATTTATGCAAGCAGAAGGAAAGAAGCTTACTATTCTCTCGTTCTACGAAGGGTGCATGAAAAGAGAGTTGTTACAGAGGAGGGAGGGGTTAAAAGTGGGACATACCAAGAGCCTCCAAATATTAGTCATGCTAATTTTGTATTTTGGGATTTTAACTCAATAGATGGTTGTTGTTATCAGAGAAGAGGGGTTGTTATTATCAGGGAAGAGGGGCTGAAGAGTGTTAATTAGGCATGGTCAAGAACCTGATTCTTACCATTTTATTAGAAGATTTTCCTTTGGGACTTGTGTTACCAATAGGGCGTAGGTGTGGGAACAATCCTAGGTGTGGGACTCGCTGAATATTCTTAAGAAGCATTTATAATGCTTAAACTAATGTCTTTTGATGGAGGACACCATAAGATATCCAATTAACCCAAGGGTTTTATTCTCCAAGATTATTGTGAACAGCTCGATGAAGTGCTCAGTGAAGTCACCTTGTTATGTGGAGGTATCAATGAGAAGACAGTGGGGAAATGGGTTTCTTCCAACTTGTGGTTCAACTATCAGAATTTCAGAATCTCTTTATCAGTTTAGGTTTGAAAATTTAGTAGTTACCACTAAAGGAGTATTTTGAGGAAAATTAACAGGAGCAAGGAATCGTAAAATTTAGGAGCAGGCATTATTTATGATCAGAATGAAGTTAAGAAAGATTTTTACTTTCTGCAACTTTCAATATCTTAAATTAGGCAATTTTCTGTCTAGGTCTTCTCTATGGGACTGCTTGCAATCATATTTCTTAATTATTTTACTCACTCATTGCTCCTTGACTGTTTTTTTTCCCTTCTCAATAGGATACAATTTTAAACATTTGACTGAATGTAAGTGCAGATCATTGCTGAATTAGAAAAGTCACCCCTTAATCTGTTTGTTCTTATGTATGATCTGAGAATTACATCTCTCTCTTTGCAGATATGGGTCAAGACTGCTGAAGTTTTGGCACGTGATCGCCTTTTTAGGCTCATTTCAGGTCAGTTGTTTCCTTAGACTGAAAAAGGTCAACTACTTTTTGTCCCCTGAGAAATTTATTTTGTTTTTCGTGGAGTATAACTTTTCTGGCGGAGGATAGTCATAGAGATTCTATGGTGAGGAGGTATTGTGATGGTGTCCGAGAAGGGTTTGAATTGGTTATATAGTTTCATCATGTCATATTTCTGGAGGTTTTTTTTTGAATTCTGGGTTTGTCTTTCTTTATTCATTTTTTATGTTTTTAGAGGGTGATGAAGGTGGAGGAAGTGACACATATGGTGGAGGATTTGTTTTGTGTTTGATACTAGCATAGTAGCATAGAAATGGATTTGCCTAGTGGTGTTCTTGAAGTTCTATGGATATGTCTTTCTGTACAACAATAGATTTATTGGAAAACAAGTTAGAGGACGACTTGCACTATCTTTCTATCACTGCACTGTTTTAACTTGATCTTGCATTGTTACCATCCAGGAGGACAAAAAGAGAAAACCCCAGGCTTTGGTCATTTATATGGCAACACATTTTTTTCTCTTTGAATATGTCGACTGTATTATTCTCCATCCCAATATATTTTCTCACTGATTGTTTTAAGATATCCAGTTATCAGAAACGTATTGGTCATTTTCGATGTATTATAACTTCGTCTATGTTTTTCAGGTGAAGCCGGTTCTAAGCAGGTTGAAAAACTCATTGGTTGCACTTGCAATATCTTTGTTCATATGTGTGGCCCTCCTAATTAATTATGAAGAAAGCCAAAAGGAACTTTGGAAATCATCCTTTGAAGCTGCAGATCGAGTTGTAGCTGGAGTTTACAATGATGATTCTGCTAGAACATTTGAGCCAGATGCATTCTGTGGTGAACCTGGTCTGGTCCCTGAATGACTGCAAGCCTGTAGCAATATCTTACAACATTTGTAGTGTACATGCCCGTATACCTTTTTTTTCAAAAAAAAGGGTATTGGATATTATTAACATGCCTTACTGCCGAGGCCCAAATTACAACTTAGTAACTTACCCATACAGGCTACAGTCATACTCCCACGACCCCCACAAGAATCGAAACCTTATCACCAAGGGGTAGATGGAAGCACCAACTAATGCTCCATCTCCTGATTCTTGTACATGCCCATATACTTGTCACTATATTATTGTATAGTATCAATCACCAAATACTTCTGTATATTAATATAGGCAGAAGCCAGTTTTAAGAGCAATTTTTAGGTCTTTCATCCCCCCCCCCTCCTCTCTTTCAATCAATGAACATATAAATTTTAGCAATAAGTGGTCCATTGTTTATTCGTTATTTGGATTGATATTACATCACTACATGTGCATCCATCTAGTTTTTGTTTTCTGGGAGGGGGTGGGGTGGTGGTGTTGGTAGCAAAGAACTACATGGCATTGGGGATGTAATCGCACCTGAATGTGTGTTGGTTAGATATGGCAAGCTGGCTTGTCCCTGTGCCATGTTGTGCTGGCTAGGCACCACACAAGGCACAAGTACCACATTACCCAATCGTGTCAATTTGGCGCTTCGTTTTCTCTTGTTATTTTGTGTTGAATTATCTACCTCGCGTTGTGTCATGCTTTCCCATCCAAAAATGTGGCCTATGCACAACCTATTATTATTATTTTTTTCTTATTGAGTCAAGTGTTTTGGTCTCGATCAACCTAGTGTTATTTTTAGTTCGCAGGGTGAGCATGATTATATTAATATTTATTGTCGATTGAAAAATCAAATCCGTGTCAAATGACTAAAGTTTCCTATTAGTTTACACAATAGCGTTTTGTGAGGCTAAGAAACTTGATTCTTCGTAGTTAACACGAGGCTCTTAGAGCTCTAAAACTTAAATGGTTTAGGAACCATTACTGTTTATTATACTTCTATATACTACTAAAGACCCTTAAAAGAAAGTAATAGTCTATACATGAGGCTCTTAGAGTTCTAAAACTTAAATGGTTCAGGAACCATTACGGTTTATTATTCTTCTATATACTACTAAAGACTAAAAAAAGTAATAACCTATACATATCAACGACTTTAATCTATCCATTCAAAAAAAAAAAACGACTTTAATCTATAAATTTCTAATAGCAGTAGCCGCCGTTCAAAGATGTTATTAAACGATATTGTATTAAAAGATATTTTCAGGAAAAAATCGCAATATTCAATTAATTTTCTCCTCACTTGTTCCTTGCAACACAAAAGTGACAGAATAGATCTCCTCAAAAAAAAAAAAAAGTGACAGAATAGAGAATTGAAAATGAAGAAGAAGAGGATGGACTAAAGAAGAGAGAAAACAGGAGGAATATGTTGAAATCTTTTTGCCAATGGAAATTCTATTTTCCATTCTCGTGAGAATCATTTTTCTCCCATTAACCATAATAAATCAACAAAATGAAAATGTGGAAAACCATTTTCTTAGGGCCCGTTCGGTATTACTGTGGTTTTCTGTTTTTTGGTTTTTTGATTTTCAAAGTCACATGATATATGTCCTATAATGAATAAAAAATTAGTCAAATTTATTGGGAACATGGTGATTTTGAAAACTGACGACTAAAAAGTGAAAACCACTTTTTCTGGTTTCCTGTTTTTGGTTTTTAGTTTTTAAAAAAAGTGAAAACTGAAAACAAAAAACGATAACGAACGAGTCCTTAGTTAAAAAAAAAAAATTCATCACTATCGAACATTCTTGAAGAAATAACTTCCTCTTCTCTTCCTACACACTATTTTTAATTGGCACAATGCACTTGTTGTCCCCTTCTCACTTGGCTACCCGATGTTACTATTGTAGATGTTCATTTAATAATTATCAAAATAAAGAAACCCACTCAGCACCACAAACCCGTAACTGAACTAGTTACATTAATAAAGAAACCCACTTGGCAAACAAGTTAACCCTTGGAACATACTACATCTCCAAGGAGGACTACTTGAAACGTTCTTTAGTCTATGAATTTATGCAAATTATAGACAAAATTTAGCTAGCTAAAGTTTTGCCCCATATATCTAGGGGGACATTCATATAAATTCTTGGATGTGAAACTTACACAACAAACTTTATTTTACATTTAGGTAACTTTAAGGCTCGTTCGTCTTCACTATTAGTTTTCATTTTTTATTTTGAAACTTATAAAGTTAAATAATATAAGTTATATAATAAACTTAAAAATTAGTCATACTTAAAACTTATGATGTCTATTTTGTTGACAACTTTTTATTTGTTCACATATACTTCATGTTTAGAAATAGTTGCATCATTTGCATAATGTTTACTATTCACTACGTAGTGCTGACACTTTGATTGTCTTTAGTGGTTCATATTTTAGGAACAATATAGCCTTATGGAATCTTATTAGATTCTTCTCAATATATATATATTTTTTTACACCAACTTTAATAATTATACTTATTGATAAAAATATTAATATCTAAAGCCATACATCAGCAAACGAAAAAATATGAAATACTGCAACTATTTTTAAACACATGAAGTATATGTATACACTTTCTCTTTACTCATAGGCCACAGCCTACAAGCCACATCCCAGATATTTTAAGGCCAAAGTGGACACCATTCCTCAGTGCTTCTTATTTATTGCCTATACAAGAAAAACTGTACAAACAAATAATTTCCATAGAAACCTTAGATTGTACCCAAAGCATAAAAGTCCCTTTTGAAGAATGTGATGTTGATTGTAGTGTAGGTCCTCACCATTAGTAAACTAAAAGCTTCTTTTCCTCTGCAATCAATCACACACTTCAACTTTTTCTTTACCACAAACAGTAATCACCAACCGTTCTTAACTAGAATATCTAGGCATTACAATTTACCGCCCGTATTTATTAAAAATCGCCCGTATTTTTTTTCAAGATATCTCTAAACTACCCCCCTACATATATTCACTCTCTCACTCACTCTCAGTCACTCTCTCTCTCTCTCCCCTACTCTCACTTTCACTCTCACTTTCTCTCACCTCACCCCAACCACCACCCCCGAACCACCATCCCAACCACCACCACCGGGTCCACCACCAAGCGGCGACCACCATCACCACCGCGTCAACCACCACGATAGAGCCAACACCAACACCACCGCGAGACCCACGAGTGTGACAACCACCGCCGCCACCACCACAACACGCCGGAAAAAGCATGGGCCCAAGGAAAAAGGTGAAAGACGCCGGAGAATCATGATCCCAAGTCAGTTTTGTTATGTTTTCGCCGAAAAAATCCACCACCCCGTTGTTAGTACGTAACACGACGGAAAAAACTCACCACCTCCACTGAATTTTTTTTCGTTTCCTCGACGTGGAGGAAAAGAAACAGATCTATTTCATCTTCCAAAAGCATGACCCAAGTTACTTTACATAGCCAAAAAAAATGCATCAGGAGGACTGGCAGTCTGGCGCCTATGCTGTAGCGCCTGTAGGGACCATCTCTTCAAACGTTGAAACAATGCTACCATAAGAAGAGCAGGAGCTCATTAACTTCCAGTTCTCATCATCATCAACATCAATTCATCATCACTGTATACATAGATATTCAAGTTAGACCAAAAATAAAGTTAGAAGCTTACACTTGCATAAATTGTTAATAATCATCCAGGAAACCTCACTGGGAGGAACTAAAACCAAACGAGCCTCTTTTGGTGATTTAACATGAATATTCTCTTTAAAAATATAGAGCAACCAATAAGGAAAATAGACCTTCCTTTGACTTCAAGCACAAAACAGCCAGTATTTTCAGGATTCCTCATCTAACATAGTTTGTAAATTCTCTGAGTGGAATTGGAAGTGTTGCTCATTAACTAAATCTGGAGGCATAAATCAAGAGCAGGACAAAATCGTCTGCCAACTTTCAGAAAAGTACTCTAGTGATGGCTATTTTTATATAGCATATAGCACAAGCATTGGCTTGCTCCCATGGGAAAAGAATGAATGTATCCAGAATCAGTCAGTTATAAAGCAGTTTGACCTTGACATCTTCTAGCATAGATTTATAATGTGTATCAATCCAAAATTGGTGGCAATTAAGTGAAGCCATATGTCTGATGCACTACATACAATAGACCACTTCTGTAAAGACAAATAGCAATGTTATCCCCTTCAGATCTCTTCTGATACAGATGCAAGAACTGAACAGAGGCGGACGGAGGGGAGGGTTGAGATTGACATATCTATCACATTAATGATGAGAAGAGGAACAACAATTTACACTTTGTTAGGCCCATACATGTAGTCTTTGTCATATTAACTTGTATTCCGATGTATAGCCCATTAGCTCTCTTAATTAGGATGTATTTATTGCTAACCCTAAAGTCAATATAACTAAGGAAAACACATTCCTACATGGTATCGGAGCTATATATAAGCCTTCCTGCCGTTTTTTTTCCTCTACTGCTTCTTCACGGCAAAGACTCTCTTCTTTCACGCCTCTCCACAACGGCGCCGTCATGACTGAGGATTCTAAACTTGACTCGTCTTCCCCATTTTTTTTGAGTTCCGGTGACCAACCCGGAAACTTAATCACCCACGTGATTCTCAAAGGGGACAACTACTTATCTTGGGCTAGGGCACTCACGCTGTCCTTGAAGGCTCGCCGGAAATTCGTTTTCATTGATGGTACTATCAAAAAACCTACCGACCAGAAAAAAATTACTCGATTGGGATACCGTTAATTCCATGTTAGTTTCATGGATGCTCTGTAGCATGGATTCGAAGATAGCCGCTTCCATTCCCTATCATGAGGAGGCTCGACCTCTATGGCTTTATTTGGAGACTCGGTTCTGCGTCGCCGATGGTCCTCGCCTCCAACAACTTCGTGCTAATATTGCAAACTGCAAACAAACCAAAACTATGACTATGGAGGATTACTATAACACGTTAATGGGATTATATGATGATTTGGCTCGTCTGAAACCCTTACATGGTTGTACATGTGGCTCGTGTACGTGTGATGTGGCTGGGAAATTCGCCGCCGATCGCGATGAGGAGAAGCTGCATCAATTTTATATTGGTGTAGATGATGACTTGTTTTCCACCGTCCGATCAAATCTCCTCTCTCAACAACCACCGCCCGATCTTCATCGTGCTTATCATGCATTCTTGCAGGAGGAACGAGTTCGTCTCATGGCTCGTGACAAAACCGTGGTCGAGGACGCTCATGTCTTTGCTGTGACAGGTTCGTTTGATCGCCTAGCTCGCCCGGATAAATCCAAACTATTATGTACTCACTGTAAAAAACGTGGGCATGACATATCTTCTTGCTTTAAACTCCATGGTCGCCCCGCGTGGTGGGAGGAAAATTTTGGGAAGGGCTCTGGCCCGTCCTCCTCTATTCTCGCCGGAAAGTCCAGCCTGCCTGCTGCTCCTCCACCTGAGCACCGCTCTTCCGCGCCGGCAGCGCGCGCACACGCAGTCTGTGACGCTGCCACTGCTCTCAGCAGCAGCCCCTTGCCTTCGCCAGCTTCTTCGAATGGGGGTGGGGGTCCCTCTCTTGACTCCCTCACTCCCGCTCAACCGCAGTGCTCCTAAATATGGTAAATGACCACTCTTCTGCTGATATGATGGGTGAGTCTCTTATTTCTTCTTGGCTCATTGACACGGGAGCGTCTTATCATGTTATTGGCACTTCTTCCTTATTAATTGATCCTATTCCTTTACTTGACTGTTGTGTTGGTTTGCCTGATGGTCAACAAGTCATGGCTACTAAGGCTGGCACGGTTCATCTTCCCGGGGGTTTAGTTCTTAGCCATGTGCTGTTTGTTCCCTCATTATCTTGTAATCTGATCTCGGTGTCGAGGTTGATTGATGACTCTCACTGTGTTGTTGGTTTTACTGACTCTTTATGTGCTATACAGGACCTTCGCTCAGGGAACCTGATTGGAGCCGATGAACGAAAGGATGGACTCTACTACTATCGTGGGATTCCGAGTATTCATGCTGTGACTTCTTCTGACATCAGTGACTTTGAGTTGTGGCATCGCAGATTGGGGCATCCCTCGGATAAGGTCGTCAAGCTTCTTCCTGTTTTTAGTGATTGTAGTAGCACGAAATGTTTAAATAAAGCATGTGTTGTTTGCCCTCAAGCGAAACAATCTCGTCCTAGCTTTCCCGTTAGTTATGATAAAGCTAGCCGTATCTTTGAATTGATTCATTGTGATTTGTGGGGCCCTTATAAAACTGCCTCTTCATGTGGAGCACATTATTTCTTAACCTTAGTGGATGATTATTCCCGTGCTACTTGGGTGTATTTGTTGCCTTCCAAAACTGCTGTCTATAAGTCTTTTTGCTCCTTTCTTGCTATGATTGAATGTCAATTTGAGGTGCATGTTAAACGGGTACGCAATGATAATGGTACGTAATTCAATTGCATGCTTGATTATTTTTCTACCCATGGCATTATTTTCCAAACCTCGTGTGTTGGTACTCCTCAACAAAACGGTCGCGTTGAGCGTAAACACCGCCATATTCTTAATGTGAGTCGTGCTCTCATGTTTCAAGGGTCTCTCCTACTTCCTTTTGGGGTGAATGTGTCCTTGGTGCCGTTTATTTAATTAATCGGACCCCTTCTCGTTTGTTGAACAATAAAACACCCTTTGAGCTTTTGTTCGGGGTTGTCCCTGATTTCAATGAATTAAAAGTGTTTGGTTGTCTTTGTTTCGCTTACAACCAACGGGCTAAGGGGGACAAGTTTGCCTCTCGTAGTCGGAAGGGTGTGTTTGTTGGCTATCCTCACAATAAAAAGGGATGGAAAGTGTATGATTTGGAGACTCACGAAATTTTTGTTTCTCGCGATGTTCAATTTTTTGAGCTTGAGTTTCCCCTTCATGATCCTAATGTGAGGTTGGAAGATGAATTTAGGGATTTATGGGGTGATAATGATTTGTCATTTGCTTTGGATGAGGCCTCCAACACTCTCTTGGACCCTCCTGACTCATCCGCTGCTCCTGCTGTTGGGCCTTCCGCCCCCGCTAACCCACATGACTCCCCGCCGGGCCTTCCGCATCTGCTACTTCTTCTACAAGAGCCTGGCCGGGCTTTTGGCTCCCACCCCAGCCACCGGGTTGCTACTCCCGCCCCCACCAGCAGGGTCTCATGCCTCGGTCCCCGCTAGTGATGTTGGGCCTTCCGCTCCAGCTACCGTGGTCCGCCGGGCTCGCTAGTGATGCCGGGCCTCCCCGCCCCTGTTCTTCCCCGGGCCGGCTCGGACTCGGGCCGCCCACTTCTACTTCTTCTATCGGGCCGGCGGCCAATGATGCCTCTAATTCTTCTTTGGGCCGTGGTCGGCGTGCCAAGCGTCCATCGGTCTTGCTTCGTGACTATGTTACTCACATGAATCCCACTCCGAGTCCATCCTCTAGTTCCCCGCTTCGTCCGATTCCTCAGGTACTCCTTATCCTTTAGCACATTTTGTGTCTGCTGATAAATTTTCTTTGCCACATCGTATTTTCTTGGCTGCTGTTACTACAGGTCATGAACCCCGTAGCTTCAAAGAAGCTCTGACTGATGCTGGCTGGCGTGAGGCTATGACAAAGGAGATCTCGGCTTTGGAAGCTAATGATACTTGGTCCATGACTACTCTCCCTCCTCGGAAACATGCACTTGGGTGCAAATGGGTGTACAAAATCAAATATCATGCAAATGGCACTGTTGAGCGCCTTAAAGCTCGTCTTGTGATTTTTGGCAATCGCCAAGTTGAGGGCTTGGATTATAATGAGACCTTCGCTCCCGTCACCAAAATGGTGACCGTCCGCGCTTTTCTTGCTATTGCTGCAGCTAAGAATTGGGAGTTACATCAAATGGATGTTCATAATGCCTTTCTTCATGGTAATCTAGATGAAGAGGTTTATATGAAGCCTCCCCCCCGGTTTTCATGAGTCCTCTAAGGGTCCGGTGTGTCGTCTTAAGAAGTCTCTATGGGTTACGTCAAGCTCCTCGGTGTTGGTTTGCAAAGTTAGCCGCCTCGCTTCACCGGGTACGGCTTTCTACAATCTTACTCGATTACTCTCTTTTCACTCTTACTCGGGGTTCTCAGGCGGCTCGATGTCCTTGTCTATGTGGATGATCCGATTATTTCGGGAATAATTCGTTCGCCATCACCGCTTTCAAGCGTGATTGGGTGAGTGCTTTCATATGAAGGACTTGGGCTCCCTAAAGTACTTTCTCTCGTTGAGGTTGCTCGGAGTCCCGAGGGTATCTTCTTGAGTCGCCGTAAGTACACTCTTGATATTGTCGCTGAATCGGGTCTTCTTGGTGCTCGTCCTTCTAGTTTCCCTATGGAACCGAACCATCACCTTGCGCTTGCTTCTGGTGACCTCCTTGATGATCCTGAGCAAGACGTCGTCTTGTTGGTCGTTTGATTTATCTCTCCTTCACTCGACCGGATCTTGCCTACACAGCTCATATCCCGGCTCAATTCATGCAGCCCCCCAGCAGAACACCGGGCCGCCGCCCTTCGCACCGTCCACTACCTTAAGGGTGGCCCCCGGCGGGTATTCTTCTTCGCGCCGGATTGTGGATCTCCGATGACCGGTTGGTGCGACTCGATTGGGCTAGCCGCTTCTCTTACTCGGCGCTCTCTCACTGGGTGGCTTGTGTTTCTTGGTCATTCCCCGGTGTCTTGGAAAACTAAGAAGCAACACACTGTCTCCCGCTCTTCTTTTGAGGTCGAGTATCGCTCTATGACCACTACCACATGCGAGCTCATTTGGCTTAAGGCTCTTCTTCAGAGTCTTGGTATTGCTCATCCTAGGGAATGCGCCTTTATTGTGATAGTCAGTCCGCCCTGCATATTGCCCAAAATCCCGTTTTCCATGAGCGCACAAAACACATAGAGGTGGATTGTCATTATGTCGGGATGCTCTTCAGGCGTGTCTTATTTCCACTCATCATGTTTCTACATCCGCACAACTTGCGAGATATCTTCACCAAAGCTTTAGGGAAACGTCAATTTCACTATTTGTTAGCCAAGTTAGGCATTTCGCGACCTTCCACGCCCAACTCGGGGGTGTTAGGCCCATACATGTAGTCTTTGTCATATTAACTTGTATTCTGATGTATAGCCCATTAGCTCTCTTAATTAGGATGTATTTATTGCTAACCCTAAAGTCAATACAACTAAGGAAAACACATTCCTACACACTTCCATAACAAACATGATACAGAAATCAACTATTTCACATCCAGAGGCAGCTTAACAGTTAAAAGACAACACGATCAAAATATTTCACAAAAATGCAACTGCTGAAGAGAGCAGATGCAACAAAATCAAGATGTCAATAATTTTAATCAGAAATCAGATCCTTAAGGACATCAAGCAATGAGATGCAACACTCATCTATAAAGAAAGGAACAAAGGAGCAAAGGATCGGAACTTATAGCATCAATAATCAGCCAAATACTAAAAACACGTACAACAACATCATCAAATTTCAGATTCCAGATAACCCAATGATGTTAATTAATCTCACGTGTACACATAAATCTTTGTTTATTCTATCATTTACACACTTGCTTATGAGGCAAAGTGTATATGGCTCTGAGCCTCGTTTCTTGACTTTCCCTGCCTAATGACAACTCCACAACAAAAAAAAAAGGGAATACAAGATTCTCAAATTTAGAAATCAACTACTGTGTATCTTTCTTCATATTGGGCAAAAGAGGAAGACGCAGTATCAAAAGAAATCTTTCAGCTAAGGGATACATCTAATAGTTCATAAGCAACAAAGAAGTAAAATCTGCTGAGAAAGGACAAACCCAGTTCAAGTTCAATCAATTCTGAACTGAAACGAATAAACAGTTGTACCTTCATGAGAATGCACTATAAAATAATCTTGAGAAGGGAATTGATTTTGAAAATGTTGCACCAATCAGGAAGCAATTTGCAGTTCTTGCAAATTTCATGAAGAGGTTTGAGGAGGTGGAAACGGGTCTAAGAGTTAACAAAGAAAAAGGGGTTCTACAAACTGACGACAGAGATGAGCCCAATGTTTTAACATATCTCGCAAAGTTACTGAGAACGAACAAAATGTCAATGAAACAGTAACTGGAGACACCTCTGAATCGAGTAAGTCTACTGCAGAACAAGCTAACCAGGCCTTCACTGCCCAAGATGCTTAGGAGAAGAAGAAGCAAAGGTCTAGCTTGTTCAAAACTAATACATTAGCTGCACAAGGACCAAGGTAAGCCTCTATCTTTTGTACCTCCTGATATTAAAGATGACTGGCAAAACTGGACAGGCCTGAAATGCATCAAATGGCAAAAGTTTCAAGTTTGGGAACATAAGATGAGGTACCAGTGGGCAGTGGCGAAATTGGACAGGCATGAAATGCATCAAATGGCAAAAGTTTGGGAACATTCGGTTGTCTTGTATGTAGTGTGGACCATACCATCTACAATTAGAGGTGGCAAAAGTAGACACGGTCCACTGACTCGACTCGAACCCGACACAAAATTAGCGGGTTTGGATTGAGGGGTTCAACCTGTTTAAGTAAACGGGTCGAGTCGACACGACACGACACGACACACTTATTAAGCGGGTTGGTTTAGGGTTGAACCCCTTAACACGACAATTCGAAAAACTAAGAGGGTCAATCAAGTTGGGATGATCCAATGACCCAACATTATTCCAACAACCAGTATATTAGTCTAAGATGATAAAATTTTATGGCCTTTTGACTTTTTTTTTTCCATTCCATTTGTGGCCTATGTACTAGAGGAATTAATGGAACATTTCAAAGGAAAAATTGATAGGAACAGTCTCAACTATGGGCGTTCCACCATTTTCGATCCCAACTAAAGATTATTTATGAGCGGTCCCAACTATATATCATTTTTGCCAAAATTAGTCCCAGGTGACTTATTACATGTTTAACAGGTTAATTTTTTTTTTAAATTTCTTAACCCTTTGCCCCTACCACTGCTGTGCCTCCCCCTCCCATGCATTCCTTGATCTGCCTCCCCCTCCCCTGCAACCCTTTGCCCCCTCTTCTGTCTTTCAATACAACACTATCTCGCCAGAATACGCAGCCCAAAGACCCCTGAAAGTCCTATGATTCGCACCGTTTTCCCCTCTCTCCCTCTCGTTTGGGTGGGCCACCCACGCATCACCACAAGCAGCCGCCATAAATCCTCCACACTCCAACCACCGCCGAATTTCGTATGTGAGTTTAAGAAGAGCAAATGGATTTCGTATGTGAGTCCGTTGACTTGATTTCTCGACGAATCTCTTCCATGGCTTTCGAGAGGAAAGTTGAAATGGGTGTTGAAGATTATGGAGAATGAAGCCGAATTCCCTTGATTAAATCTTCTAATGAGCGTTGGAAAAGTGACTCCATTATTAAGGAGTTCGCCATTGTAAGTGTTTCAAGACCTCAATTTTGCTGTGCCTGTGTTGAATCTTTTGATTGAGAGAGCATTGCATTTGGGAGTATACACAACTATTTTGATCTGGTATCAAGTATACCAATAATACAAAAATCTATCTATATATATCGAATGGTTTACCAAGCTTACAAGTGTCAATATGGCTCACCAGATGGGTTTGAGTTGGCCAAAACTGGGTCGGTAACAGTAGAGGATGGGGCTTCAGGGTGGGCTCAATGGCAGAGAGGAGAAGGTAGTGGCAGGGAAGAGAGAGAAAGAGGAGGAAGGAAACCTCAAACCAGTTAGGAGGGAGGGTGCAGGAGAGAGAAGGACATGGTGGAGGGAGGAGTGAGAAAGAGGTGGAGGAGGAAGAAGAAACAGGTTATGGCGAAAAAAATAACTCGTTTTACCTGTTGTAGCAGGTCATTAACCTGTTGGGACCAATTTCTGCAAAAATGATATATAGTTGGGATTGCTCAGAAATAATCTTTAGTTGGGACAGAAAATGGTGGAACGCCCATAGTTGGGACTGTTCCTATCAATTTTTCCCATTTCAAATCCACTATAACTTTTAAATCTAAATATAACAGCAACCCACTAACTCGACACGACCCGATACGAAATTATCGGATTTGGATTGAGGCCTTTCAACCCGTTTAAGTTAGTGGGTCGACATAACACGACATGACACGTTTATTAAATGGGTTGGGTTCGGGTCGAGGGGTTTCCACCCGACACGACACGACACGGCCCAATCGCCAGGTCAACTGAACTAATGCTCACAATGATGGCTATTTTATCATGAGATTGAACCAGTGATACCGGAAACGTGGTACGTGGCCACGTTTCACGTTCCAGGGGACGCATCCCGGAACGCGAAACGTGGTACGTGGTACGTGGGACGTGGGCTAGGAGTCCATCTGAGGCTGCGTTCTGCGTTCCCATTTCCGTACCACGTTCCGGAACATTCTCCGTTCCTTGTAACAATGGATTGAACAATGTAGAAGATTATGACATGGTTTTGCAGGGAGGGCCTTACTATATGAACCGAAAGGAAGTCCCAAACTTAGATTTCAAGAAGGAAATTCAAAGAGTCTTGCCAATTTGGGTAAAATTCCACAATTTACCACTTAACTGTTGGGGTGAGGATTCAAAGGTGTGACAAGGCATTTAGAGGTAGCTGTTTGAGTGTGGTGTGGATCAGGTAAGCCAGCAAATTAAATTCAGAATAGCTTGTAGGTCAAATGACAGGATTAATGATTTGATGTTAAGATCAGATTTTTCTTTTTTTTTTTTTTTTTTTTTTTTTTTTTTTTAGTGAATGGTTGCAGAAATTGTTAAGCCATAGTTGAGTTTGCATTCTGGTTGTCTAGCACATGAAGAGTAAAGGAGCGTTGATTTGCGCATACCCGGTATTGGAGGGTAGTTGTCCATACCGGGGTATTTTTGTAAATTTGTATTGTTAAAAACCTTTGGGGGGTTATTTTTGAAACAAGTGAAGTGAGAGAAGGTGAGCTCGTTCTTCAAGTCAGTTATTCCTCTAAACTTGAATTTTTCAGACAACAAATTCTAGATTTGAGAGTAGCAAATAAGTATCGGAATCTAGATTTGCATGTGTTAATAAAAAAGGGAAAATTGCTTATCTTCATATAATTGAGCTGAAAGTGAAGTGGTGGAGTTGTGCTTGAAGAACTAGGTTTTTGTTGCGGAAATCGATAAGTAAATATTATAATTTTTAATTAGATATTATAAAATGGTTATAAATAGTTTAGAATTGTGTGAAATGTAGAAATTTCTGGAATTTAGGTGTTAATTTGAAGTGGTATAAGTTGATTAATAATAATTATATGTATAAGTGGAGTTTGAATTTCTGGTTTTGTTTAAATTTTGTTATGTTTATGTTATTATGATGGTTTTTGTTTGGTACTTCATATAATTGTATGAGTTTTGGTGGTTTATTTGGTGGGTAACAATTGGAGTCCCATGATATTGAAGGTAAATGGCGATAGTTGAAGAAGTGGCCAGTAGTGGAAGCGATGACGAGTTGTTTGTGGAGGAAGCTGAGTGCTTAGAGGTTAGTTACTAGACTGATGTACATGGTTCAATTGTGGATAAGTAAAAGTAGAGGACTGTTATTTGAAATGTTTGTGAACTGAAATGGCTAGCAGGGCAATGTGAGCAAGAGAGGAAGGAAAGGTAAGAGGAAAAGGAAGGGTGTAGATAGCAATGTGTTGAGCAAGAGAGGGAAGAATAGGAAGTGTGATGCAGGTCAGAGCAGCAAATTTGTTGTGACTGCAGATGTGTCGAGGGTAAAGCAAGCATAAATTTTTTTGACATTTAATATATTTATTAATTTTTAATATGTATATATGTAATGGGTTGTAGTCCCATGATAGTGAAGGTGAACAAGTGAAATTACGGGCAGAGGTGGTTAAAACACAATTAGATAAGTGTAATGGATCACACCCAAATGTGAATTGTAGGGTAAAGACTTTGGGGAGAATAGTTGGTGGTTTGATGAGCTGAAAATGAAGTGGGTTAGGGAGATGGGGTTTGAAGGGATCCTTCATTTGAAGAGAAAGAGATTGCCACGTTCATTGTGCTATTGGATAATGTCTTTGTTTGATCCATTTAAGAAAATATTGATATTGCCGGGTGGTGTTGAATACCCCTTGGGTAAGAGCCAAGTGTATTGGATTTTGGGAATTCCGCATGGACCTAGGAAAGTGCCTATGGTTGCACGCGGTGAGGGGACGAAGATGGCAGTGACCTATATTCGTGAGAGGTATGCAACTGAGGTTGGTGTGCCATTGGTTAAAGTTATTGATGTTGTTGAGGGGTCTGTATGCGTTGATCAAGAACATGAATTCAAGACGGCATTTTTGATGTTTTTGTTAAGGGGTTTTCTTTGCCCGACAACTTGTCGAAGGCTAGAGAGTAAGTTGATAGCTGCTTGTAGTGTGGCGATGGATGCAGTGAATTATGATTGGTGTTCCCTTGTATTGGATAAGCTAGTTGAGCACGGTCGTCACTTTGCAGAGAAGTTTTATAAGGATGGTTATGCAAAGGGATGCAGGGGATGCACCTACTTCCTTGCGGTTAGTGAATATGTATTATGTAAAGTTATTTGAAAATGTAAAGCTTTGATGTGTTAATGGAAGTTTCAAAAATTGTGTCTTTGTAGATTCTTTACTTGGATAGGCTAAACCGTCCTCCTTTGAATTGGGGGATGTTTCCTAGAGTCAAAGCATGGTCAGTGAAAGATGTGAACTTAGCAAAAGCTGAGGACAGAATCGCAAGTGGTGACTATGGAAGTCTAAAGGTAATTTGGTGATACATCATGGTTAGTATATTATGTGAATTTTTATTAGGGATATTATCTCAGATAACCCTGACATATAGGCCTTTTTTCCAAATAACCCTGACATTTTTTTTTTACCCATATAACCCTAAACTTGTATTTTGTCATTAAACCTGACGGAATTGTTAACGGCGTTAACTATTTTCAAACAAAAATACTTACTGCCTTTTTTTGAAAAAAAAAAACAAAATTCATCTCTTTCTCTCTCTTGTTATTCATCTCTTCTCAAGCATTCATCAATGGTTTTCACCACTTTCTCCAAAATTTCTTCCTCTGTTTTGTTTTCGGCAACCAAACTCATCTATTGAATTGAAATGAATTACAAATCCCCAAAATTTCTTCCTCTTTTTTGTTTTGAAAAATTGCCATGAAATGGGTCATTGGATTTTGTGGTTGCAACCACGATTAACCTCAACAAAGAACACCAACATCATCTTCGACCTCCATTTTCTCTCTCCCTCGCGTGAATCGGGTACAAAAGGAACTCAGATTTTCTCTCTCCTATTTTCTATCTGGCCCTATAGCAGCTGAACTCGGTAAACTCAAGAAGCTAAATCTCTTGTTGTTACGAGACAATAATTTCACTTCCTCCATTCCAGACTTACTGTCTCAGCTTATGTCACTAAATATTCTCGACCTCTTAAACAACCAGTTGACGGGAAACATCCCTTACAGCCTATCTAAACTTCTTCCCCACACCATTAATTTGTCAAACAATCACCTTGTTGGTCATATTCCATGCCCACTAATTACAGGAGAATTGACAGAAAGCTTTTCAGGTAATCCAAGGCTTTGTGTTGCTACACATACATATCCATCATATAGAAACTTCTCACTTTGTCCACAAACTCCCAAGCAGAAGCACTTGATTTGGATATGGGTGACAGTGGTTTTTGGGTTTTGGGAATTTTTTTATAGCAATTAAGGAGAAATAATGGGTTTCCTCTAACGTTGTGTGGTGGCCATTGATGTAGGAGATGAAGAACAAGAGTGAGGAAATCAAATTAAAACATATTCTAGAATTTAAATTAAGGAGAAACAAGGACTTGAAGAACAAGAGAGAGAAAGTGGTGAAGAACAATAGAGAGAGGATGAAGAACATAAGAGGGAGGATGAAGAACACAAAATATTTTTGTTTTCTTTATAATAAAATAGGTTTTTAATTATAGATGTCAAATTAGTTAACACCGTGTCTAATTCCGTCAGGTTTAATGACAAAAATCAAGTTCAGGGTTATCAGAGACAGGACTGTCAAAGTCGGGGTTATATTGGAAAAAGGTCTATAAGTCAGGGTTATCTGAGATAATATATGTGAATTTGTAAGTGTGTATATTTTATATGGTGATTAGTGTTGTGTGTATTTAATAGTGCATTGATGTTGCTTATGGGGAGAATCATCCAATGATGCCGAGGGACACGATGGGTCCAGAGTACATGGCTTATGAGGTATGATGTATTAGTTGGAGAATTTGGCATGGGTTGTTATTGGACAGTCAGTAATATTATTTGTGAAATATGTGCAGATTGCTGCCCTTGTTCTCAGTGGTTTGGGGATTGAATTACCTGCTGTCGGTGCAGCAGCAGCGCATGCACACATGACTGGTGGTGGAGTTGGTGCACACATGGGAGGTGGTGGAGTTGGTGCAGACATGGGAGTAGAATTAGAAGGTGAAGAGATTCGTCCACGGCGTAGGGGTGGAAGGGTTGAGATGAACCCAAGGCAAAGGATAAACAGAAGAGTATTGAGTGAACGTAGGGAAAATCCTAGGGAAATTGGAGATTCTGTTGGAGAAGTTGGAGAAAATGTTTTTACTGAAGAGGAGTTTGTGAGGCAAGGGGAACCTTTTGTAGAAGAGCATGAGGATGAGGGGACACATAGTAATTGGAGTGTGGGAAGCCTAGTGAAGCGTTTGAATATTGGGTTGTCGGAGACGACACCAATGGATACGGGTAGGTATGAGTGGGGATCAAGCTTCAGGTCTCCCGTTGAATTTGAACCAGTAAAAGTTGGTGGTGATAATATAAGCTTGGGTAGCAATATGGATGGGATGATCAAGCCTGGCGGTGTAAATGTAGAACAGGGTAGTAATGATGCACTTTCGGGGACCCATTCCCAAACCGCAGATGTGGTTGGTAATGTGAAAAAGAGTAGGAGGCGGAGACGCACAAGGGCAAGTGTGAAGCTTGGTAGTGATTTTGATGTGCAAATTGTTCCTAAAATTTACCCAAACTATAGGTTAAGAATTGTGAAGCTTGTTTGCAACTACACTGCGTCATCTGAGTAAGTTAAGTTAAGATAGTAATCTTGGTGGTAACTTTCTTGTATTGCAACAACTGATCCTGTTATGTTATTGGTTGCATTTACAGCGATGATCCTGTTATGGTGAGATGTGGTTCATTATCTGCCATGGTGCACGATTGTAAGTCTGTCGTTGGTGTTGAGGAAGCTTGTGTTGACGCAAATGTTAGTTTGTTGGTAAATTTAATTGATGAAATCGTAATTTCACTTAGTATGACTTACTATATATATTTAATTGATGTCGTTTATATGACTTAGTATGTAAGGGTTGCGACAGCGTTGTATACGAAGTCCTGGAGGAAGAAATTTGTTGTGGTAGCCTGCGTGTGATGATTGACCCGATATTTGCTGTAAGAGTTAAGTTAGTATTGTATTGAAAAACCTTAGATGAGTTAGTTGATATTGAAACTTTGTTGTGATGTTCAGACTGGTGTTTTGGGAAAGGATCCAGCAACGGAGTTGCGGTGGACCTCGAATGATTTGAAAGGGGTGCGTGCTGATAAGGTATCTGTGGTAACAATATCCTTATTAAATAGTTTGTGTTAAAGGTTATGAAAATGAGGAGTTGCGTTTAAATACTATTATGAAAATGAGAAGTAACGTATTGTTGTGTTTAGGTGTTTATTCCAGTTTTAGAGGGAAGTCATTGGTGGTGTCTTGCCATTTGTGTGAATACAGAGGAAATTTGGGTGATGGATTCACAATGCACCACACCGCTTGAGGCTCATTGTGAAGCTATCGATAAACTGGTAAGTAATAAAGTTGATAATGGTGTAATTAATTGGTAATGAAATATTAAAATAATGTTTGGTACTCTGTTAGGTAATGGGAGGGGACATATTTTTTTCGTCATTTGATGTAAGTTGGTTAACCGGTGAACTATGCAAGTGGCCCAGAAAGACTGTGAAAATGGGCTCTCATAAGGATGGGTAAGTATTTGGGCCATTTTCCCCTAATTTGAAACCCTGTCAAGCATACCCTACCTTATAATGTGGGAAACATTAACATGAAATGTTTGTAATAGAAGCGGGATTCATATGCTGCTTGCTATAAAGGGATGTGCAGCTCGTTTGAAGTTTGACTATTGCATTGTAAGTGTTTGACGAACTTTAGAATACATTACAATATAAGATATAATGTGGTTAAGTATAGTGAATGGCAAATTCAATGCAGGCTGGGAACATCATGGAGGAGAGTACTTGGCTGCTAACAGAAGATGTATTGTGCGATGAGAACGAGGTGAAGGAGACTGTTAAGGGTATGCTTGAGAGGGTTTGAAATAAGGGGTAAATGTTAAGCACATTAGGGAAACTGGGCAACTGGCCATAATTTTGTATTCACATGTTGTACAGGTTTAGTGGAAGTATATGGCCATAATTTTGTATAGGCCATATGGCTATAATTTTGTATAGGCCATATGGCTATAATTTTGTATAGGCCCCATACTTTTGTATATGTGCATCCCATAATGGTAAGCTGCACATATTATACAAGAATGATAATTTTCAAGGCTATATTGGAAAATTACAGAAGCTTGATAATTCAAATGCAAATACTAAGGAAATTACACCCAATTATGAAATAAGCTTAATAAAAGGCTAGTAGTGGAGAAGTTGGGCCAGATGGACTGAAAAAGAATAGGAAAAACTTCATTTAGCGATTAGCAACTGCTAGAACAACTTGGGCCAAAGATCGCCTTTAATAACATCATCGGGGTCTGAAATTGTTATACGAAAAATAGTTGTAGCACGAGGGAGAAACGAGGACTGGACAATAGTTGCATGCCTAAGGGTTGTGTGACCATAATCTTCTTTTGTTAGGAATAACCTTGTGTTGATAATCCCGGTCCAGCACAATCCCAAACATGGTTTTACGTCCCGGCCAGAGGAGTGCATCGTGTCTACAGTCCTCCAAGAGCGAGGGCTCAATTACATCAAAAACCTCATTAGTCATTAGAATGACCATGTTGTACTGATTAGCCAAACTGAGAAGCTCTTTTGCAACTGAGGACAAGAAAGTGGACCTTGTTGATAGGGCATCCATGGCGAAGTAGGACCTACAAAGCGCAGTAATTGAATCACAACGACCATGCGCAATGGGCGGGGTGTTTCCATTGAGTTGTTTATTAATGACTTCAAATTGTGTAAAACAACAATCATTTCATTAGGAGTTGTGACTTGTTTGACAATGACATTGTCTAGTGGATTTTCCCCGGAATCGTATAATGTGGTTATTTTATCGGCTAGTGTTCTTGCGCGTTTAGCGTGGAATGGACCATTAGTGTTCAAGTATATAGAGCCACAATAGATACCTCCATAGTTGGGCGGTAGTTGGGCAGTCATAACAGCTTGAAGACAAAGTTGTGTTTTTTCCGTACCACTTTCGCCGCATACTTCTGTAATGCAACCCGTTGGAAGGCCACCATTTAGCATCTTGTCTATGGATGGACACCTTAGTGCAATTTTTGAAACCTTATTCATTGAAGTTTAATGTAATGGTTTTTTAGGAAAAGTGGTTGGAAATGAAATTAGTGGCTATAGGAGAGTAGTTATTGATTGAAGTTAAAGTAAGTGGTTTAATGGAAGGTAAATAGGATGGTGATTAGATGCGGGAGAGCCCTAACTTATGAACATGGGTTATAGAAGAAATGCGTGAATTGTGGTGGTTTTATTATATAGGAGAGCCCATCTTCAATGCAGTGGTTAAGGAAATGGCGAAAAGGTAAAGTAGTGGAAGACAGATAGACTTGGGACAAGGCTGAGATTTTGGGCTTTGGTTAACGTGTGCAGTTGGTACACGCATATCTATCGTCCTTTAGGCCTCAATTTACATGCTACATCAGACCATCATTACATCTACCACAATAATGCAGGAGGCCCTATAACTGGCAGTACATGAACTTAAGTTTTTTTTTTTTTTTTAATATTTGAAAGTGTTTGAAAAGTAAATATTAAAAATAAAAAATGTTTGAAAAGTAAATAGTAGCAGCAAAACTAACAATAGTCCATATTTAAAATAGTGCAAGTAAGCAAAACTAACAATAGTCCATAATAGTCCATAATACACATTAGAAATTAGCATATTTACTACAAAATATAACATAATATTTTAACAACACTTTCATTCCTCCATAATCCTATTATATAACAACAATATAGCTGTAATTCAATCCGAATACCCAATAAAAGTGCCTCTTGAAAAATGGTGTAACCCGAATCGAATCTTCCAAAAAAGGATATAGCCCAAACCCGGATTTCTTAACGACCCTGTTCAATTCACAAAAAAATGATATATCTAAATTAAGTACAGTAAAGTAAAAAATAAACTTAAGTAATTGACAAAGTATAATTGGATACTTACCTCCAACAACACTTTCATAGTAATTGCTCCCATAACCGTGACGGGCAACGTACTAATATCCAAAGCCATGGAGTCCCACATGAGGATGCTACCACTTGGGAACGCAACTCGAGGTGCTGGAAAACCACTTCAAATGGGTGTCCCCGGCCTGGTGTAGGAGTGAATGAAAAATGTTCCTATTAACACGTGTTTCACATAACACGACAACCTTTGGTCTATGGATGTTTATGACATGTAGAAGGTTTTCTATGAAACCTGGCCTTGTTGCACCCCTTACATTCCAAATAATAATTGGGGTGTGGAGAGGTATGGTTACAGCATTCCCAAGCATGTGTGGGTGTAATTTGACAAAGGTGAAGGGTCTTGGTGTGCCATACTTGGTTAACATGAATCTAATACGATTAATTTCCCCAACAACGTGGAAAATGGTTATTGCATCTTCAAAGGTTGCCATGGCTACGGTACATCTCGCTGCACGGAGCAGGAAAATGCACCCTCTCGTTGGTAGCTTTTGGTATGGGTCCATATAACGTTCCCATCGCCAAGGAACAGTTATATGTTCCACATGTTGTTCATCCATCACTCTCATTTCCCACTTGATTAGCACCCTCACAGGTCCTGGAAGGTGATCTAAGTCATTCAAGAAGGGAATGAAAGTAGGCCTGACGTAACCCTCTTCTCCAAGCATATACAATTTCTGCATATGCGTTGGCCAACGAACATAAGGAGTCCTCATCAGGTGTCTTACCTGTGTGGGACTCAGGAAAACAAGATTTTCTTCATCTCTATCGTCTCCAACGTAAAAGAAATAGAATGTTTCATTGACGTTCACCAACGACGAGTTCCTTGTGAATGGGTGGCAGCGATTGATGAGAGTTTTTGGGGCTGGGTGGTATACGAATCCAGTTGGAGCGGGGAGGATTGGATATGCCATGGAACTGAGTTTGACAATGAAGTATGAACAGTTACAGGAGAGAAGAAAGAGGAATTGGAAAAAGGAAGTTAACATTAATTGGAAAGTTAAACTCCCTTAAGTAGTACCCCACCCAAAGGTTTTAATTGAAGAGGTGTATTGTTTTATTTAATGAAATCCTCTTTAAAAAAAATGAAGGTTGTTGTACCGTTTTATTTGATTAAATAAACTAATCATAAAATGTGACATATAAAACCGGGCCCATACCCAACAACAAACACAATCCAACCCACAACCCAACTGAAGATAATCACCCATAACCCAAAATTAGGTTCTATCTTAAACCGGGATAACATTGAAGGAACAGTACTGATAATCTAAAAAATGGGTGATAATCTTAAACCGGGATAACATTGAAGTAATCTAATGGGTGATTCTCCGGCGAGTTCTTCGAAATCAGGTGGGAGGAAGAGGAATGTCCTCAAATACTTCCATAGGAGGGATGCGAAAATGCGCACTGCCAATCACGGTGTCAATGGTGGCCGAAATGGCTGCGCTTCATGGCCGGTAAAATCTTAACTTGAACTTCTTAAAATTTATTAGAAACTAGTTGTGAAATTTCACTTTTTGGGTGGCAGGAAGACGAATGCGGTTTCTTTTTATGGGAGGATGACTTGCAAACTCCGACAATGGAGGCATTGGCAAAAAACAAAGATGCAGTTATAGAGGAATTGATTAAGAAGAACAAATTGCTGGGATAGAGAGGACAATTGTGGTTGCATTGGTCATGTCTTGGATTGTTTTTGCATTTGTGCTGTACTAATCTGAAGTAATCTACTGTTGACAATTGTACTAATCTGAAGTATGAAGAAATTAGATGTTTCAATCTACTGTTGATGAACATTGTAGATTCTAATGTACTGAACTCATTTGCAATCTATGAAGACATTGTATCTAGTAATTGTGGTTGCTTTTGAATTTCTTTCAGTTGCAGATTAGTTTTCAATTGATTTGAAATTGCATTGCACATAACAATTATTAACGAGATCTACTTATTAAGGAGATCTCATATAATATGAACATGATCTAATTAGTTCACTGAATGATCTGACTTGGCAACAATACGATCTAATATGATATGTATATGATCTAATTTCTTAGTATGTATATTTTACTTGCTTTTTTTAATGTAAGTTGGTATATTATTTTGGTAACTTGGTTTTGTTTATAAATTGGTTTTGTTTTCTTGTTAACATAATACTTTGGTTGTCTAAATTTTCTTCATCTTATTGGTGGTACAATCTCAATGTTTTCTTGTTAACAATTTATTTCGGTTGTTTATGTTTTCTCAACGATTTCACTTCACTACAATACGATCTGATTTCACTATATTATAATATGATAAAACTACACTATGATTTAATGTAATATGTAGTGTTATTTATAGATGAACTTTATTATACAATAAAAACAATAACCAAAGATTATAAGCACTATCTTAATTATGAATCATTAGGTGGTTTCCCAAATGAGAAATCATCGATTAATAACAAATGATTCAATTAGGTTGTTTGGTTGGTTTGTCCGTTTCCCAAATGAGAAATCATCGATTAATTTAGCTTCTAACTAATGATTCAATTAGGTTGTACGAATCAAATTACGTTCAAACATGATTAAATTAAAGCTCATTTAACGGATAAAGCTCATTACGTTAAAACTTGATTCAATTATGTTGGTTCAAACATGAATCAAATGATTAAACATGATTTAGTTATTACATAACATAAAGGATAAATTAAACAATGAAAGAGATCAATAAACTTAAAGGATAAAATTGTAGGGTCATATGATACGTGTTGGTTTAATTTTGATCTGACTTGCTTCCTTTATAATGTGAGTTACTTTCATAATGATATGAGTTGTAATATAAACTTTAAAACTTGATTTTTGATCCGATCCGATTTATTTAATTCTTGATCCGATATAGTTCATAATTGATCCGATATATTTCACTCATGATCTGAATTTTTTTACTCATGATCGTATACCATAAAATACCAATGCAACATATTAATATCTTCAAACCGTTAAGTAAGTAACATAATATCGTGCATTATAACAAAACACTTACATACTACTATCGATTATAACAACACACTTACATACTCCTACGGTAATACAAGTCGTCGGTAATACAAGTCGTTAGTAACATAATGATTCAATTAGGTTGTTCGGTTGGTTTCTCCACGAATCAAATGAGAAATCATCGATTAATTACTAGCTTGTAACTAATGATTCAATTTGGTTGTTCAGGTGCTTTCTCGATGAATCAAATGATCAATCATCGACAATTATTAGCTTGTAACTAATGATTCAATTAGGTTGTTCGGTTGGTTTCTCCATGAATCAAATGACAAATCGATTACTTATTAGCTTGTAACTAATGATTCTATTAGGTTGTTCGGTTGGTTTCTCCACGAATCAAATGACAAGTCGATTAATTACTAGCTTGTAACTAATGATTCAATTAGGTTGTTCGGGTGGTTTCTCGATGAATCAAATGATCAATCATCGACAAATGACAAATCAATTACTTATTAGCTTGTAACTAATGATTCAATTAGGTTGTTTGAATCAAATTTCTCCACGAATCAAATTTCTCCACGAATCAAATGACAAATTGATTAAATATTAGCTTCTAACTAATGATTCAATTAGGTTGTTCGGGTGGTTTCTCGATGAATCAAATGATCAATCATCGATAATTATTAGCTTCTAACTAATGATTCAAATCAAATGACAAATTACTTATTAGCTTGTAACTAATGAGAAATCAAATTATGTTCAAACATGATTAAATTAAAGCTCATTTAACGGATAAAGCTCATTACGTTAAAACTTGATTCAATTATGTTGGTTCAAACATGAAACAAATGATCAACCATGATTTAGTTATTACATAACATAAAGGATAAATTAAACAATGAAAGAGATCAATAAACTTAAAGGATAAAATTGTAGGGTCATATGATATGTGTTGGTTTAATTTTGATCTGACTTGCTTCCTTTATAATGTGAGTTACTTTCATAATGATATGAGTTGTAATATAAACTTTAAAACTTGATTTTTGATCCGATCTCGATTTATTTAATTCTTGATCCGATATTGTTCATAATTGATCTGATATATTTCATTCATGATCTGAATTTTTTTACTCATGATCGTATAATACTACCATAAAATACCAATACAACATATTAACTTAACAACATATTAATATCTTCAAACCGTTAAGTAAGTAACATAATATCGTGCATTATAACAAAACACTTACATACTACTACCGATTATAACAACACACTTACATATTACTACGGTAATACAAGTCGTCGGTAATACAAGTCGTTAGTAACATAATACCGTGGCATAACAAAACACTAACATACTACTACCAATTATAACAACACACTTACATACTATTACCGAAATACAAACCGTTACTAGTATAATACCGTGCATAATAAAACACTTACATACTACCCCAATACGACGTATATGACGTCACCATCAACAATACCTTCACTTATGAAATTACCATCCAAATCAAGGCAATCATCATTTTGGTACAACTTAATTTTATCATATTCAATATCTTGTATAGAGGCCCATAACATTGCCATCTTTCTAATTTTGGTTGTGCATTTCATCCTGAATATCTCAACATTAGGCTTGTTCTTAAGGTCCCGCATGGTGATAAAGTAATAGTTCGGATCAAAGCTAGGATCACCAGCAACAGCCACTCCCGACTACAAATGTGGACATATTTCATAAGCAACAATAATGTAAATATTTCATCATATTAGGCAAATATAGATATGCGAAAATCAACTTGATCTAAGTACCTAACTTTAAGATATGATTTACGCAGACCATAATCTGAGATATAATGTTTTTGATCGAATTATGATTTACGTACCATAGAATAAGCTAGTACGAGTTCGGTGTCATCAAACCCGTACACAAACGATGTTGTATTTGGACGAAGATATTGTCCCCGACACATAAGATACAAATCATTCACATCAATACCAACTCGTGTTGCATACAATTCATAAGGGAACGAAAGTTGCGTGTGTGGAGATATAATGTAACCAACACCATTATCCACTAGATCACCGGCTTTCACAAGTATCTTCATGTTCGGAGTAGGAGTACCCATGAGTTTTTTTTTGTGTGGGTTTTTTGTTGTGTCTTCTGTGATCACTTGACTATTGTTCAATATATAATCCAACTACATTCACTACATTTATTAGTTCATAACACCTTTTTCTCTACCTATTTTAATTACACATCAATGACACAACACACAACTCTACTTCTTCACTATTGTTCACTATTGCGTTGCTTTAATGACAGATTTGGGCCTTCACCTTCAATTTCATTGCTTCTTTCCAATTACATTTAATTCCCATGCTTTTTCAACTCACCAACTCCACCTGCATCTTTCCAATTGGGCCCGTTTTGTTTCTTTTGTAACATTTTTCAACTCACTCCATAACTTTTCTTTTGCTATAATGGGCCCTTCCTTCTAACTCCTTATTTCCATTATAACATTGGCCCCATTTTTCTAATTCTCTTTCTTACTTACGATTTGGGCCTTTTAATTCTTAAATTGGGCCTTTTTTTTTACTAGGATTTGGGGCTCTATATTTTTAATCAGTTCCATTATTCTATTATAACATTCACCCCTTGTTAAAACTTATCAATCAGTTTCTTTCACATACAACATTGCAAGTTTACAAGCTCAAAATTTCAAAGTTTTTCACATACAACATTGCAAGTTTACAAGCTCAAAATTTCAAAGGTTTTCACATACGACATTGCAAGTTTTAAATGTTTGCACAAAATCTCATATATATCTACACGACTATGCATTAGACCCCGCAAAAGATGCACTCGTGAATTGACTCCCGTCTCCTCCTTCTCTACTAAGCAGCCGAGTAAAATAACCTATCGACCCATCTGCATCTAACATTGGAATACCACTGTGCGATTCTCCTAACTGTTAACAATTTCACCAATTTCATTATCAGTTTCCATATCACATAACTTATAACTACAAACATTAAAATGTTAAAATATGCAATACCTCCATGGAAACACCAATCCCAGCACTTGGTGTTGATGTAATGGCAGACCCAACTGTCATGCTCATGTCGCCGCCTCGACTTTCCGGTGTCTACGGTGTAAGTAAGTTAGTTAAAAATAATTTCACACAAATATAATTACTACAAAAACAATACTCTCACTTTCCTTTAAAGCATATGGGTTCAACACAGGTGAACCATTCAAACCAATTCACCCAGCTGCATGTCCAGCGATGGAGTACCCCTCTTCTTCTTCGTCACTGTCATCCCTTTTTTCCCTTTCTGGCATTTATTCTATATGGCTTTTTCAACGGCACCGTAGAATCGAACATCACGAGTTCTGTGAGGCAACATTCGGCATGGGGGTCCTTCACATTTACCTTCTCCGCATCTTTGCTATTCAAACCACTCTTGTTTACTGAATCAGGGGTGCACTTCTTTTTCTTCTTACCCACCGAGGATGGATTTATATCATCCTCCTCTCCATTCAACCGCCTCACAACCATTGCACTACTCTTACTTACCCTAATTACAAGCAAATCAAGCAACTCCACTCATACACATATATTTTCCTCAAACACCGATGCACTATCACAAAAGGAACAAACTTATCCATAATAAAGTCATAACAACGTACCTCATCTGTTTTCAAAGGATCATGATAGGCAACCTTCACCCTTGTGTGCTTCCTTTGCACGTCTTTCCTCCATCGCCTAAGTATATACTTCTCAGCGACCTCCAACTTATCATGCATCTCATATGCCATGATGGTGTGCCGACACATAATTCCGTGGCACTCAAATAATTTACATGAACAACTCACGTCATTCAAAACCAAGTCTACCGTTACCTTGTATGTCCGCTTCTTCTTCGATGGAATGTCCTTCTTTGTATCCCGACATCGAATCCATACTCTATCCTCCACAAAATGCTCTACAACGTTATCAGATATAACATTCTTCTCGTGGAACATTAAATAAATTGTTCTATTGCACTCCCGTTGAACCTCTTGAATTTAGAATCAGTGTATACACGCTGGAATACATTCTCTACTGCAAAATCAGTCACTAGTTCACGGACATATCTTCCCGAATTTGCGTCTGCAAGCTTCTCTGTGTTTGCACGTACTTCCATTGCTTCACAATAAAACTCCGCAAACTCATACAACCTCGAATGTTTATTTACATACCCGTCGAAGAAACTATTCATGCTCTGCACTCTTTGTGTTGTTTTCATTCCGGCCCAAAACATGTGCCTTAGGTAAGCAGGGACCCACATCTCCCTCTCTCGATATAAACCTACAAATCATAATTTTCAATTGTCAAATAACACACAGCAGCTCACAACAACAATTAAACATTTCATAAATTAAACACCTACTGATACAACAACTCGCATGCTACTGCTTTACATGCTACTGCTTTACATAATTTTCAATTGTCAAATAACACACACCATGCTACTGATACAATTAAACATTTCTGTATCAGTAGGTGTTTAACTTAGTCCACGTAAACTAAATACAGCTACTGCTTTACATTTTTTTTCATCAACTACTGTTGCTTTAAATAATCACAACAACTATAAGTAATCACATTCAGCTGTCTACTTTTGTAGTTATGATTTTAATCACAGCAGCTACCTTGTCTACACCAACAACAGCTACCTTACATCAATGCGAATATATTCATATTTAAATCAACATAAACAGATTTATAATTAAATATGCAAAACCAGGACAATATTTGTATATACTACATAACTTATTTTAAATCAACTAAACATAACACAAAACTAGTTAACACAATTACTTACCTGCCAGCCACTCACTAGAGGACAACTTCTTGTATTTCAATATTACTGCACTCCAATTCGCCTCAAACTCTTCCGGTTCCAAGCTATCATATATGGCATTCAAATGCTCGTCCTTGAATATTCATACCCCTCAATCATTCCAAGTTTTGCACAAAACTTTTCAGTGATATGTCAAAGACACCAACGGTGACGAGCATTAGGCATCGATGTCCGCAACGCTTTGCGCATTGCTGCACATTGGTCAGTCAAAATCCCACCTGGAGACTTTCCACCCATACATATAAGCCACGTCCTAAATAACCACTCAAACGTCTCCGTATTTTCATGAGAGACTAGAGCACAGCCTAGAAGAATGCTTTGCCCGTGGTGATTTACACCTACAAAATTAGAAAATGGTAGCTCATATTCATTCGTCAGGTACATAGAGTCAAAGCAAACAACATCACCAAACTCATCATATGCAACTCTACTCCTCGCATCAACCCACATTATGTCCTTTAAGTAATTTTGCTCATCCAACCTATGCATATGGAAGAAATTCTGATTATTTGCAGTCATTTTATTGAAATACTCAAGCATGGCGTTAGCATCACCATCCCTAAGTCTCAGCCTTTTCACCTTGCTCACTTCATTGCGCAAATCTCTCTCCGTTACAACCGAATTCTCAACACCATTCCTCTCTCTAGCCAAACAATCATGTATTTGGGGTATCTTCACTCCAGAGTTATAATCATTGAATAGCTTTCTCCTTATGTGATTAGACAACTCCTCTTTGCGATACATACTTATGTATCGAGACTTTGATGGTGTAGGATCATGGTTTAAATGTTCTAACACAACCCTCCTAATCACCCACTCATCATCTTCATTCAAACTAGCATAGATCATGGCCGGACATTGACACTTCTTTGACTTCTTCACAACACTTTCCTCACTAACCAGTGAATCCGTCACAAACATCAACCCATTACGACGTTTCCTTTCTTCACCTACTTTCTTCTGTCTAAAAGCCGAAGATGCCCGAACAATCCCAAACCCTTCTAGCTTGCCATATTTTTTATAATAACTATCAATCCCTTCCCAACTAGGAAAAACCATACCAACATAGGGGGGGTCTAACACACTAACCTCACCTATTCTATATCCAGTTACTCTCCCCTCCGGAGTAACGACTACTATCTCATTACCCTCAACATGTATTGACTCTACCACTGCACCATCGCCAACATACATTTCTCCGTTCATCTCATACAATTCAGGACCAGGATCCTATTTATCAGGACCAAAAATATGTCATTCAAAAACAACTGTCATAAATCAATTCACACACTAATTTCTCAAAATGTCATCAGGACTAACATTTTTCCACTGTTATTTAACACTATTAATACTCACACACTAATCTCTCAAATCACTGCAATTCATAGTCCCATGTTATAGTTGTAAAATCAATTCTACATATTTATTATGATAAAGACAAAAAATCAAAACATACTTCTACAATCAATACATTTCAAAGATTCAATTCTTTCGCACCGACAAAATTGCCAATACCTATTAATTTCACTACAACAACCACCCAATTCACCACATTCCTTTTTCATCAACAAAATTATTAAATGCAAAAAAATTGCAAAGCCAACAAATTAACAGCATGCATGCACCAATTTTCATCAGTTACGTTTTCACTTACATTGTTTCCATCGCTTTTCTCTGTTCTGCATGCCCCAACATTTTCACCTCCTTCGCAAATGCTCATCATCGCAAATTCACAATTTCTCCTACCCCAATTATGTAAATTTAATCTTCACAATTCTTCGAAATTCTGTTAATTAAACTATCGCCATTTTTGTTGGTGTTGTTCGAGTTTTTCCAGCTCCATCACTCTATCTTTCTGTTCTCTTTCTCCTCTTAACCTAAAAAACAAACAGGGCTAAGTCAAGAAGTCCAATGTTTACTCATTTGTCTTTATGCTTTGAAATTACAAATATACCCCGATATGGACCACTACCTTCCAATACCGGGTATGCGCTGATACTTTCTCAAGAGTAAAGGTACCAAACCCTTCCTAGAAGGTGGCGATACTTTTATATAGATAGTATTTGCGACACTAGATATAGTTTTGAGTTGATGCTTATCCTTTTGGGGTGCTCCCTAGTGCGGTGTATTCTTTTTGAAAATGAATAAATTTCATTTTATTTGCCCAAAAAGAAAAGGAATGTAAGATTCTCAATCATATTAATTAGTTGGGGCATACAAAGTCGGGAAATTCGAATGAAACAAAGGCAATCTCTGCAATAAACATCCATATATCATGTTAAATAACAATGAAGAAGTGTCATATTCCCCCTTAATTTGATATTTTGGGTAGCACAAGCCAGGTGACCATCAACAAAAGTCAAACTTTACAATTCCAGTGCTCCTTACTGTATGGTCCATTCAAAAGAATGCTAATAAAAAGATTTCAATGAGTTGAAGTTGAAGCTGGAAAGAATAACTTGATTGGATTACTTTAATGATTAGGTTAGTTTACTTTAACCCACAAAACAATCCCAAATCTAACAAGAAATCTAAAGGACACTGGACACCTCATAGCTTCTTCAACAATAATAGTTAACATGTTCAACTCAAGCATCAGCCACAATCAGCAAGTAAACTCAAAGCTTAGAAGCACCCCAAAAAAGCAGTAGTTCCATTTTGTACTAAAATACATAGACTACATGCTTATGCAAACCAGAGGCGCAGAGAAGAAGTGTTTGAAGTGGGAGAGCAGATGTTCCTTAAACTACAGCCATTAGCTAAACGCCCCTTTGAGAAACTTGCTGCACATTTCTATGGGCCATTTCACTATACTCCAGCGCATCGCGAAGGTGGCATACAAGCTGGATTTACCAGCCCACAACAAGATACATCCAGTTTTTCACGTCTCCCAATTGAAGAAAGTTGTGGGAACTGCCCAGGCAATCTCTGAACTACCCACAATCATTTCACCAGATCTAGAATGGGTTGCTAAACCCGAAGAGTTGCTGGATGTGCATACTAGTGGTCCTCCATCTGCCCCCAAAACCGAAGTACTTATCAAATGGCAACAATCCTCAACTTTTGAAGCTACTTGGGAAGAGTTCCATTCAATAACATCGCTTTCCTCACTTCCACCTTGAGGGCAAGGTGAGTGTTTGGGACCGGGGTAATGTAACACCTCAACCTCGCCTTCCTTTACTATGGATCTACCACAGACGTGGCAAAAGGGGCGCACATGGGGGGAACGTTGGATAACGGTCACCTGGGAGGAACCTGGGAGGAAAGTAGGGAATGTTAGGGAATTTTCTGCCATCACAGAAATTCTGAGCTGTTAGGTGCGGTGTCCTAGACAGGTGTCAATTAAATGAAAGCTGTTAGCAGCTACAAAAAAGAGAGAGAGGGAAGGGTTAAGGCATCCAGAAATTGAGTGATTAGAGTAATTAGGAGAGATCTGGGCCTCTCGAAAGCCTTGAACTTATCTTGTAATTTGCTTATTTCTGAGTTTTTCTTACTCTACTGTTCTTCCATTGTTGTGAGTGTGTGAGTGCAGGTACCAATCTGTTACAAAATGGTCAAGTGATTGATTTTTGTATAAGCACTGTGATAGATGGTTCGCTGCCATTATTTCACTTTATCATTTTTTTTGCTTCTTCCAGGGAGTTCTTGCAGAGACAGTGGGGGATGACACCAATGATCGTATATTTTCATTGATGGAAGGGGCTGATTCTAGTAAAACTGGTATTCATGGGGGCAATAATGATGAACTACTCATGGGTGATGAAGATGGGGATAGATCAGTGGCCAGTGTTGAGGATCAAATACACAAAGAAATGACAGTGTATGAGGTATGTGATGAGAGCTTGGGCAATGTAACTGACACGTGACATTGCATGGGTTATCTTATGACTTCCGAGTGCGTGCTTTTTAAAATGCAAATTATTTTTGGAAACTGGTTCATTTGATAGGGATGATATCATTCTATGTCTTTTAAAGCCATCTTTTTGTCCGATAGAAGTACATATTGGCTTGTAATGTTACTATTTATTGACATGAATTATCTTTCCTTGCTGATTTCTCCCAATTACATGGTGGCCCTAGTTGTCAGAGGAATATATCTTTACATGTGAGCTTGTGACTTGAGTTTTCCAGCAGATACTGGCTTTGCTTTAGCTTAGATACCAAATTCCCTCTGTTATGTTGCAGATATTTATCATGGGAATGCTCTAGTATGGCGTTGGATCGAATACATAACACTTTAAAGGTACCTTATGGTTAAATAAGCCTTCATGTTTTGCAACCTTCTCCTGTATTATGCCGGGATAAGCTAAAAAGAATTTTGGGACAGATGTTCTGTGTTGCGGATCATCCGTACGATAAATCACTCTAACAGCTCCAGAGCTTCTTGGCTGGACTTGTTTCAGAAGAGAAATTAGAACTAAGGGATGGAATGTATGCGTTGAAGAAATGATGACCTCACCTGTCTAATGTATTGTAATTGTACGAGAGTATATAAACTCCCTTATAACTCTCGACGTCGTCATAGGCACATGCCGGCAGGAACTTGCCGGCATCATATGCCTCATGACGGGAACCGCTAAGAATAGCAAATTCGTAACTCGACTTGCCGGTCTAACAAATGGCTTGTCAGACTTGCCGGCCTGACACATGTCTAAGCAGTGACGTATACGTGTACGGATCTGATGAAATAGTACACGTGTAAATTAGGGATTCACCAAGGATAAACCGACCTATTAGCAATATACTATAAATAGCCCACCTGCACTGACTCCGAGGTACGTAATTACTGTTCACCTACCTACTTTACCTGTACTTGTTCAACGTACCTTGTCTGACTTAGGCATCGAAGTGGGTTTCCTCGGCAACCCCCCGAGGTCAGTCAACCTTGCTCATTGTGCAGGTATCCCGACAATCAAAATCATATTATACCGACATACTCGACGTCGCCAAATATTGTTTATCCTCCACAGGCCGTCAACCCTTGACGTCCACTGTTTCACACCCGAAACAATTGGCGCTAGAAGAAGGGGATGGACCCCAACCCTATCGGCAACGTCGATCTCGGCAGCAATCCTGTCACCACCAAGTATGGCGGTCCCATTAATGATCCTGATCCCGTCTATGTTGAAGATGAAGAGCCTGACTCACCTGAGCCCGATCCTATAACCCCAACAAGTCCACACCACAGAATACCATCCTCTGGCATCGCTTAATTCACTCCAGAACAAATCCAAGCTGCCAGGGCAGTACTTGATACCGTAGCTTCCGGCAATCAGATTAACAGCTCGCCAAGTAAGCGCCCTGGAAGGGTTATTGGTCGTGATCGAGACGGCAACCCATTGAGAAGAACGAAGTCTTTCTCTCAACAAGGACGCCGCCTGGAGAAGGAGATGGCGGAAGTAGGTTATGATGAAGAAACTCTTCAAACAGAGGAGGAAGATACTGACAAGTACACTGAGCCTGTCTATGACGACAGAGAGAGCACCGTGAGGGAGACAAGAGGTAACATTAGCCAATATGGTAGGACATTCAGTATCTACTCAGGACGGCAACGAGCTCCCATCACACCTAGGGGTTCACCCTTCAACAGAGAGATTCTGGAGGAACCCATGCAGCGCATCAAGATGCCATCATGTAAGTATGACGGCACAACAGACCCAGTCGATCACTTGTCGGCATATGAGGGACATATGCATTTGTACACCCAATCAGATGCCATCTGGTGCAAGGTCTTCCCGGCAATCTTGTCAGGCATAACACAAACATGGTTCAGAAGCCTGCCGCCGGCATCAATCACGGACTTTTAGCAGTTGTCAGCAGAATTCCAAACGCAGTTTGTCAGTAACAGAAGGCGGGAAAGAACTACCGGAGAACTCATGGCCCTAAAGCAAGGCGAAAATGAAAGCCTCAGAGACTTCTTGGGAAGATTCAATGGAGAAGCGGTAACAATACCCAACTTGCAACAGGAAGCCGTTGTTCTAGCATTAATGTCGGGCTTGAAAGATGGCGATTTCAGAAGCTATTTGGGAAGAAAAAGTTTAAAAACCTTGGCGGCTGTACTGGGAAAAGCCAATGAATTCATAAAAAGTGAAGAGTTTGACCGAGCCTCGAATATCAGGAGAGTTGATTCTGAAATCGCCAAAGAAGAAAAACGAGGAAGTCAAGGCAGGAAGGAGACCAAGAAAGAGGTTGCCCACACTAGTGTCCTTAAGGGCAACGAGAAGAAGAAAAAGTTTGAAAGCTACACACCCTTAACCAAGCCCAGGGCACAGATCTTCACCATGCATAAGGATGTCGACAAGTGGCAGCGCCCTTGAAAGATGTTCCATAAATGTCGCGACAGGAACAAATGGTGTGATTTTCATAAGGATCATGGCCACATCACTGAAGATTGCAAAGATCTGAAGAATAATCTAGAAGATTTGATCAGGAGAGGGTATTTTACCCAATATAAGTCTAGGCAAGAAGCTAGTCGACATGATTCAGGCCGGCATGACCAGGATCAGAATCATGTCGAGGAACCTCAGAGGAACACCCCAGTCCAGGACAGGTTGACGGTCATACATGTCATAGCCGGCGGCCCTACGTATGGCGGGACAGTTAGTGGAGCTAAAGCAAGTTTGAAGGAGTTTCGTCATCAAGTCAATCTGCATGAGACTCACCGATGGCCAGAGCCGCCAACCATGCCAACAGTGACCTTCACGAAGAAAGATTCAGAAGGCATAATCTTCCCGCATGACGACCCTCTTGTCATTACTTTGAATGTTGCAAATTGTACCATTCATAGAGCGTTGATAGATGGCGGGAGCTCTGCCAATATATTATTTATGGCTGCCTTCAACAAGATGAACATCGGCATTGAGCACTTGAAGGGAGTTAGCTACCCAGTAACAGGCTTTACAGGGGCTTTCGTCATACCGAAAGGGTTCATATAGCTGCCGGTCAAAATTGGCCATAATGAGAAGGCCAGAGATTTAATGGTGGAGTTTCTAATAGTTGATGTTCCGGCGGCATTCAATGCCATCATTGGACGTCCGCTAATTCATGATGCACAAGCAGTAGTGTCAACATACCACTTGACCATGGTGTACATGTCTAATACCGGACAAACGAGAAAGACTTAAAGGCGATCAAGAATCGCCCAGTCATGCTACCACACTATGATGAAGGGGGTGAATCAAAAAAGAAAAGCAGAAGGAGAAATTGGCGGTGAGACCACCTAACGAGCACGTAATCGACAAGTCCCTGAAGACAAGAAAATAACTAGTGAAGAATTGCAACCCAGGCCACTTGAAGCATGTCGGCCTGCGGGTGAAGCTGAAGAAGTTCAGTTGATTAGCGGTAACAAAGAAAGAACCGTCAAGATTGGTGCCGACATGGACCCAGAGGTCAAAGTGAATTTGGTCACCTTACTCAGAGCGAATGCAGATGTGTTCACCTTCTTTGCTGATGAGATGCCGGGCATAGATCCAAGAGTGATGGTCCACCATCTGAATGTTGATGAGTCGGCTTATACCCATCAAGCGAAAAAATAGAACTTTCTCGCGAGAGAAAAATAGGGCCATAAAGGAAGAGATCGACAAGCTTTTGGCGGCAGATTTCATTGAACCATGCGACTACCCATCATGGCTGGCGAACGTAGTAATGGTCAAGAAGGCAAGTGGACAGTGGAGAATGTGTTTTGACTTTACAGATCTCAACAAAGCTTGTCCGAAAGATTTCTACCCACTGCCGAGAATTGACCAGCTTGTCGATTCGACTAGTGGGCACGCCATGTTAAGTTTCATGGATGCTTATTCGGGTTATCATCAGTTAAGCTTGTTTGAAGGGGACATAAACGTACCAAAAACTAGTCGACAAGGTGTTTGAGGCTCAAAAAGGGAAAAATGTGGAAGTATATGTTGACGACTCCATAGTAAAAAGCAAGACGGAGAAGGATCACTTAAAAGATTTGCAAGAGATATTTGAAACGTTGAGGCGTTTCCAGATGAAGTTAAATCCAAAGAAGTTAAATCCGGCAAGTTTCTGGGTTTCCTGGTCAGCGAAAGAGGAATTGACGCCAACCCCGACAAGGTTAAGGCCGTCATAGACTTGCCAGAGCCCAAAAGTGTGAGGGATATCCGAAGATTGACCGGAAGAATGGCGGCGTTAACAAGGTTCATCTCCAAGTCTCGCCGACAAAGCTCGCCTTTCTTCAAGATCCTAAGGGGAAACAAAGAATTTGAGTGGGGTGAGGAGCAGGCAAAAGCTTTCACCATGGTTAAGGAACATTTGAGCAAGTTACCTACTATTGCCAGGCCACTACCACAAGATAAACTACAGCTGTACGTGTCGGCTATCCCGAGAACAGTAGCAGCAGTGCTCATCGTAGAAAAAGGCAATGAACAATTGCCAGTCTATATTGTCAGTCATGTCTTGAACCCGACAGAGCAAAGATATCAGCTCATTGAAAAATTGGCATATGCAGTATTGGTAGCGGCAAGGAAGTTAAGGTTGAATTTTGATGCGCACTCGGTCCAAATCTTGACGAATCATCCTCTAGAGAAGGCCTTGCACAAACTAGAATCCTCCGGCAGATTATTGAAATGGGCTATTGAACTGTCAGAATTTGAGCAAGAATTCAAACCCAGATCGGCAATAAAATCCCAGGCCTTGGCGGATTTTGTCGTGGAAGCAACGTATGAAGAGGAGATAGAAGAAGTCGGCATTTGGAAAGTATCATCTGCTCAACATGGATCGGGTGCCGGCATAATTATGACATCACCAGAAGGGCATGTGTTTGAGTATGCCATCAGATTTTCGTTCAAAGCCTCGAACAATGAGGCAGAGTATGAAGCTACATTGGCGGGTTTGCGGTTGTGTTTGGCAGCTGATGCCAAAAAAGTTCATCTGTCCACAGACTCCCAGCTTGTCGGCAGTCAGATAAAAAGGGAATACGAAGCTATGGAGCCAGCAATGATAAAGTATCTTGAGATGGTGAGGGAGATGACTTCACAGCTAAAAAGTTTCGAGATAAATGTCATTCCAAGAGCAGAAAACAGTCAAGCTGACGCTCTGTCCAAGTTGGCGAGCTCATCACTGATCGACATTGAAAGAACCGTCATGGTAGAAGTACTCAAAGAGAAAAGTATTGAGCAGAAAGTATCGGCGGCCGTAATCACTACTCACGACGAATGGTACTCTGATATAGTTTGGTTCAAGCTAACAGGAGAATTGCCAGAAGAGAGGAAAGCGACAACCAGAGTCAAGAAAGGGGCTAGCTGGTTCGTTATATATCAAGGGGAATTGTTCAAAAAAGGGTTCTCTATGCCATTGCTCAAGTGTGTCACGGCCCAAGAGGTAGTAAAAATACTAGAAGAAATCCATGAAGGAATTTGCAGAAACCACATTGGCGGCAGGACATTGGCCCATAAAGCTCTCAGGGCAGGGTTATATTGGCCAACTATGGTGGCAGAAGCACAAGAGTACGTGAAAAGATGCGATAAATGCCAGAGATTCGTGCCAATCATTAATTTGCTGGCAAATGACCTGCAACCCATCTTATGCCCCATACCATTTGCACAGTGGGGAATGGACATTCTAGGACCATTCACTACAGCCACTGGCGGCAGGAAATTCCTAATAGTCGGCATTGACTGCTTCACGAAATGGATAGAAGCCGAACCCACCGCCATGATTAAGGCTCAGCAAGTTATCAAGTTCATCTGGCACAACATCATCACCAGATTCAGCATCCCTACCGCAATTGTGTTCGACCATGGTGTGCAGTTCGATTGTAAGCCGGTACAGAAATACTTGGCGGACTTCAAGGTCAAGTTTGCTTATTCTTCGGTATGCCATCCACAAAGTAATGGCCAGGCAGAAACGGCCAACAAACAAATCCTCAATGCACTAAAAAAGAAACTTGACGATCTGAAGGGGTTGTGGGCCGAGAAGATACCAGAGGTACTATGGGCAAACAGGACAACAGAAAAAGAATCAACTGGAGAAAGTCCATTCAGGCTGACATTCGGAGTAGATGTTGTTCTGCCTGTGGAAGTGGGTTTGCCGAACTTCAGAATAAAATATTTTGAGGAGCAAAGTAATGACCAGTTGCAAAAAGAAGCTATGGATCTTTTGCCAGAAGTCAGGTTGGCGGCAGAAGTCAAGTTGGTTTGAAATGTCAGAGAGATGTTATGAGGTATCAGAGAGATGCGCGAAGCAAAAGCGAGTGAAAAAACAAAGAAAAATGGAGCCGGAACCTTGAAATTTAGAAAGAAAATGCTAAGGGAGAAGAAAAGATTACCAGGGAAGGAGAAGGGTCGCTTGAGGAAGAAAAGAAATGAGAGAGAGAGAAGAAGAATAACTATGCAAATTAAAGCAAAAAGAAACGAACGACCAAGATCACGCACAACTCAACTGCCATGAACAGATCGAAGCACGTGGCAGGGCCCACGTGAAGTTGCAACGCCCTCTTTTCAAATAATTTTTTTTGGGTATGATCCCTACAAAGTAATGACGGTACACTGCCATCACTTTGGGGGGCTAGTTGTACGAGAGTATATAAACTCCCTTATAACTGTCGACGTCGTCATCGGCACATGCCGGCAGGAACTTGCCGGCATCATATGCCTCATGTCGGGAATCGCTAAGAGTAGCAAATTCGTAACTCGACTTGCCGGTCTGACAAATGGCTTGTCAGACTTGCCGGCCTGACACATGTCTAGGCAGTGACGTATACGTGTACGGATCTGATTAAATAGTACACGTGTATATCAGGGATTCACCAAGGATAAACCGACCTATTAGTAATATGCTATAAATAGCCCACCTGCACTGACTCCGAGGTACGTAATTACTGTTCAACTACCTACTTTACCTGTACTTGTTCAACGTACCTTGTCTGACTTAGGCTTCGGAGTGGGTTTCCTCGGCAACCCCCCGAGGTAAGTCACCCTTGCTCATTGTGCAGGTATCCCGACAATCCAAATCATCTTATACCGACATACTCGACGTCGCCAAATATTGTTCATCCTCCACAGACCGTCAACCCTTGACGTCCACTGTTTCACACCCGAAACAGTAATATGTTGTAGTATCATACAATTGAATCGAAACGATAAGTGTATACTGCAGAGGAAACATTCGTCTTGTATTTATTTGCATCCTTTTATCACATTTACATGTATATGCATATGGGACTTGTCCAGCCCTATATTTTTATTCGACAAAATTATGAAACCGTATGTTTAATAATATCTTCACTATGGATTATTTGATAATAGTTCCAACTTATTAGGGTAGGGGTGTGGTGATCTGCAATAATGATCCCAAGTGGCCAAAAATTGTTCTGAATGGCCCTTGATCTCTTCATCGTCTTCCCTCAATTACACTTCATTTTTTGACCTATAAAACTGCTTTCAAAGGTAATTGGATCACTATAAGAAGGTAATATAATATCCATAGTTGAAATTAGTATTGTTTTTAAATTATCCATAGTTGAGATTATTGTGAAAAGGCTGGTTGAAATTGGGATTAGCCCTTTTGGAAATTTAGCTTGATTGTGTGCAACTCTTTGCCAGGATGGATGGTTTTGCATGGCAGAACTCGCAAAGGATGCCTTGCCAGTTCTTTGATGAGGAGCATGTCAGCAGTAAAGGTGAGGAAAGGAGGCCAAAGTTGTCGATGTATATATACCCCTGACCCCTGTACATCATTGTCAGTGTACCAAATGTGAATGTATATGGATATGTAGATTCTTACTTTCCTATAAGTCGATAGTACTATATGAAGAGTCTACTTGTTCTCTTTCTACTATCTTACTTTCCTATAAGTCGATAGTACTATATGAAGAGTCTACTTGTTCTCTTTCTACTATCTCTTTTAGGGGGCTGATGAAGCACCTGGCACTATATTACTATATACGACAGCAGGAGTGACTTGTGCATTTGGAAATTACATTAGCAATAGATGTGATTATAAAATGGTCAATGTGAATTCCAACATGAAATCATCCTGATGGCCCTTCTGCTGATTGTCAATCTTTGTAATGTGCATGATGTTGCATTAACCATCGAGTCACAGATTTATCTTGAACAAACTGAAATTCTGAGGTTTTAAAATTTCAGATCATTGACTAATCTAATATCTAATTAATTGTACATGTGGAGGATAAACTAATAGTAGCATTTGACATAGTCCTTCACTATGTTTCTTTTTCTTGGGAGTTTAAGTGGAGAAATCAGATGACTGAAAAATGTGTTTGATATGGCCCATATATTTGCCGCAATTCGGAGGACCTGGTGCCTTCGTTATGATATTAATAGTATTTTCGTAATACTCCCTCCGGTCTTTATTAGTTTACCCATATTCTTTTTTGGGATGTCCCTTATTAGTTTACCAATTTCTTTTGTTTCTTCTTTTGGAATGGGACCACTAGTTTTTCATCACACACTGACACACATTCAACTTTAATATAAATTCTGTCAAAAAAAAAAAAAACTTTAATATAAATTAATCTTTTATCTTTCTTTCTCTGTCCCACAACATTATTCTCCTAAAACTCTGTGCAAAAGAAACGGGTAAACTAATAAAGTCCGGAGGGTGTATATTAGAACTTTGATGCGAATAGTGACTCAAAAATACGTATACCTAGTGGTGTCAGAAACAGATCTGACCGCTGGGTCAACCTGATACTGACCTGACTTGAACCTGGTTCGACCTATGAGGGTCAGTCTCTAGACCTGACCGAAACCTGACCTGGAATTACCCAGACCTGATCAGCACCCGGCAATAGTATATTCTGACTTGACCACACAGACCTGCATTCAAACCCGAACCTGACCGTAACCTAACAAGATATTAACTCAAAATCCGACCAGACTCTGCAAATACCTGGTTCAACCCGATTTATTTATAATCGACCCGATTTCAACTATAATTCAATTGAACCAGATAAAATAATATATGCCATATTTGATCTACTTTCTCAAACTAATTATTTGGACGACTAAATCCCACAAAATTATTATAAGGTTGTATATTAGTCATATATGCTATATCATTCCTTTATAACTATATTATTTATAAGTTGGTACTACTTAGAAATATTTTTTTTTTTCATAACATGATATTTTATTATATAATAACAGAAACATTAAGAAAGAGAGGCAAGTGAGATTCTTTCATTCTTGATATATTAATATTCGACATCGCAACACAATTCTAACTCAATTCTAACAGACAAATAAGGATCTAAATCTAAATAAATATTATTATTTTTACCAAATAAATCCAAATTGATTAACAACCAATAATTATAAAAACAATTACACAAATTCAAAAATTACAAAAAAAAAATTACACACATTACAACGAAAAATAACAAAAAATAATTAGTGAAATTACAAAACAATCTCGAAATTTAAAAAAAAAAGGAAAAATCTGAAACCCTGGATCTAAAACGAGCAACCCAACGACACCACCACCACCACTGTCTCCCCCACCAACCCAACGGTACCACCAACCCAGATCTATAACACCCTCTCTCTTTCTCTCTCCATCACTCCTACCTCAACTTCGTCGCCATTGTTGCACCTTCTTCTTCTTCCTCTGCAACTGATCTACCTCGCCAACAACAATGGCGTTGGCGTTCAATGAATATGGACGCCCCTTCAATTATACTTCGGGAGCAAGAATCTAGGACTCGTTTGTGAGGTTTAGAGGCTCAAAAGGCCAACATTTCCGCCGGTAAAGCTGTCGCGCACATCCTTTGTTCTTCTCTTGGCCCTAAAGGCGTGGAGAAGATGCTCCAATCTCTCGACGGTGACATCACTATCAGTTACTTCTCTTTCTCTCTCCTCTTAGATGTAATTTCAAATTGTTATTTTCGAATAGGTTTCCTGGGTGAGAGTAACATTAGTGGCTGCGGTGGTGGCGCGATTCAGGGGAGGGGAGAGAGAAAGAGAACATCGATAAGGGGAGGAAAGGAAGCAAGGTTGCGTGTAGGATGGTGGTGGCCGAATTCGGCAAGTAGGATGGTGGTGGCTAAATTCCGGCAAGTAGGATGGAGGGAGGGAGGGAGCAACGAGAGAAGAGAGGAAAAGAGTGGGAGTTTTGGGTGGGAAAGATGGGTTTGCAGGAGAGACAGAAGGAAGAAGGTGATAGGTTGGGGACGTTCTAACGGTGCAGTTTGTTTTGTGGCTTCTATCCAACGGCTAATATTTATGATTCGTGTGTTTTGTGTTGTTTTCTTGTGTGCCCTTGATTGTGATGATCCAACGGTTTAGATATTGCTTATTAGATGGTTTTGGATTTTGCCTTAAGAAAACAAATAATCCTACCAAATTATTATCCAAAGCAACTAAACCCCATGCTCCAAATCCCTAAACCCAAGATCTCATACCCTATAATCCTATTTTTCAAATAAAAACTATAATTACTTATAGTAGTAATTAAAATTTTCACAATTTATATCATAAACACTATACTAGTATTAAATTATAGTATAACATAAAGACAATTAACTTAAATAATCTTATAACTTACAAAGACAAGAGTAACTGACTAATTGTTAAGTTTTGGTTTTACAATTATTTTGATACCAATTTTATACTAAAATGATTAAACATATTGATAAAATAGTTTATTTATACTTTATCATATATAGTCACAACATAATACATATAACCGCATTATGTTTGTTATTGTTATTGATATTATTAGCATTGTTGCTACTATTACTATTAGTATTTATATTGTTATTGTTATTGTTAGTATTCCTGTTCTTATTTGTATTACTATTGCTATTGTTAGCATTATTACTATTACTGTTACTAACATATATAAGCCTACTGATAAAATAGTTTCTTTATAGTCACATATATATACAAAGTTAAGAGAAGACCATAAATACTATACTAGTATTAAACTATAGTACAACATAAAAACAATTAACTTAAATAATCTTATAACTTATAAAGATAAGGGAGTGTTATGGTTGTTAATCTTATACTAGTATTAAACTATATGGTTGTTAACAAGTTACTATTTAGTAACTAGTAAGTACTTGTTAACTACTACTATTTTACTTATGGTTGTTACTTGTTAACAGTTAACTTATTTTAATAAGTTATGGTTAGCTTTTATAGGGGATAATGATTTGGGGGTATAATTTATTATTATTATTATTATTATTATTGTGCAACATATGAACCCTCGTTATAATCACTTAGGCCTCATATGAACCGTCGTTGTAAGCATATGAATGTATTATTGTCATTTGTCATAGCATTATAACATACTACCTCCGTTTCTTTTTAATAGTTACGGTTTCCTTTTTAGACCGTTTCTTTTTAATAGTTGCACTCTTGCTTTTTCTATATAAGGGAAATTTTCAATCATCATTCCCACTATTGGTTCCCCCATGTGGTCCCAAAATTTCAATCATCATTCCCACTATTGGTCCCAACTTTCTCTCTCTTGCCATTTTTTATTGTTTATTTGTACTTGTTGATGCCAACTTTTACCTTTATACAACTTTTCTCTCCTACTTTACACATTTTACCTTGGTTCTAATGAAAAGCAAAGTATAACTATTAAAAAGAAACGGAGGTAGTAATAAGAGTCGTTGTACTAATTTATAATCAATAGAGTGTTAGATTGGTTTTACAATTATTTTGATATCAATCTTATATTAAAATGATTCAACATATTAGTATTTATATTGTTATTGTTATTGTTCGTATTCCTGTTCTTATTTGTATTACTATTGCTATTGTTAGCCTTGTTACTATTACTGTTATTATTTGTATTTTTACCTATTATCATTGTCGCTTTATGTTTATTAGTATTATTATTATTCTCATTACCATCATAGCTATTTACAAAATTATATATCAATCATAATGCTTATAATAATAAATCATTTATATAATTAAAGTTTGGAATTGATCGTCTACTCGTTATTATAGTCGTTGGTTATAATAATATATAATATTAAAACATATGAAGAGTCGTTCTACTCCTTTACTCATTAGAGTGGTTTTACGTAGTTGATTATTCGAAATAAGAGTTGACTAAGAGAATACACTAAACATCACGGTAATCAATATAGTGTTTTTATTGGTTTTTCGTTGTCATCCATATACTTATCGCACACACACGTATGTATATATATGTCGATCTTAATACTTTTATTAATATGATTGGCTTACAAAATCCATAACAAAACCGAGATGGCCCGATAAGGAGTTACCCGAAGTTGAATTGACGTTCAATAGCGAATGGACCCGATGTTTCACAATGATCGAACTAAGGTCATTACTAATTCAACCCGAGTACATTTGACTTAACTCAACCGTACATGAAACCTAAATACGACTTGCGCAAACCCGACAAAAAAAATGTCAACGAGCGATCATACCCGGAATGGATCGACTTGTAAATGGAACGCTCGAGACATGTCCGACACCGGGAATGCAATGATTCAAATGTGTTCGACCCGGGTTGAACAAAACCCGATCAATCATGACTGCAGGGCACCGACAATCGAATCCCGACTTGTCCGGGTCTAACCTGGTTCGCCGTGGCCGTGGGTATACCCAGAACCTGTTTGAGAACCCGTTTTAACACCACTACGTATACCCTCTCTAAACTTCCATGTACCTCGGAAAAATTAATATGCACCCCTTTAAGCTGTATTCACGTTTTTCACGAACTTAGCTGTTTTCATACAATCCTTCCCGTTAGAACTTTGATGCGAATAGTGACTCAAAAATACATATAATTTTGTATTTTGGGATTTTAACTTAATAGATGGTTGTTATTATCACAGAAGGGTTGTTATTATCAGGTAAGAGGGGCTGAAGAGTGTTAAATAGGCATGGTCAAGAACTTGATTCTTACCATTTTATTAGAAGATTTTCCTTTGGAACTTTTGTTACCAATAGGGCGTAGGTGTGGGACTCGCTGAATATTCTTAAGAAGCATTTATACATCATGCTCAAACTAATGTCTTTTGATGGAGGACACCATAAGATTAAGATATCCAATTAACCCAAGGGTTTTGTTCTCCAAGAATATGTTGTGAACAGCCCGATGAAGTGATCAGTGAAGTCACCTTGTTATGTGGGGGTATCAATGAGAAGACAGTGGGAAATGGGTTTCTTCCAACTTGTGGTTCAACCATTAGAATTTCAGAACCTCTTTATTAGTTTAGGTTTGAAATTTTAGTAGTTACCACTAAAGGAGTATTTCGAGGAAAATTAACCGGAGCCAGGATTCAGGAATCGTAAAATTTAGGAGCAAGCATTATTTATGATCAGAATGAAGTTAAGAAAGATTTTTTCTTTCTGCAACTTTCTATATCTTAAATTAGGCAATTTTCTGTCTAGGTCTTCTCTATGGGACTGCTTGCAATCATATTTCTAAATTATTTTACTCACTCATTGCTTCTTGACTGTTTTTTTTTTTTTTCCTTCTCAATAGGATACAATTTTAAACATTTGACTAAATGAATGTGCAGATCATCGCCGAACTTGAAAAGTCACCCCTTAATCTGTTTGTTCTTATGTTTGATCTGAGAATTACATCTCTCTCTTTGCAGATATGGGTCAAGACTGCTGAAGTTTTGGCACGTGATCGCCTTTTAGGCTCATTTTAGGTCAGTTGTTTCCTTAGACTGAGAAAGGTCAACTACTTTTTGTCCCCTGAGAAATGCATTGTGTTTTTTGTGGAGTATAACTTTTCTGGCGGAGGATAGTCATAGAGATTCTATGGTAAGGGGGTATTGTGATTGTGTCCAAGAAGGGTTTACAGTGGTTATATAGTTTTCATCATGTCATATTTCGGGAGGTTTTTTTCAAATTCTGGGTTTGTCTTTCTTTATTCACTTTTTATGTTTTTAGAGGGTGATGAAGGTGGAGGAAGTGACACATATGGTGGAGGATTTGTTTTGTGTTTGTGACTAGCATAGTAGCATAGAAATGGATTTGCCTAGTGCTGTTCTTGAAGTTCTATGGCTATGTCTTACTGTACAACAATAGATTTATTGCAAAACAAGCTAGAGGACGACTTGCACTATCTTTCTATCTATTGAGTGCACTGCACTGTTTTAACTTCATCTTGCATTGTTACCATCCAGGACGACAAAAAAGAGAGAAGCTCCAGGCTTTGGTTATTTACATGGCAAACATTTTTTTTGTCTTTGAATTGGGAGACTGTATTATGCTCCATCCCAATATATTTTCTCACCGACTGTTTTAAGATATCCAGTTATCAGAAACATTTTTTTGGCCCTACTTTTTGGAATCCTTGGTAAGAAGAACTTCCTCTGGGCTGTCCTCACACAGGGTCACTCACCCAGAGGCCCAACAAGCCCATTCCCCCCAACATTGAAATTTTGCTTCCACCAAGATATGAACATTAGTCTCCCATGTGGGAGATAGGAAGCCATACCATTGGACCCAAGGATCCTTAGCTTGGTAGTTATCAGAAACGTATTTGTCATTTTCGATGTATTATAATTTCGTCTATGTTTTTCAGGTAAAGCCGGTTCTAAGCAGGTTGAAAAACTCATTGGTTGCACTTGCAATATCTTTGTTCATATGTGTGGCCCTCCTAATTAATTATGAAGAAAGCCAAAAGGAACTTCGGAAATCATCCTTTGAAGCTGCAGATCGAGTTGTAGCTGGAGTTTACAATGATGATTCTGCTATAACATTTGAGCCAGATGTATTAGTGGTTAGGGATGGCAACGGATAGGGTAAGGCTAGACCCTTACCCATATCCTAATTTGTAGACGTAGACCAATACCCATAGGGTAAAATTTTTTAGGACCCTTACCCGTATCCATAGGATCCGATAGGGTATGGGTAGGGTGTAGGGTCCAAAATGGGTCCAATACAAAAAAAAATCCGCTCATATTTTCACGTGTATATATTATTGTTAAGTACAATTCAACATATGAAGCTATCAATTAGCACACAAAATATTATATTACATAAGAATGCATAGTTTTTCCACATTCCAAAAGTTTCATACATCCAAATATAAATAAAGAAAATAGTTTAGAGCGAGAGAGTGAGATACTGGTAAGAAGAGACTGCGAAAGTACGGCTAGGGTAAGGGATTAAGGGTTTTATTTTGACTGGAAGAGTTTCTTATATCTGTTATATATTATTATTTTAAATTAAAAAATATATATTTTAGTTTGGGAGGGTCTATGGGTAGGATATGGGTTGGGTATGGGTATTTGAGAAGTGGACTCTTACCCTACCCTTACCCGATAGTATCAAGACCCATACCCTACCCTTACCTATAGGGTCCAAAAAAATTAAGATACATACCTTTCAATTAGGGTAGGGTCTGGGCAGGTCTGGTTAGGATCCTGGACCCATTGCCATCTCTATCTGTGGTGAACCTAGTTTTGTCCCTGAATGACTGCAAGCCTGTATCGATGTCTTACAACATTTGTAGTGTACATCCACGTATACCTATTTTTACAAAAAAAAATGGTATTGTATATTATTAACATGTCCTACTGCCGAGGTCCAAATTACAACTTACCCATACATGCTACAGTCATACTCCCACGACCCCCACAAGAATCGAATCCTTATCACCAAGGGGTAGATGGAAGCACCAACTAGTGCTCCATCTCCTGATTATTGTACATGCCCATGTATCTTTTTTTTATAAGGTAAGATGAAATCCCTAGTAAGTAGGGGGGAAATTGGGGATCCTTCATGCAAGGGATCACTAGTGGAAAAAAGCCCAAGGGCTGCGGTCAAAAAGGGCCCAAGGGCTGCGTTTTTTGACCGCAGCCAGTGGACTAGCAGCCCTTGGCATTTAGGAAGGGCTTCGCGTGTTAAAGGCTGCGGTCAGGGCAAAAAACCGCAGCCCTTGTGACCCAAAAAAAATAAAAAATAAATTTTTTTTTATTTGTCTTTTTTTGTCCTAAATGTTCCCAAACAGTTATATATATATAAAAGTATCATTTTTCATTACAAATTATGTTTTTTACACAAATATAAAGAAAATAATAACTGAATTACACAAAGAACTTCTCTAGAGATGACAAATAAAATCAAAATCTCCGAATCAACCGGCAAGTTGGAGCTACCACCTGCCATGGGTCTGCTCTCTGTATTCCATATCAGTATCACTTCAGCATGAGATATCCATATCAGTATTTTATCATTGTTTGAGGTGCAACCGCACAAGAGCTTAAGTAAAGCAATAAACAACCAGCAACCACTTAGTGCTTGATAGCTTTGATACTGCAATCAGATTACCAACCGTCACACCCATACATTGAATATTAAGCAAACGGCATCACATATACCTTAAAATTTGTGGCAACACTCAACTTTTGTGAATCAGCTCCCCCAGACTTGAATAAGGGACCAACAACAGGTTTTTCCGACTGTGCCAACATACTTGAAGCAAATTTCTGAGGCAGGAAAGTCTCACAAGAAGACAAAAGCTGAACAAGTAGCATACATAACCTGAAACAAGTAGCATTGTCCCACCATAACTTATCCTCGTCGTCATTGAAAATAAAGAAAGAATTATGTACAAGTATGTCGAAGCAAGCCAAAATCAACCAACCCAAGAAGCCACTATAAGTGGTGGCTCATTGATCTTTCACAAGTAAATGACCAAAAAATTAAGTATCCACGTACAAAACTTTAAGCAAGTATTATAGCTGGAAAACTTTCCAACACAATCAGCAGTTTAGCAGCACACATGGGCATGTTATACATCTTGAATTCTATAAGGACGCGTTATAGTCTCAGAAATTGAAATTTCAAACTTTCCTAACAAACTCACCTCCTGCTCTAATTTGAATAAACGACGATTGAAGTGCTGCTACAATCTCTCAGCTGCATATATATACCAAAACTTATCATCCTCCCAACGTCCAAGTCGATTAAAACAGTAAACGACTCCCATACATATTCATTCAGACCTCCTTAAATCTCCATTTACAATACGACCCTAACTCAGCCGTCATTATTTGTTGTCTTTGCCACTTGGGTTTCAATCTGTCAGCAATATTAAATGATTCCATTTAATTATAAGATATTGGCATATAAGAATCAGCTCTATGACACTATGTGGGTATGTTTTGTTATCACTCATAAATTTTAATCAACACACATCAAATTATGAATGCAATATCTCTCAATTAGCAGAATATCAACTGAAGTTACCAAAAACAGCATAATAAAACACATTATAAGGTAACAAAATGATGAAAAAAAACCACAGCACTGTCTAATTTCGAATAGAATTCTAACTAAATGGCCAAAATGAAGAAATTTTTAAAACCCAATTCATGTAATTAATCATACTTCTATATGATATCAGGAACAATCAATAAAACTCCAAGCAACTAAATAAACCAAAAAATCAAGAGCTAAATACGTCCCTACATCATGCCACCTAGAGAGAGAGAAATAAACATGCCAGACATTATAGCTTAAAATTAATTGTTTCCTCATTTACATTGGATCATCAATCGAAAAGATTCATACATTTTATATTATCAAAAAGAAAATTAAAAATCCAAGCTTCGGTTGAACAATAATTTCCAACATATCACAATTCATAACATAGTAAACTCGAACTTCCAACAGAAGCCACAAATTTTAGGCATAACACAAATATCTTCTCAAGAAAGGTTAAAAAACTCGAAATTAACCATGAATTTTAGGTCAAACTAACAAAAATTAGGCCAAAAAAAAGCAGAACCGCGAGATTTCACCTGAAAAAGGCGATTTTCGAGAATTACGATCCAGTCTGAAGGCAATTCTCAATGCGCTGTGACGCAAGACTAAGATTAAAAATGACTACCCAAAAATCTCCAACTAAAAAAATTAAAAATTTCATCAAATTAACTAGGTAGGCAATAAAATCAATCGAAAAAGAAAGTTCACCCAGAACATGAATTTGATGATTAGGGTTTTTTATCCTTACCATAGAGATCGGCGCACGGCGGAAAGCCACTGGACAACACAGCAGCATTGCGCACAAGGAAGAAGATGAGAGTAGGGGAACACAACAGCATTGCGCACATGAATTTGATGATTAGGGTTTTTCCCTTTATCAAAGCGGCGGTAGAACAGGAGCACCGCCAACAGCACATGACAGCGAGCACAACTTCGTCGGAGTACCAGTAGAGATACGAAGAGAAAGAGGGTTGGGTATTGGGGTAAGACCTGAGAGGGGGAGAATCGGGGAGAGAGATAAGAGAGTTAGGGTTTTGGTAAAAGTTTCAGGTTGAGTGAGATGGGTTTTGGGTAGAAATTCGTGGTTCGACATGAGAGGAGAGAGGGAGAGATGAGGGGAAGCAAGAGAGGAGATGGGAGGAGAGAGAGAGAGAAAAGGGGAGGGAGACATGGGAGCTAAGGCTGCTAAGCTAACGCGGGTATGAGGGGGGAATTTATTTAGGGCAAATAGAGTATTAAGGCCCAAGGGCTGCGGTTGGCCGAAAACCGCAGCCCTTCACTACGTAGGGCTGCGGTTTTAGAGCTAACCGCAGCCCTTGCGTTTTTTTCCACTAGTGGATGAGACTTGATCCCAAGATCTTTGGGATCGGAGGTTATGCCAATACCACTGGACTATCACCTGCTGCTCGTACATGCCCATACACTTGTCACTATATTATTGTTTGGTATCAATCACCAAATAATTTTGTATATTAATATAGCCAGTTGCTAGTTTTAAGAGCAATTTTTAGGTATTTAACCCCCCCCCTAATCAATGAACATATAAATTATAGCAATAAGTGGTCCATTGTTTATTCGTTATTTGGATTGATATTACATCATTACATGTGCATCCAATTAGTTTCTCTTTTTTGGGAGGGGAGGGGGTGGGGTGGGGTGGTGGTGTTGGTAGCAAAGAACTACATGGCATTGGGGATGTAATCGCTCCTGAATGTGTGTTGGTTGGATATGGCAAGCTGGTTTGTCCGTGTGCCATGTTGTGCTGGCTAGGCACCACACAAGGCACAAGCACCACATTACCCATGCGTGTCATGCTTGGCGCTTCGTTTTCTATTGTTGTTTTGTGTTGAATTATTTGCCTCATATTGTGTCATGCTTTCCCATCCAAAAATGTAGCCTATGCACAACCTAATAATGTTTTTTTTATTGACTCAAGTGCTTTGGTCTCGGTCAAACTAGTGTTATTTTTAGTTCGTGGGTGAGCATGATTATATTAATATTTACGGTTTTTTCACCATATACCCCTGACAAATTTTTATTGCACCATATACCCTTTCGACTTTTGAAATTCACCATATACCCCTTACTTTTGAAAAAATACATTCACTTACCCTTAATGACTAACGGCGTTAAACTCCGTTAGTCATTAACCCCTAAACCCCCCTCTAACCCTAATTAACTAACCTAAATATATCCCTAACCCCTAATCTAATACCACAAACCCTAACCCTAATCCTAACCACCCCTCCCCCACCCCTTACCCTTTCCCCCACCGCACCACCACCCCAACAAGCACCCTCCCCACCACCCCCCATTCCCCCTCCCCTCCCCCCCCCCCCCCCCCCGCCGCCCCTCGCCACCCCCCCCGCAGCCCCTTTTCCCTCCCCCTCGGTCCACGCAGCCACCCTGCCACCCTCCCCGCAGCCCCTCTCCCCTTCCCCCTCGGTCGCGCAATCCCCTTCCCCCTCGGTCTCGCAGCCCCCCTCCTTTTCCCCCTCCCCCGCAATTGTCGTACCCTCCCCGCATGACCCCCCTCCCTTCCCCTTCCCCCGTAGTTCGATTCGAATGGAGTTTGAGTTCACCCTAGAGCCGGGAAATGAAGTTTGAGTTCGATTCGAATGTGGAAGTTTGAGGATTCGATTCAATTGTCGATTGTGTTTCAAATTTCGAAAAATGCGGGGTAAAAAATCTTAGGCCGGTGCGACAGGTTGCGGGACTGGGGGAAGGTGGATGGGAGGGGTGGAGGGGGGGCTGCGGGGAGGGTGCGACAATTGCGGGGGAGGGGGAAGGAAGGGGCTGCGGGGACCGAGGGGAAGGGAGGGGGCTGCGGGGGGTGGTGGTGGTAGGGTGGCTGCGGACCGAGGGGGAGGGGGGGGGGCTGCGGGGAGGGTGGCGAGGGGAGGCGGGGAGGGGGTGGGTGAGGAGGGTCTTTGTTGGGGTGGTGGTGTAGTGGGGGAAAGGGTAAGGGGTGGGGGAGGGGTGGTTAGGGTTAGGGTTAGGGTTTTTGGTATTAGATTAGAGGTTAGGGATAGATTTAGGTTAGTTAATTAGAGTTAGAGGGGGGTTTAGGGGTTAATGACTAACGACGTTAGCCTTCCGTTAGTTATAAGGGTAAGTTGATGTATTTTTTAAAACGTCGAGGGTATATGGTGAATTTGGAAACTTGCGAGGGTATATGGTGCAAAAAAAAATTTGTCAGGGGTATATGGTGAAAAAACCGTAATATTTATTATCCATTGAAAAATCAAATCTGGTGTCAAATGACTAAAGTTTCCTATTAGTTCACACAATAGAGTTTTGTGAGGCTAAGAAACTTGATTCTTCGTAGTTAACTTGAGGCTCTTAGAGTTCTAAAACTTCAAATGGATTAGGAACCATTATTGTTTATTATACTCTATATACTACTAAAAACCCCTTTAAAAAAGTAATAATGCACTTCAAAAAAAAGTAATAATCTATACATATCAACTACTTTAATCTATAAATTGCTAATACCAGTAGCTGCCGTTCAATGTTATTATTAAACGATATTGCATTAAAAGATATTTTCAAGAAAAAAATCGCAATATTCAATTAATTTTCTCCTCACTTGTTACTTGCAAACAAAAGTGACAGAATAGAGAATTGAAAATGAAGAAGAAGAGGATGGACTAGAGAAGAGAGAAAATCGAACGGAATATGTTGAAATCTTATTTTTTTGCCATTGGAAATTCTAGTTTCTATTATCTCAAAAATCATTTTTCACCCATGAACCATAATAAATCAGCAAAATGAAAATGTGGAAAACCACTTTCTTGATAAGGAAAAAAAAAATTCATCACTATCGAACATTCTTCAAGAAATAACTTCCTCTTTTCTTCCTACACTCTACTTTAATCGGCACAATGCACTTGGTGTCTCCTTCTCACTTGGCTACCCAATGTTCATTAAATCAGTAGTTGGAAAAGCAGCTCATGATTCATTAATTTAATTAAAATTGTGAATTTAATCACTATCAAAATAAAGAAATCCACTCAGCACCACAAACCCGTGGCCGTGACTGATAAATTATAGACAAAATTTAGCTAGCTAAAGTTTTGCCCCATATATCTAGGGGGACATTTATGTAAATTATTGGATGTGAAACTTACAACAAACTTTATTATACATTTAGGTAACTTTAAGGCTGGTTCGGCTACACTATTAGTTTTCATTTTTTATTTTGAAACTTATAAAGTTAAATAATATAAGTTGTATAATAAACTTAGAATTAGTCATACTTAAAACTTTTTTTTGTTAACGGGAGCAATATATTAGCTAAATACTAATAATGTTTAATACAGTCATGAAGGTAGAGTAGTAGCTGGCCTAAGAGGCCTAATATTACAGCATAAACACAAGTATTCAAAACAATTTGTTCATGAGCAATATCTAATTTTTCCCAATGTGGTTTGGAAAATTGGCGAAATGCTTTGGCCTCCATGCTCCCCTTTCTAGTTGATCTTGCTAATATGTCTGCTTCCGTGGTCTGCTCCCTCTCATTTTTCTAAACGAGCTTCACCCATCCCTCCTGCAATAACTCCCTGCATGCATTTTGTTATATGAGTGTACTTGTCCTTTATCCTAGCATTGCCATTGATGTTGTCCACAGCTATCATATAATCTGAAAGAATTAGACAATCACGCCATTCCCTCCTTTTAATCCATTTCATAGCTTCTCTGATAGCTAGAAGTTCAGCAAGGTTGGCATCGTTACGAACAATATTTCCGCAAATGCCTTCAACCCTAGTTCCGGAGTTATCGTGCATATTGCTTCTATTCCTGCATGGAGGGAGGCAAAAGGATGCATCTACTATGATAGTAAAGGAATAGTTCTGAGAGGGTTTAAGGGTCTTAGGGAGTTTGAGGCGTTAGCAGGGGCCCATGTCTTGAGCAAGAGAATTCAACTACAAGAAATATAAAATGCTGCCATAAATGGTCTTTTTTCATATCCTTACGACAAAAAACCCATTGATTCCTCCTATTCCATATTCTTCAGCACACAAATGAAAATAATGTAGCCCAGGAGATACTAATCTGGTCTTTCATAGATCACGAGGAGGCAACATTTTCCAAAAGCCAAGTATTAGAATACATATTAAAGAATTGGGGTGGAAGCACTAGTAGAATAATTGTTTATTGTTGCGGTCATTAAGTGGCCTATTGCTGCGGTTTTAGCCGCGTAGCAATTAAGGGTGCAGTAATAGGTAATTAATCTATTGCTGCGGTTTTTGACAGCAACAATATGCCGAGTTATTGTTGTGGTTCCTGGCCCAAAACCACAGCAATAGGTAGTGTCAATAACAAAAATAATAATTGAAAAGTAACCTATTGCTGCTGTTGTTGGTAAAAACAGCAGCAATAGACTCACCTATTGCTACTGTTTTTACCAACAACAGCAGCAATAGGTTGCTTTTTTTTATAAATTTTTTTTCATACATTTATAATGTCATATATTACTACTACACGTCTATACCCACACAACATTTTCAAAACCACAACCAAATTTGTTGGAATTCATTCAAGCGTCAAATTAATTGACAAATTACAACATTATACATTTGAATTTTTAAGTTTTATGTTGAAATCAAAAAATACACATATATAAGATCTAAAAAATATATACAAATGATATCTAAAAAAATATATACAAATTAATTTAATTCACCATAAACCTAAAATACATATTCAATTAGATCTACAAAATTAACAAAAAAATTAAATTGAAAAAAGATGAGTACAATCCACAAAACCAGATCTACAAGAGAACGAAAAAAAATTTAACAAAAAATCAGAGCAGCGCCTCATCTCGCCGGCGACCGGAGTAGAGCAGCGCCGAGCTTCACGAGCACTTAAACTCGCCGGAGAAGAGGAAATTCTCGAAAAAAAATGAGAACGAAAATTAGATTTACAAAATTAACAAAAAATTAGATTAAAAAAAATGAACGAAGAGGAAGACTTACAACGAGTGACCGAGAAAAATGAAAATCGCACAACAAAATCGCAAAGATGATGAAAAGATGAAGACCGACGAGATGATGAAAGGATGAAGACCGGCGAGATCTGGAGCCATTGATGAACGAACGAACGATAAGCAAAGACGTCGCGAAGCTCGGCGAACGGCAAAGAGAGTTGAAGGAAATCAGAGGCGGCGAACGCGACCCGATGCGTTCTTGTGAGTGGAGAGAGTAGTGAGATTGATGAGTGAAGATAGAGGGTGAGATTGGTGAGTGAAGAACTGATGAACGAGGAGTTTAACTGTTGAAGGAGTGAGGAGAGAGACCGAAAGAATGAAAATGGCGAACTGTTGTGGGTTTAAAAAGAAACCCTAGCTGGGTGGGTGCGTGCCTCCTATAATTAATTTAAAAAGCCTATTGTTGCGGTTTTTTGTAGGAATCGCAACAATAGGTTCAAAAAAACGCGGGCATTTAAAAAAAGACCATACATATTGCTGCGGTTTTTAGCAAGAACCGCAGCAATATATTAAAATATATTTTTTAAATATTATTTTAATATATTGCTGCGGTTCTTGCCAGAAACCGCAACAATATATCTGGTCAAAAAGTCTAACTTTTTTTCAATAATTTTCCGTTGAAAACATAATGCTGCGGTTTTTGGCCGAAACATCAACAATATCTTTATTTTATATTTTACCTTTTCTTTTTACGTGATATATTGCTGTGTATGGGTAAAACTGCAGCAATATCACCGCAGCAATAAGCAATTATTCTACTAGTGAAGGGTACTGTTATTCCAAATCTCAAGGGCTCTGTGTAACACCCCGACAATTCTCTCTTTTCAAAAATACCTTTTTAATATAAAACATAGAAAATTATCAAAGTATTATCGCTCGTGTGAAAGCGTATCGGCTTATTCAGAATTTTGCAGCGGAAAACATAATAATAAACTTTATAAATAAAACTTAGTCAACTACAAAGTCAACTCCAAAAGTCAAACAAATAAAGTCAAAATCAAACTTAAACCCAAAGTCAACTACGAAAAGTACAGACTTAAAGTATGATAAATAGTCTAACAAGATCTCCAATCCCGAACCCAATGATGCATCATCTTTAAATCTGTAGATGAACAATGCACTATTGATCCCTAGAGACTGCTCACCAAAATGGGTCATCACAGGATCAATAAGGCATAGCCATGATCAACATACACAAACCAAAGAATGTAATCAGCAAAGCTGAGTACTACATGCTAAATAAATAAACAATCCTAACATGATACTAATAAGTAATAAACAAGAATAAATAATAATATAATAACTTGCAGATAACTTTTACTGAACTAACTTTATAACAACATTCTTATTACATTGAATGGAATAGTCAATGGACCGAGTTGTCTAACTAAAACCAGCCTGCACTTTGGAAGACGAAATACGGGCGGGACTCCGTATTCCCATGACCTACGATATCGAGGAACCTTTTAAATAAAAATAGGATACGGTGATCAATCCGGTCCCAAGAAAAGCCATGGCTGCCACCATGTACTCCAACTCCTAATTGTCTAACACTTCATACGTGCACAAGGCTAGAGCTATTGCTATCCAAGTTTCACTTTACATAATTAACCAGTTATTACTTGTTATGACTCACAAGTAAAACAAACATTATAATCATTCAACAATCATAAACTTCTATTTTTATCTTAGGATTAGATAAGTGATCACACAACTTAACAACCCAAGATCAATTCCAATTTTAATCCAAACTTCCTTTATTTGTTGAACCTAGCCAACAACCAAACTACCTTTCATAGGTATAAAATATCAACTTACCAAATAAGGCTCTCAGTCCTTATAAAACAGTGAAATACTCAAAAGGGAACAAATGATCAATCATGATCCAAACCAATACATATATTAATTCCCTCATGTGCATTAATAAAATAAACTTCCCAACCAAATGCTTGCATCAAACTTCCATACAAACATAATATAAATCTCATAATATAAATCTCATAATCACCATGTTTCACACAACGGCATAAAATATGCAAATCCAACATAATAGAAATCATATATGAACTCAACATAGCTCCTATACATGATACTACATAATTCTCATCCTTAAAATCATGATACTAATCCAATCAACACAGGTATGTACGTACCTTGTGTAGACAAATTGAGAGGCCACTTTAACAGTCTTAAAAGTTGCCTAGAGAGAATTCTCCGCCTAAAACAACCAATATAAATTCCCAATCAATCCTTTATGAATTTTCAGCAACAATAAAATACTTTAAACCCTTCTTAAAAGTGTTTAAAAACCTTTCCCTTAATAAAACTTGATTATTAAGCCTCTTAGCATAGTACTTACTACACTAGTTGTTAAAACTCATTATAAAACTCCATATTAATACTCCCTTTAAATTTCCAGCAAAATATTATAAGTTAAAACTCCCTTAAAACATATTTAAACATAGTTATAATCATAAAAATAACCAATTTAATAAACTATAATAAACCACTATGATTTCCCAATCTTTATAACCCTAAAAATTCATGCTTTGATAATTAAAAATCCAATTCAAACCTAATATGCAAATTTTTTTTATTTCTTCAATACATAAATTATATAAACTTAGATTCATAAATAAATCATCAAACTAAGCTTTTAAACATAATCATACTAAAAATATATCTTAAAAACATAAACTTTGAATAAAACTTGAGGAGGAAGAAAATTAATCAAACCAAAGCAAAGGAAAGAGGAGGAAGAAACACCGACGGAGCAGCGACGGCTTGCGGGGCAACGACGGGTGAATGGTCGTCGGAACAGCAGCAGCCGGGGAAGAACAAAAAGTGAAGGCCGAAGGATAGCGAGGACGAAAACCGAAGAGAGAGAAAAGAAATAGGAGAACCGAAATTGTGGGAGGAAGGAGGAGAGAGAAAATAATTGTGTGGGAAAATTGGAGATTTATGGGGTTTTTATAGGTTCCCCTTGTGGGCTTAGGAAAAGATAATTGAGCTCAAACTAGAAATCATTTTCCAAGTCTAAAAGAGTTTTGGGTTCCTCAAACCCATCTAGGAATCCTTTTCCAAATCCAAAAACGTTTCAAATATTTTCAAAGCATGACTTAATAAAAATTTTTGACTTCCATAAATCATTATAATAATTTCTTTGACTTTCAAATAGTCAACCTTTGAAGAAATAAATCATTTACATACTAAAATATACTTAAATATAAATAACTATACGTTAAAATATATTTATAAAATTCATATATTTAAGGGGGATTACAGTCTACCCCTCTTAAAAGAAGTTTCGTCCCGATACTTGACACGAAAACTCACACATTTTCAAAAGTTTTTAACTCAACTCCCATTGGAGAAATACTTGTGCCACTCATGTGCACTCTTTTGCCAACTTAAAATCACTTGTATTACTCATGAATAGATTTTCTTATGCGGAGAATCTATTTTTTTGCACCAACATGTGCAAATCGCCAAAATAAGCATAAAAATGTCATAAAAATAGGTAAAAAGCGCGAAATTCTATCGCATTCTACCCCCCTTGAAGAAAACGAGTTACGCCCTCGTAACTCACCTCAGGGAATAAATCTGGATACTTATTCTTCATTTCAGCCTTCGGCTTCCCACGTTGCCTCTTCGGACTCATGGTTCGACCAAAGCACTTTCACGATATTGACATCCTTATTGCGTGTACTACGCACCGTCTTATCAAGAATTTTCACAGGCCTTTCCTCATATGTGAGGTTACCATCGATTTGGATCCTCTCAGGCTCCAAAACATGACGCTTATCAGGGAGATAACGCTTGAGTTGGGAAATATGAAACACATCGTGCATCTTCTCAAACTCCATTGGCCAAGCCAACCTATAACCTACCTTCCCAATTCTTTGCAGAATCTCATATGGACCTACATACTTAGCACTTAATTTGCCCTTTTTCCCAAATCTCATCACTCCCTTTGTTGGTGATACTTTCACCTACTGCAAACTCATCTTCTCTTCGCTTTAAATCGGCATAACTCTTTTGCCTATCTTTAGCAGCTTGAATTCTAGCCTGAATCAACTTCACATTCTTGACAATCTCCTCAATGAATTATGTCCCCAACACTATATTCTCACTAAAGTCATTCCAGCAAATGGGACTCCTACACTTCCTTCCATATAATGCTTCAAAAGGTGTCATCTTAATACTCGCATGATAACTATTGTTGTATGAAAACTCAATCAAATCTAATTGGTCTTCCCAACTACCCTAAAAGTCAATAGCGCATGCTCTCAACATATCCTCCATAGTTTGGTTAGTCCTCTCAGTCTAACCATCGGTCGCAGGGTGAAAGGCAATACTCATTTTCAATGTTGTCCCAAGATTTAACTGGACCTTTTGCCAAAATTTCGAGAGGAATCTCGAATCACGGTTTGAAATAATATCGGTTGGAACCCCATGCAATCTCACTACATGCTTAATATACGTCTTCGCAAGTTGCTTCTTCTTCCATGTCTCTTTAATTGGAATGAACACAGCCGACTTCGTCAGACGGTCCACAATAACCCAAATAGTATTATTGCCATTCCTTGTCCTAGGCAAAACAGTCACAAAATTCATCGAAATGGAATCCCACTTCCATCCAGGAACCTCTAAGGATTGAACCTTCCCTATGGATCTCTTATGATCTATCTTGACTTTCTGACATGTTAGACACTTAGACACAAACTCGACAACCTCACGCTTCATGTTTGGCCACCAATAGATCTCTTTAAGGTCCTTATACAACTTGTCACCCCCAGGGTGCACATAATACGGAGTATTATGCCCCTCATCCATAAGTCGCCTCTTAAGCTGATCACATTTTTGTGAGACACACCACCTTCCCTTGAACCTCAGACTACCATCATCATGGATTTTAAAATCAACTTCCTTACCTTGCCTCATCTTTTCCTTAATCTTATCTAGGTGCTCATCTCCAACTTGACCCTCTTTGATCTCATCGAAAACTGCCAACCCCAATGATAAAGCACTCAATCTTGCGTTGATCTCCCCAGGATTTAAGATTTCTAGGCTAAGTCTTTGCATATCTCGACACAATTCCTCAGGAACTACCAAGGCATTTATGCTATGACTCGATTTCCTACTCAATGCATCAGCAACTACATTCGCTTTCCCCTCATGATATTGGATGTCTAGATCATAATCCTTTATCAACTCTAACCATCTTCTCTGCCTCATATTGAGGTCTTTTTGGATGAAAATGTACTTCAAACTTTTATGGTCATTAAAGATCTTACAGGTTGCCCCATAAAGGTAATGTCTCCAAATTTTCAAGGCAAACACGATAGCAGCTAACTCTAGATCATGGGTAGGGTAATTAGCATCATAAGGTTTCGACTGACGCGACGCACACGCGATCACCTTCCCATTCGGCTGTAACACACATCCCAAACCATTCTTTGAAGCATCACTATACACCTCAAATCCTTCATTCCCATCAGGCAGGGTCAAAACAGGTGTGGAGGTCAAACGCTCTTTTAAAATATGAAAAGCTTCCTCACACTTCTCACTCCACTCGAATTTTAACTCCTTCTTCATCAAATTGGTCATTGGCCTCGCTATCTTTGAGAAATCTCTCACAAATCTCCTATAATAGCCAGCTAGACATAGGAAACTTCGGATATCATACACATTCTTTGGAGTAGGCCACTCACTCACAGCTTGAATCTTAGCAGGATCTACAGAGACTCCTTCCTTAGACACATAGTAACCCAAAAATGCTACTTTCTTCAAACGAAACTCACACTTAGAGAACTTGACATGCAATTGATTTTTCCTAAGCGTCTCCAATATAATCCTCTAGTGTTCATCATGCTCTTTTTCACTCTTTGGATAAATCAGGATATCATCAATGAATACCACAACAAACTTATCTAAGAACTCATGGAAAATCCTATTCATTAAGTCCATAAATATGGCAGGTGCATCGGTTAACCCCAAACGGCATTACAGTAAACTCATAATGACCATAACGAGTCCTAAACGCAGTCTTAGGTATATCCTTATCAACTACCCTCAACTGGTGATACCCCGAACGCAAATCAATCTTCGAGAACACGCTCGCTCCATTCAATTGGTCAAATAGGTCATTTATCCTAGGCATAGGATACTTGTTCTTGATGGTTACATTATTCAACTCCCTATAATCAATACACAACCTCATACTCCCATCTTTCTTCTTAACAAACAACACAAGAGCTCCCCACGGTGATGCACTAGGCCTAATATAACCCTTGTCGAACAGCTATTGCAAATGCGTCTTCAACTCACTCATCTCAGGAGGTGCCATTCTATTGGGTGCTTTAGATATAGGTGCAGTTCCAGGAACTAAGTATATGGTGAACTCAACAGCTCTAGCAGGCGGAATACCCGAAATCTCACTGAGAAACACATTTATAAACTCATTCACGATTGGAACATCCTCGATCTTCACTCCAACTTCTTTACTCACATCTTGCACACTACATAAAAATAGCTCACACCCCTTCTTCATCAACTTCCTCACTTGTATCGCAGAAATAACCCCAAAGTTCTTGGGCTTCCCAAAATGTCTATATGAGGTCAACTTCCCCAAAGGGTTTTTCAACACTACTTTTGGAACTTCACAGTCTATCTTGGCCTTGTAGAAACCTAACCAATCCATCCCCAGAATTACATCTTGGTCTCCCAGATTAAACTCTATCAAATCAGAAGGAAAAACACAGTCTCCTATCTTTAGAGGCAAATCTTTAAACAGCTTGGTACACGTTATGGTCTCACCAGTACGTATACTAACAGGCAAATCAATCACCTCAAAATCTACTAACCCCAGACTTTTAATAACAGATGACGAAACAAAAGAATAAGTCGCCCCTGAATCAAATAACGCTTTAACTAGCACGGAATTGATAGAAAAAGTACCAGAAACTACGTCGGCATATCGTTCAGCTTCATCGCGACTCATCACGAACAGTTTACCAGGAGCCTTGTTCTGGTTATTGTTGCGACTCATCCCTTGGTTGTTCTGTGCCCCTACAGGATTCGAACCTTGATTTTCCGACTGGTTGAACCCAGACCTCACCTGGTTACCACCCCCGTCACCATTTTGCTCTTTCTTTTGCTTAGCAAAGCACTCAATACTCCCTATGGCCCTTCTTCTGGCAGTAGTTACAGGTCACTAAGTCTCCCTTGCAGTCTCTACTAGGGTGGTTATTACTGCACTTCTTACAGTGGTACACTCTCTCAGATGGGCCCTTATTGTTGTAGCCCTGATTAGTCCTCCCTTGGAAATTCCCATTCCCATTCTTGTTCTTTTTGAAATTCCCATTCCCATTCCTGTTCTTTTTGAAATTCCCTTGATTTCCCCCAGCATTGAAATCCTTCTTTTCTCACCCATTACAACATTCTTCTTATCACGCCTCGATTGAAGACCATAAATGTGGGCGGCTCTTCCATACACAATATCTAGAGATGAAAAAGTTTCACCACCCAACCCTAGCTGGATTTCCTCAGTCAAACCTTGCTCAAACCTTTGAGCCTTTAATTACTCAGCAGCTACTACCTCAGGTGCAAACCTCGACAGTGCTATGAATTTGCTATAGTACTCAGAGATGGTCATACTCCCAATCCTAAGGTTGATAAACTCTTGGGCTTTCTGTTTCCTCATAAAAGCAAGGTAAAAATTCCCTCTCAAAGCAGCAACAAAAGAATCCCAATTGAATCCCTGAACAGCACTCAGTCTAGCCCCATTTTCTCTCCACCACAAATCAGCCTCATCTTTTAGGTACCGTACAACTTGACCTACTTTCATACCCTCAGGACAGTTCACAGCCCCAAAGATTTTCGCAAACTCCCTAATCCAACTCTCTAAGAAGGTAGGATCAGCTTGCCCCTTAAAGTATGGTGGTTTAACCTTGGCTAGTCTCTCAAACATGTCCCTAGCAGAATCGGGACGCTCAGCTCTTTCCTGAGTTAGTTTCTCCGCCAAAAGGCGAATAGCAGCAGCTAAATCGTTTCCGTTGTTAGCCATTCTACTACGCGACCTGAAATTAACATATTCTACTTTAGGTTCGATACATAACTTACATGCCATTTTCTAGGAAGGCAACATTTGATTTGACCATAAAGATCGCATCAACAAATAATTTCTCATGAAGTTGCAACCATATCACAGAATAATCATCATCAATTATCCATGAAAATATTCACATCAAGAACACATAATTGAGGATCAATGAATAAAAATTCAATCATAACAAATAAAAAAATATTCCCATTCGCGTGGCAAAATAAATTCCTGCTCACTTGGATAATTAAATATTTGTCTTTATTTCTCAAAAGATACTAGTCACAATTTTCTAAACCATAATACTGTAATTTTCCTAAAACAAAATAAAGGTACTATGCAATAAATTTAAACCACTGCTGGACGAATTATCCAACATTATTCTTAAAGCATAGATAAATAGGTAAATAATCTAAGGTGAAACATCACCAGTCTTATCTTTTGATTCCTTGTAGTGTTCAGGAGTGAAAACCTCATCTTCAAATTCACCAATGTCCTCAATATTATAATAAACATATCTTCAAAATCTCGTAGATCTTCGTAACCTTTTAGATTGAGGCTCGTCCTCTTCTGACTCGGAATCACTCTCGGGTCTCAAAACAGCATGGTAGATATCACTTCTGGTCTGTCCTCTAGCACGGTCAGACTTATAATCTCCATCACTCTCATCATCACTCAACACAATAGGGTTGTAGTAGCTCCCTACTCTAGTATCTTCTCTATCAGACATGCACTAGTAGGAAAATGACGATTTGCGTCTCACCATCTGCGTCGCATAACAAGACAAACGTCGCAGAAGATTCATTTGCGTCGCATGCAACATGGAATCGACGCAAAAGACGACCTATCTGCGTTGCACGTTTCTTTAGTGCGATGCAAAAAGTTATTTGTGTCGGACTCTGTATGGCCCATCCGACGCAGATAATTTGGGTTGATTATATAAAAAATGTAACATACTAAATGATTTGGGCTTATCTGCGTCGCATGGGCTATATGTGCGACGTAGATAAGGAGGCCCGCTTCATTTTTTCTAAAACCCTAACAAAACGCATCAACACAATTCCACCAGCCGTCTCTCTCTCTTTTCTCCCTCTCCCTCTCTCTTTCTCATACCACCAGTTCTTGATTTGATCTTCACCGCTTCTCTCTCCCTACCCTTCTTCATCTTCTCCTTCCTCCTCAATTAGCAATGGCGACGAAAAGCTCGAGCAAGAGCATAAATTGTGCTGAGATTTTTGAGAAATAATGGAAAGATCGTGAGGAATTTAAAGGAGGCAATCAGTGGGGAGCAAAAGGAGTAGAATGAAGAAGCGGTGTGATGTGTTCAAAGAAACTGAATAGTGGCAGGTAATGGCAACGTTGGCATAATGTCGATTTCGTCGTCTTCTCCACGTTTTCATTCTTACCTTCTGTCCAAATTCGACTTCATCTTCCTTCATCTGCAAAATATTTATTTCTTTTAAAAAAACAAACCCTAACATTATTGATTTTGTTTCTTGTTAACAATAGTCAATTTGATCGAATATTTCCCCAAATTGAAGGACGATGTTCTGGCTACTATTTTCTCAAATTATAGAACGAAATTGAAGAAGAACGAGATTTGAAGAAGAACGAGAACGAAGTTCGATCTGATATTGGCGATTTATTTTTTTTTAATATATTTAGGGCAATTTCATTCTTGTAAGTTAGATCTGATTTTTTTTTAAGTGCAGTTTTTAAATTTCGTTTTTTGTAGGTTAGATCTAAATATTTAAGTTTTTAATTTCGTTTTTTAATTTTGTATAGATTATGGTTCTATTTTTATATACTTGTTTGATCTGAATATTTAACTTAGTTTTGTTGAATGTGATTATGTTTGATTATGGTTAAGTTTTTAATTGTGTATTACTAATCTTCCTTTTGTTGATTTTGAACATACTTGTTTGATTATGGTTCAATATTTCGCTGCTTTAATCGTGTATGCATTTATGGAATGATCAATTCTTTGCCATTTTTCTTCAGTACCCCCATTTGTATACGTGAATTTATTTTTTTTAACAAAAATTACCCATTTGCGTCGGATGTAAGGCAAAGTCCGACGCAAATGGATTTTTAAAATAAAAAAAATGGTTAATTTGCTTCAAACGTTGACTAACGTGCGACGCAAATGAGTCTTGCTTGCTGGGCTTTTGTCTCCATCTGCGTCGCATGTTGATTAATGTGCGACGCAGATGATAGACCATTTGCGTCGCATGTTCGGCAGGGTCCGACGCAGATAGCTCTTCAACTGTGTCGTGTGCTAGTCCGACGCAGATCCTGTCTCTTCATCTGCGACGAGACCTATGACGTCGGACCCATGTCCGACGCAAATGGGCGCCTCGCATCCGATGCAAATCGTCGATTCTGTACTAGTGATGGCTAGGAATCTATAACAAAAAAATATAACTTCTATAAGCAATTGGTACTCTCACTTAACGTATGATCCCAACAATAAACCATAAGCAAGAATAACAACAACAACAATATAAGGCATAGAAATAACATAAACAGTTAGCAGGGAAGAAAAATAATCATGCTTAACTAACTATTTAATGCAGACATATAGTATTTCTATCCTATATGCCCTTCCTATACTACCCATCTCTCATAATAAAATAATTAAATTAAACTAGAGTATTAAAATAAAATTATTAAATTCATATATAATTTTCGAATAAAACGAAAGGATCGAAAAGTTCGAAATTTTCGAAATTTTCGAAATAAAAAAAAATTCGGACTTCAAAATAATATTAAAAAATTTTGAAATTAATTCAAACCAATTGAATAAGTAGGAGTTCAATTCTAAGAAATTCATTTTAAGTAACTAGCTAGTTAGGCGCCTAAAAAAGTTAAAGTTGGCACGAAATGCCAATAAAAACCTAAAGCTCTGATACCACTTTGTAACACCTCGACAATTCTCTCTTTTCAAAAAAAACCTTTTTAATATAAAACATAGAGAATTATCAATGTATTATCTCCCATGTGAAAACGTATCGACTTATTCAGAATTTTGCAGCGGAAAACATAATAATAACGGTTTTTTCACCAGGTACCCCTGAGGTTTCACAATATTCAACTGGTACCCTCGCGTTTTCAACAATTCACCTGGTACCCCTGAGGTTTGATAAAAGTACTAAAATACCCTTAATGACTAACGGCGTTACCTTGCCGTTAGCCATTAATCCCTTTCTTACCCTTCTGTAAGGTTTGACAATAGGAAACTTTAGAAAAAAAAAAAAGTTGGAAGTTTTTCGAAAAATAACGCATCACCTTCCACTCTTCTCTTCCTCAGTTATTCCCTTTCAAGTTCTGGATTCTCAGACCTAAAATCACAGAGTGAAGTTTTCGAAAAACAGCAAGGAAGATTGTCCTCAATTTGTTAGTGAAATTCCGAGTCTTTGAAGCAAACTTGGAAGCAAAATTTTGCGTCTTTGAGTAGCATTATAGAAGGGGTGCAATTAAGCGAAAAACACGAGTGTTCTAGCGTTTCTGTAGCTTGATCATCAGGTATTGTTTTCTTACTTACTTTCATTTTTTTTTTTAAATTAATTTGTCAGTTATGTGAAGATATTAGGGTTAGGGTTAGCAAAATTCTGCAATTTTGTTCTTCTAACATTAATAGCTCTTGAATATATGGGTTTAACTTTTTTGTTATTTATGCATACTTGTATGCCTGTTTGGGTTTAGGATGACGGATGGAATGTGGTTGTTATGTGACTACAAGGGGGCATAATTTGATGTTAGGGTTAATGATGTTGATGAAACAAGTTTGATGGATTTACTGAATGATATTCATGATGATTCTGTAAAGCAAGGTGTGCACTTGCCAGCAAATTTTAAACTTTATTATGAGAAGCCTAGGACAAAAGAAAGAGTGGAATTGTATGATGATATGCATTTGACAAATATGTGGGAGGTTTTAAGGGTTAGGATACTGCAGAGATATTCATAGAGGAATCTAATCAACCCCCTAGGTTTGTTTTCAAATTGGTGTTGGAACTGAGGGAGCAGAGAAGGATTGCTACTGCTGAAAATCTTAGAAAACTACATGAGCAAGTAGAAAAGGAGAGGGAGGAAGAGAGAAGAAGAAAAGAGGAGAGAGGAAAAGGAAAGAGGCAGAGGATGAGTTAATGAGAGAGTTGGAGGAGCAACAGCCTCCTGTGGCAATTGAGATTCCAGTGTATAGTGTAGATGATCTCACGGTCATGGAATGGTTTAGGGTTTATTCACAGGAAGAACATGTTTTGGGCGAGTCCCAACCCCAACCAGAGGCCACACAACCTGAACACCCTCCATCCCCTCCTCCTTCTTCCCCTGTCACACAACCAACTCACCCTCAATCCCCTCCTCCTTCTTCCCCTATCACACATGCACCTCAACATCCATCCCCTCCTCCTTATTCCCCTGTCACACACCCACCTTAACATCCATCCCCTCCTCCTTCTCCCCCTGTCACACACCATGAACACCCTCCATCCCCTCCTCATTCCCTTGTGACACAGCCACCTCAACATCCATCCCATCATCCTTCTCCCACTGTCACACAGCCAGCTGACCACCCTGCACCTCCCCCTCCTCAACCTAAGAAGAAAGGGTTCAGAGCGCCAAAAACCAGTGCCAAAAGACAGGGTAGTTATGTACCAAAGAAGAGGAGGGGTGAGAGGAGTTCAAGGAAGAAGCCTAGGCAACCTGGTATAGAAGAAGCTGCAGGTTATGATGAAATGGAGACTGGTGAGGGTGATGGTGAACAAGATGAGCCCAGGGACTATGTGAGAGCAGTGAAGATGAGGACTTTACTGCCTCAACAGAAGCAGATGAAGAAGAGGATGACTTGGAGGATTATGTGGATGAAGATGAGGATGATGGTGTTTTAGAAGAAGATGCTAGTGAGAAGGGTTTTGGAGATTTCTTGGATGACCAGAGTGCAATGGCTAAAATTTACTTGAATGGTAAAGTTGTTGGTCACATGGAGTTTGGGGATGTAAAGCTGGAGGCTTGGATGATTTTCTCCAACAAAGAGCATTTTTTGGGAGTTTTTAAGGATTATTGTGTGCAGGAGGGCTTTGTTGTGTGCCCTGATAAGCATAACAACAAGAGATACACTACTAGGTGCTACTATGAAGAATGTCCTTGGAGGATTCATGCATCTGTCCTCATGGATGGGAGCAGTTGGGCCATAAAGACCATTAAAGGGGAGCATACAAATTGTCAGAGGCTTGAAGAAAACCCAATGGTGTCCTCTGACTGGCTACGTAGGCACTTATTGGGTGATTTGCAAGCAAATCCTGACTGTCCAGTTGAGTCTCTACATAAATTATGCTTGGATAGATATAGGTTAAGGGTGAAGCTGAGGCTGTTGTACAAAGTCGGAGGATGGCAAAGGAGAGGATTTATGGGGGGGTTCGGTGACTCTTATGGCCTCCTACCAGGTTATGTGGATATGATAAAGACCACCAACCCTGGTAGTAGTTATTCTCTTGTTACCTGGAGTGAAGTTGTTGCTGGTGAAATCCCTCACTTCAAGGCTTGTTTCATTTCATTTGCTTGCATGGTTAGAGGTTTTCTTGGAGGGTGTAGGCCACTCACTGGCATAGATGGAGCTCACTTGTCTGGGCACTACAAGGGACAAATGCTCACTACTGTTGCCATAGATGGGAATAATGAGATATTTTCCTTTGCTTATGGCATTGTTGACACAGAGAGTTTGGAGAGTTGGTCCTACTTTTTCAAAAACATGAAGATTATGTTTGCACAAATGGGAGTTCACAGAGGGTCTTTATTGGCACTTTTATCTTGTTTGCTTTATTTGTACGATGTTCAAACTTAATTGAATGTTGGTTTAACTCACTATCACAGGGTGTAGAGAGTGCGTTGTATGATGTGTTCCCAAAGGCAGTTAGGAGAGTTTGTGCAATGCATTTGTATTCAAACTGCAAGAATGCTGGATGGAGTGGCACCACATTCCATGACTTATTTTGGGTGGCTGCAAATGCTTACAACCCTTATGTTTTCAACAAATCTATGGAGAAGATCCATTAACTTGACCCTGCTGTTGTGGAATACCTTTCTAATGTGCCTGAACAGTGGAGTAGGCATACATTTGATCCACAAGTGTGTTGTGATCACAAAACCACCAATTTTGTGGAATCATTCAATGCTTGTACTAAGCCCTTCAGGGATCTACCTGTGATGTCTTTGTTAGAAGGTACATCCCCTTATCTGTCTGCATTCATTTCTTGTATTCATATTTAGCCTACTAACTTATTTCTTCTCTTCATTTCATGTTAACAGAGGCTAGGAGTTGGTGTATGAAGAAGGTTGGGATCAGATTTGATAAGGCACTTGAAATTGGTGCAGACCAACTCACAACATATGCTGCCAAGATCTTGGAAGAAAGAGGTCAGGAGTCTAGGTTTTGTCAAGTGATCAATGCTGGAGGTGGAGAATTTGAAGTCAGAGATGGGAATGTGAAGTTCCCAATATTCCTTAGGACTAGGACTTGTGCATGTGGGAAGTGGCAGGGCTCTGGTATACCATGTAAGCATTCCCTAAGGGTTATTTATCACCAAAGGCTTGAACCTCTTGATTTTGTCTCTTCCTACTTCAAAGGGGCAGCCTATAAATTGACCTACTCAGGCCATATTCACCCCATGCCAGACCCCACCCAATGGCCTTCATTTGATCTGCCATATATTTTGCCACCACCCATTAAAAGAGCTACTGGCAAACCCCCCCAAACTAAGGAGAAGAGGTAAAAATGATCCAAAGAAGGGGAAGAGAAGTAGCACTGTCAGGTGCAGCAAGTGCAAGGCGGTGGGACACAATGCAAGGAGCTGTAGGGGTGGATCCACAACAAAGCAAAAGAAGGCTTCCACTGATACTGCTGCAGATGCTGGAGCAGGTGATTCTGGTGCTGGAACCAGTGCTGGCCCAAGTGGAACAAAGAGGAAGAATGTATCATGGGCAATCTCATCCAAAGGGGCAAAGAAAAGAAAGCTATAATTATGACAGATTAATGCATGGTTCATAATTTTTTGTGCAAATATGACTGATGTAGCTAGGTTTTTATGGGTGTGAAAACAGTACATCATTTTTTGTTAGCCACTTGGGGTAGGTTTTTTGTAAAGCTACAATTATATGCCTACTTATGCTTTGTCTAGGAAAGCTAATATTTTGCATAGGTACTGAACTCAAATGTAATTGCTCAACTTTGATTACATTAATCACTTCATCATTACATATATAAGCAACAAAAACAAAGCTAAGCCTATTTTGGTGGTTACTTTCTTTTGTTGTTTCAGCTTCTTCTTCATATGTTGGATCTCCTCCTTCAAACTTCTATTCTCTGTAAACTGGTCAGCCCCCATGCTTCCCCTGGTCCTATGAGAGCTGCTGCCAGTTTGGTGTAGCTGCTCAATAGTTCCCTTGCACCACTTGAAATTATCACATTCGTCACACTTAGTAGAGCCTTTGTGGATTTTGTGTGCTCTCTAAACTTCTTATTGCAAGCCTTTTTCCACACTTGCATGTTTTGTTTGGAACTCTTATGTATGAGGATTCATATGAAGAAGATGAATTGTGTGATTGTAAACTCATGGCCCCAAAACAAGGGTTAAGAAGGTGTTAGATTGATAAAAACAAGAAGAGAGAGTGGAGGAAATTAGAGTACAATTATCACTTATATAAGAAAATGAGGAGAGAAACAAACGACTAGTTTTTTTTAAAAAGTGTGCTAAAATATAAACCTCAGGGGTAAATGGTGAATTAAGTTTGTAACAGACACTTGACGCCAGGGTTACGTCTGTACTTTTTTCAAACCTCAGGGGTACCAGGTGAATTGTTGAAAACGCGAGGGTACCAGGTGAATATTGTGAAACCTCAGGAGTACCTGGTGAAAAAAACCGTAATAATGAACTTTATAAATAAAACTTAGTCAACTACAAAGTCAACTCCAAAAGTCAAACCAACAAAGTCAAAGTCAAACTTAAAACCAAAGTCAACTACGAAAAGCATAGACTTAAAGTATGATAAATAGTCTAACAAGCTCTCCAATCCCGAACCCAATGATGCATCACTTTCAAACATGTAGATAAACAATGCACTATTGATTCCTAGAGACTGCTCACCAAAATGGGTCATCACAGGTTCAATAAGGCATAGCCATGATCAACATACACAAACAAAAGCATGTAATCAGCAAAGTTGAGTACTACATACTAAATAAATAAACAATCCTAAATGATACTAATAAGTAATAAACAAGAATAGATAATAATATAATAACTTGCAGATAACTTTTACTGAATTAACTTTATAACAACATTATTATTACTTTGAATGGAATAGTCAATGGACCGAGTTGTCTAACTAAAACCAGTCTTCCCTTTGGAAGACGAAATACGGACGCGACTCTGTATTCCCATGACCTACGATATCGAGGAACCTTTTAAATAAAAATGGGACTCGGTGAGCAATCCAGTCCCAGGAAAAGCCATGGGCTACCACCATGTACTCCAACTCCTAATTGTCCAACACTTCAGACGTGCACAAGTCTAAAGCTACTGTTATCCAAGTTTCACTTTACATGATTAACCAGTTATTACTTGTTATGACTCACAAGTAAAACAAACATTATAATCATTCAACAATCATAAACTTCCCTTTTTATCTTAGGATTAGATAAGTGATCACACAACTTAACAACCCAAGATCAATTCCAACTTTAATCCAAACTTCCTTTTATTTGTTGAACCTAGCTAACAACTAAACTAACTTTCATAGGTATAAAATATCAACTTACCAAATAAAGGCCCTCGGTCCTTATAAAGCAGTGAAATATTCAAAAGGAAACAAATGATCAATCATGATCCAAACCAATACATATATTAATTCCCTCATGTGAATTAATAAAATAAAGTTCCCAACCAAATGCTTGCATCAAACTTCGATACAAACATAATATAAATCTCATTAATCAGCATGTTTCACACAACGGCATAAAACATGCAAATCCAACATAATAGAAATCATATATAAACTCAACATAGTTCCTATACATGAAACTATATAATTCTCATCCTTAAAATCATGATACTAATCCAATCAACATAGGTATGTACTTACCTTGTGTAGACAATTTGAGAGGTCATTTTAACAGCCTTAAAAGTGGCCTAGAGAAAATTCTCGGCCTAAAACAACCAATATAAATTCCCAATCAATCCTTTATGAATTTACAGCAACAATAAAATACTTTAGACCCTTCTTAAAAGTGTTTAAAAACCTTTCCCATAATAAAACTTGATTATTAAACCTCCTAGAATAGTACTTACTACACTAGTTGTTAAAACTCATCAAAAAACTCCATATTAATACTCCCTTTAAATTTTCAGCAATATATTATAAGTTAAAACTCCCTTAAAACATATTTAAACATAGTTATAATCATAAAAATAACCAATTTCATAAACTATAATAAACCACTATGATTTCCCAATCTTTAAAACCCTAAAAATTCATGCTTTGATAATTAAAAATCCAATTCAAACCTAATATGCAAATCTGAATTTTTATTTCTTCAATACATAAATTATATAAACTTAGATTCATAAATAAATCATCAAACTAAAGCTTTTAAACATAATCATACTAAAAACAAATCTTAAAAACATAAACTTTGAATAAAACTTGAGGAGGAAGAAAAGTAATCAAACCAAAGCAAAGGAAATAGGAAGAAGAAACGCTGACGGGGCAACGACGGCTTCCGGCGGTCGGTGAACGACCGTCGGAACAGCAGCAGCCGGCGAAGAACAAAGAGTGAAGGCCGAAGGAGAGCGAGGACGAAAACCGAAGAGAGAGAAAAGAAATAGGAGAATCGAAATTGTGGGAGGAAGGAGGAGAGAGAAAATAATTGTGTGGGGAAAATTGGAGATTTATGGGGTTTTTATAGGTTCACCTTGTGGGCTTAGGAAAAGGTAATTGGGCTCAAACTAGAATTCCTTTTCCAAGTCTAAAAGTGTTTGGGTTCCTCAAACCCATTCAGGAATCATTTTCCAAATCCAAAAACGTTTCAAACATTTTAAATATTTTTCAAAGCATGACTTAATAAATTTTTTTGACTTCCATAAATCATTAAAATAATTCCTTTGACTTTCAAATAATCAACCTTTGAATAAATAAATTATTTAAATACTAAATATACTTAAATATAAATAACTATACGTTAAAATATATTTATAAAATTCATAAATTTACGGGGGATTACACTCTAGGACAGTTTTAAGGACATGTTCACGGGTTTCCACTACAGTTTGACAGAAGGGGAAATTAGAATTATCACTTACTCTCCGTTTATGCAGGGAGGATTTAGATGGTATACTATTCCACAGATAAGCCCAGAGAAAGTTTTGGATTTTAGGGTGGCAAGGAGCTCCCCAGATGTTGTTCCATTTCAGCTCATGGTTAAGGGAAGTAGGCAAACCTTGTTGCCATTCCTCTCTATAAATCTTTTTTGAATCGAAAATTTTTCCTTTGGCTGCCCAACATATGAGAGTATCCTCCTGGTCAGGTTAAAGGTTGTATTTTGAAATCCACAGGGATATATTTGGGGGGGGAAGAGGCATGGATAACTCGTCAAGATTCCAAACGTTGTGGTTGATGACACTAACCACTTTCCTACTAACTCGTCATACTTAAAACTTATGATGTCTATTTGTTGACAATTTTTTATTTGTTCACACATATACCTCATCCGTTTACAAATAATTGCATAATTTGCATAATATTTACTATTCACTGCTTACACTTTGATTGTCTTTGGTGATTTATATATTAGGCACAACATAGTCTTGTGGGATGTTATTAGATTCGTCTCGGTATATATATTTTTTTACACCAACTTCTTATAATTTTTACTTATTGATAAAGATATTAATATCTGAAGCCATACATCAGCAAACGTAAAAATATAAAATAGTTCAACTATTTTTAGACAGATGAAGTGTATATACAGTTTCTATTGGCTCATAGGCCGCACAGCCCACAAGCCATAGAGTCCTGATAAAACGATATCAGATATGGGTAACTTTGCCCATATAAGGGGTAAGTTCGTCAATTCAAGTGGTTTACTAAGATGGGATTGTAAAATTATGGGAATGGCGTATTCCCTCTCATTCCCTGAAGTTAGTTTAATAATAATTTTGAAAAGTGTGCCATCCTCTCTCCAAACCCAGTTGAGCTCTTCAACCTCACTCTTCAACCTCACTCTTCAACCCACTTCTCCAATGAGTTGTAAGTTGATGGTGGTTGCCGGAAAATTCGCAGGAAAGAGGCACGAATTCACGATGTGGTTGGTGAATTGAAGGTATGTTTAATTTCTTGAAAATTGTGTGGGTTTAATTCATGAAATTTCGTGGGTTTTATTAAATTTCAAGGGTTTAATTCATGAAATTGCATGTCTTAATTTTCTAGACATCTCTTAATTTCGTGTATTATAACTGACATTTTGTTAAATTTCATTGAAATTGAGTGGGTTTTGTTAAATTTTAAGAAATTGAGTGGGTTTTGTTAAATTTCAAGAAATTAAGTGGGTTAAATTCAAAAAAAATCGTGGTTGTACAAGGTTTAAATAAGATGAGAGAGGAAGCCAAAAATTTCGTGCTAAATGTGGTGGTGTTATTTGTTATTTGAAGAGTTTATTTTGGTAATATATATAATACCCATATTGTATTAATTGTAGTATAGTAAAAGTTGATGTTTTTTATGTCTTTACCACTTTAATTTCCATGAACTTGAATGAAATTTTGTGATTTTTAGTTGCAGTGATTCATACTAATATGACTTATTTTCGAATTTGTATAATTCATACAATTCAACGATGAAAATTTTCAATTTTAAGGGATTTTTTTCAATTTATATGCTAACAAACACATGTGCTAGTTTATCAAATTGAATGAAACCCAATTTTTAATTTTTACTCAATACTTTGTGAAATTTTGGTAGTTAGTGATTGTTAACATGTTAGTAGTTGGGTATTGGCCAATCCATCATTACTTGGATCTTATTTTAATCCATTGCTACTCACAATTTTGCTGACATTATCATTGCTTGTGCTGAAATTATATGTCCCAAAAAAGCCACTTCCATCTTGCGAAACTCACACTTTTGTTTGGTGGCATATAATTTTGAATGAAATATTACATATATAGTTAGTATACTTTATTTAATATTGGTAAATCAGCATATATAATTGACTATGAAATATTGGATTGTCCGTAGGGTTGTTCTCGGAATTTGGGGCATTGTTGTTTTAATAGGGCCATGAAGAGATCGAAAGTCATGAAAGAATGTAAAAGGAAGAAGAAAACCAAGGTATAGCTATTTTTTAACCATGTTTATGAACATAGAGCACCTTACATTGGTGTTAGAATGTAACTTAATTTTTTTCCCTTCTTCTTAGGCGGAGGAAGTGGATGGTGTAAACTACATAATTGATGTATTGTGTTCCTATAAGAGAATATTGTGTTTATAATTACTAGTATTGTGTTGGGTCCTATCTTAACCATATCTTCTGTATTACTATAATCACTAGTGGAAAAAAGCCTAAGGGCTACGGTCAAAAGTGGCCTAAGGGCTGCGTTTTTTGACCGCAGCAATTAGAGTAGCAGCCCTTAATATATAGGAAGCCCTTAATATATAGGAAGGGCTGCGGTTACGAACCGCAGCCCTTGCATTATTAAGGGCTGCGGTCGTAAGAAAACCGCAGCCCTTATCCATAAAAGGGCTGCGGTTAACTGGGGAAAACCGCAGCCCTTGAATACTTAAGGGCTGCGGTTTTCCCGATTAACCGCAGCCCTTATATGGCTAAGGGCTGCGGTTTTCTCTATTAACCGCAGCCCTTTTGGTAATAAATTTTTTTAAAAAAAATTCAGCTCTATATATAATATTATATATGCGCTCGTTCCCTGTGTCGCTGGTTCCTTGCTGCTTTGCTTTGTACCATATTACAAACCTCATAATGCATATATATATAGAGTTCCCAATTATATATGTAATAATTCTATATATATAATAAATAATGTTAAAGAGTACATATTAAGGCAAATATTAATTCTAATACAAAAAGCTACATTAACGCAACAACCAAATAGCTTGCCAACTTGTTTCGAACTTCTAGCTAGTTCTTGCAAAATCCTAACCAATGTATCATAGACAATCTTCACAAATGTAGGTAGCCAACTTGTTTCGAACTTCATCCAACTCTTCAATTGTGAATTCATCCAACCTTGGTGCGTCGTTATCCATGTAAACCTTGCAATAATATGAATATAATAAATTAATAAGATGAAGTTAAACATTTACAATATATAATAACAACTAACTCTTGCAAAAGATTAGAAGTTCAATTTTTAGGTTCGTTTCGGGGTCGTTTTTTGTGAATTTGAGCTATTTTACTTCCCAAAACTACCTACAAGTTACACATAGGAGTAAAACTAACACACACCACTTACTTTATGCATAGTTGAAGTATATAAGTCACACTTAGGTACAAAAGATTAGAAGTTTAATTTTTAGGTTCGTTTCGGGGTCGTTTTTTGTGAATTTGAGCTATTTTACTTCCCAAAACTACCTACATGTTATATATAGGAGCAAAACTAACACACGCCACTTACTTTATGCATAGTTGAAGTGTTAATGTCATATTTTGGTGCAAAAGATTAGAAGTTCAATTTTTAGGTTCGTTTCGGGGTCGTTTTTTTGAATTTTAGCTATTTTACTTCCCAAAACTACCTACAAGTTACACATAGGAGCAAAACTAACACACACCACTTACTTTATGCATAGTTGAAGTGTTAATGTCATATTTTGGTGCAAAAGATTAGAAGTTCAATTTTTAGGTTCGTTTCGGGGTCGTTTTTTGTGAATTTGAGCTATTTTACTTCCCAAAACTACCTACAAGTTACACATAGGAGCAAAACTAACATACACCACTTACTTTATGCATAGTTGAAGTGTTAATGTCATATTTTGGTGCAAAAGATTAGAAGTTTAATTTTTAGGTTCGTTTCGGGGTCGTTTTTTGTGAATTTGAGCTATTTTACTTCCCAAAACTACCTACAAGTTACACATAGGAGCAAAACTAACACACACCACTTACTTTATGCATAGTTGAAGTCTATATATCATACTTTGGTTCAAAAGATTAGAAGTTTAATTTTTAGGTTCGTTTCGGGGTCGTTTTTTGTGAATTTGAGCTATTTTACTTTCCAAAACTACCTACATGTTATATATAGTAGCAAAACTAACACACACCACTTACTTTATGCATAGTTGAAGTGTTAATGTCATATTTTGGTGCAAAAGATTAGAAGTTCAATTTTTAGGTTCGTTTCGGGGTCGTTTTTTGTGAATTTGAGCTATTTTACTTCCCAAAACTACCTACAAGTTACACATAGGAGCAAAACTAACACACACCACTTACTTTATGCATAGTTGAAGTGTTAATGTCATATTTTGGTGCAAAAGATTAGAAGTTCAATTTTTAGGTTCGTTTCGGGGTCGTTTTTTGTGAATTTGAGCTATTTTACTTCCCAAAACTACCTACATGTTACACATAGGAGCAAAACTAACACACACCACTTACTTTATGCATAGTTGAAGTGTTAATGTCATATTTTGGTGCAAAAGATTAGAAGTTCAATTTTTAGGTTCGTTTCGGGGTCGTTTTTTGTGAATTTGAGCTATTTTACTTCCCAAAACTACCTACAAGTTACACATAGGAGCAAAACTAACACACACCACTTACTTTATGCATAGTTGAAGTGTTAATGTCATATTTTGGTGCAAAAGATTAGAAGTTTAATTTTTATGTTCGTTTCGGGGTCGTTTTTGTGAATTTGAGCTATTTTACTTCCCAAAACTACCTACAAGTTACACATAGGAGCAAAACTAACACACACCACTTACTTTATGCATAGTTGAAGTATATAAATCACACTTAGGTACAAAAGATTAGAAGTTTAATTTTTAGGTTCGTTTCGGGGTCGTTTTTTGTGAATTTGAGCTATTTTACTTTCCAAAACTACCTACATGTTATATATAGTAGCAAAACTAACACACACCACTTACTTTATGCATAGTTGAAGTGTTAATGTCATATTTTGGTGCAAAAGATTAGAAGTTCAATTTTTAGGTTCGTTTCGGGGTCGTTTTTGTGAATTTGAGCTATTTTACTTCCCAAAACTACCTACAAGTTACACATAGGAGCAAAACTAACACACACCACTTACTTTATGCATAGTTGAAGTGTTAATGTCATATTTTGGTGCAAAAGATTAGAAGTTCAATTTTTAGGTTCGTTTCGGGGTCGTTTTTTGTGAATTTGAGCTATTTTACTTCCCAAAACTACCTACATGTTACACATAGGAGCAAAACTAACACACACCACTTACTTTATGCATAGTTGAAGTGTTAATGTCATATTTTGGTGCAAAAGATTAGAAGTTCAATTTTTAGGTTCGTTTCGGGGTCGTTTTTTGTGAATTTGAGCTATTTTACTTCCCAAAACTACCTACAAGTTACACATAGGAGCAAAACTAACACACACCACTTACTTTATGCATAGTTGAAGTGTTAATGTCATATTTTGGTGCAAAAGATTAGAAGTTTAATTTTTATGTTCGTTTCGGGGTCGTTTTTTGTGAATTTGAGCTATTTTACTTCCCAAAACTACCTACAAGTTACACATAGGAGCAAAACTAACACACACCACTTACTTTATGCATAGTTGAAGTATATAAATCACACTTAGGTACAAAAGATTAGAAGTTTAATTTTTAGGTTCGTTTCGGGGTCGTTTTTTGTGAATTTGAGCTATTTTACTTTCCAAAACTACCTACATGTTATATATAGTAGCAAAACTAACACACACCACTTACTTTATGCATAGTTGAAGTGTTAATGTCATATTTTGGTGCAAAAGATTAGAAGTTCAATTTTTAGGTTCGTTTCGGGGTCGTTTTTTGTGAATTTGAGCTATTTCACCTCCCAAAACTAGCTACATGTTACATGCTACAATTTCCAAAATAAACTAATTCTTACCTATCAATTTAATCTAAATTAAATAAACTAATTAGTTACATACCTTTTGAAGATAATCGATGTCGGTACAACGGTTGACTATATCAAACATGTACCGCAAGTACGTAATAGCCACAATCAACACCATTCTTTTGTTGCGGACACTGAAATTCACCAAATTTAAACATCCAAAAACATTCATGTTAAATTTAAAGTATATGAAAATAAATGGTTAGACATAAGATTCACCAAAGTAGTTACCTCAACTGATATCCAAAGAGGAGCTTTTCCTAATCGAAGTCCAAGTCCATAATGGTGCTTCATCACACTACATCAATACATTATAAGATGTTTATTTTATATATATATATATATATATATATATATATATATATATATATATATATATATATATATATATATATATATATATATATAAATATAAATGTGTAATATTAGGTACACATATTGTTCTAGTTAAGTTACCTATTCAATAGTGACTTGACTAGTAAGCTCCGTGGTGGTTGTCGACGAAGAGAATCAAAGTGGTAAACGTGATTATTTGACAAACATATCACAATGAGCGTCCAATGGAGACTATATAAGGAAATAATATAAAGTTACTTATTCAACAATTCGGTGAATTTTGTTATCGATATATATGGAACAAGAAGGCAAGTTATCTAAACAAGATAATAAAGTTATAGAAAATAAAGTAAAGCATCAAGTTTGGTGTAACAAGCTTACGCTTCAATATATGGAACAAGGATGAACTTCTCTTCTAACCGATGTGATTGTTTGAAACTAGTATCGAGATATTCTTTCACATCGGTTTTGTTTTTTAAACAATTGTCATCTCGCATCATACTTGGACATAACCAACCAATCTTTGTCTCACTCATTTTTTCATTCAATTCGGTACACAATAACTTTGAGAAATTAAAGCATATAATAAAAAGTCAACATACATGTATGGAAGTTGAAAATTATTATAAACTTGTAAAGTAAGATATGTATATGTATCACCTCATGAAAGCTTGTATCATTGTTCCACTCAACATTTCTCCACGTAAGAATTCTTTAACATCGTCTTTGGAAATCCATGTAGATGACTCGTCGGCGTAGTTGAATTGTTCCTTCCCCAAAGGAACATGTATTGGAGCATTCTCGGGCAAATCGCTAACACACTCATGCAACCAATAACATGCCTTAGTAAGGCCTTGCACCACCAACGGCTCGAGAAGTGGATTGTTTGACATACTAACTTGGTCATCGAACACAATTGGTTCAATTTCAGCACGTCCAATTGCCTCCTTAGCCATCTTGTTTTGTGAACCGACCTTTTTAGCCTTCGGTCATGTGAACCAGCCTTCCTTGAAACCTATTAAAAAGTAATAATAAGAATATTGTTCACTTATTATTTATATGACATAGAAAAGTAATATAATCAGAGTTGATTATTACATAAACTAACGCATATATATATGTATGTTTATCGGTGTACCTCATCTGAAAATCGCACCCATGCACGCGGCCACAGAACATAACTACCATGGGCGTCACTCAGTGTATGTAGACTAACCTCCGGTTTTGGCATCGGAAGACCTAAGTCTTCAAAACCGGGCTCAATGTAGTCGATGCTCACCACATAGTGATCATTGTTCACTATCTGGTGATGCACTCGTACTCGATCACCAGGAGGTTGTGCATGGCCACTAGCTACCACAATCAGACTATCAGAATCTTTTTCTTGAACTAATAGTCGGCATGGGGTCTCCTCCTTTGAATCAAAACAAGTCATTAATAGTTAATTGCGATGAAACAACATATTTAGAATTGCATGCACTTAGGGACAATACATAGTTAATTAATAAAGCACGGTGATTAAGCGTGATAAATTAAACCAAATACGGTGATTACCTTCAACTCGGGTATTGGTGGATCGGGTGCGCGGTATCGTTTGATTATCGATGTTTGTGGAACACCGATCGGCTGGCTAGATGGAACATCACTACCTTTCTTCAATGGGAAGGTCGGTAAACCCATTTGCTCCATCATAGCATTGAAGTTATGTGTCATCTCCTCTCTAAGCTCCTCCCGAATTGCGAGATTTGATAGCCTCCACATCTACCGACGCCGAATTCACGCTACTTGCACTTGATTTTGACGTTGTCGTGTATTGTTCACCATATACCTTTCGCACGCCGAGGCGGACACCTCCCACGCCCTCACACGACCACTATGGTCCTTTCCTAGAGTTTCGTGCAAAGCATCCATGTGTGCGGTAGGAGTGAAATCACCTGTTGCCTCCTTTTCCTTTAATCCGATCTACAAATAAAACAACATAAATTAGACGTTAAAATTTTTCAAAAAACAAAACAAGGCGGCGCCGGCCCGGCCAGTAGCTGCCCGGCGAGTTTGCTGCCGATGGCGCTGGCCGCACTGGCTCTTTGCTGCGGCGGGGGCCATGCCAGGGGGTGGGGGCGAGTGGGGGGGGCTGGGCCGTGTAGGGGAGGGCAAGGGGGACCAGTGTAGGGGGCAGTGGGGGGACCGTGTAGGGGGGTGGGGGGGACTGTGGGGGCGTGTAGGGGCGTGGGGGGAGCGGTGGGGGGCAGGGAAGTGCAGGGGGCAAAGCGTGTAGGGGCGATGGGGGGACTGCGTAGGGGGGCGGCGCGGCGAGGCTGCCCGGTAGGCCGGCGGCGGTGGCGGCCCGGCCCGGTTTTGCTGCCGATGGCGGCTTTGGCTGGCACTCGTCCACCGGGCTTGCTGCGGCGGCGGGGCCGTGCAAGGGGGGCGTGGGGGGGGACTGTGTATGGGGGGAAGTGCGGGTGTGGGGTGTGGGGGGGTGGGGTTACTTGAATAATGGATATAAACGAAAACATATCAAATTAGCAAAATAAGCCTAAAATGATATTTACGTTCCCGAAATCCGACCAACAACAAAGTAGCACCTATAAATCTACTTAATAGCAATATTTTAGGTTATATTATCATGTTTCACAAGAAATTGGAGCCCAATGACTCAAACTATTCGAAAATGACATGAAATGGCCGAAATAGGCCTAAAATGATATTTACGTTCCCGAAATCCGACCAATAATAAAGTAGAACCTATAAATCTACTTAATAGCAATATTTTAGGTTATATTATCATGTTTCACAAGAAATTGGAGCCCAGTGACTCAAACTATTCGAAAATGACATGAAATGGCCGAAATAGGCTCGAAATGATATTTACGTTCCCGAAATCCGACCAATAACAAAGTAGAACCTATAAATCTACTTAATAGCAATATTTTAGGTTATATTATCATGTTTCACAAGAAATTGGAGCCCAGTGACTCAAACTATTCGAAAATGACATGAAATGGCCGAAATAGGCCTAAAATGATATTTACGTTCCCGAAATCCGACCAATAATAAAGTTGAACCTATAAATCTACTTAATAACAATATTTTAGGTTATATTATCATGTTTCACAAGAAATTGGAGCCCAGTGACTCAAACTATTCGAAAATGACATGAAATGGCCGAAATAGGCCTAAAATGATATGTACTTACAATAGCATTGGCTATCTTTTAAGGTAACGGGATCGGGTAACACTCTGTTTCCCTTTGCATCAACCCCATGCATCGAACACCACCAATCAAGGACCCCGTCCGGTTGACGAGCCGGTGTAGGCGATGTGGTTGTAGAGGTAGGTGTCGTTGTCGAATCCTGTGTGGGGTAATGGGCAAACATCCACTTTTTTCTCGCCTGATCGTAGGAATGGGCACCCAAATGATGATATATTTCCTTGCTTTTGCACTCGCGCTTTTTTTCTCACGTCTTGCCTGAAAAAACACATAATTACAAACAAAAGATTAGGTGTTATATACAATCATACTCGAGCTAAGTGTGGTAAATATAATTAAAATCCTTTGCTTACAACGACTTCGGGGTAGTATTTTTGGCAACAAATGCTTCCCACTCTTCGGGTTTGATATTTCTCCATATTTGATATGGTAATGTGGTGGGTTCCTCTGAATTTTCCAATGCGGCCTCGGCTTCGATTTGCTTTTCTCCCCCATAAATTTTCTTCTTCTTTGTACCCGTTCTTTTCCTCCGCTTAGTAATCCAACCGGACACTAACTTAGCCTTGAAATCTCGAAATCTCTGAGCAAGCGCGGATAAAAATAGATTCTTCTTGGCTTCATCATCTTCGATATTGAAGAGATTCTACAAAAAAAACGAACAAAAATATTAGTTTCCACATTTGTTGTAATAGATTAAATTTTATCATTAGTACTACATACACATACATTTATTAAAATAAGAAACTAAATGGTAGTATGAAACTTACCATAGTGTCATTCCATAGTAATTTCTTCATCCCCTCGGGCACCTCTTGCCATGAATGCAAAATGGAGAGCCTCCGAACACAAAGGCCAATATGTTTGGCATACTTAGAACGCCACACACCACAAGGTTGACCCAAGTTATCGTACTCTAAAGTCATATGCAAGTGAGTAGCACTTATTGACTTTGTAGGTCCTCTTCCCTTTCTCTTTTTCATCACTTTCGATTTTCTTTGTTGTTGATTTGTTTGTAACTCCCGTTGTTGACCTTCTTTCCTACAAACTTGTTGTGCTTTCACAATTGTACCACTTTTTGGATGAAGTTCTTGAAGATCTCGATCTTCGAGATCACCTTTATCTGGGTCCTTCCTCACATCATAAGATTCATCCTCGGTTGTGTGTTCACTAGTCGTCATCTCATCCATATGTAGTAATTATCCCTGCAATTATAAACACATAGAAATTAATATATATGTACAAGTTAAAAAAAAATAACAAATTGATTAAGGACCAACAATAATGGAACATCGGAAATCGTGGGCCACTAGCTACTCCCCCTTGCACATCCCCGCGGCGGCGGCAGCGCTGCCGCGGGGGATGTGCAGGGGAAGTAGCTAGGGGGTTGGACGGGGGAGCGGGGGTTGTGCAGGGGGGAAGTAGCTAGGGGTTGGACGGGGAGGGAGTGGGGGGCTGTGCAAGGGGGGGGACCGGGGCTGTGCAAGGGGGGGAAGTAGCTAGGGGCTGGACGGGGGGATCGGGCCGGTGCGGGGGGGACCGGGGGCTGTGCGAGGGGGGGCCTAAAATGATATTTATTTTCCCGAAATCCAACCATCAACAAAGTAGCTCGTATAAATCTACTTAATAGCAACATTTTAGGTTATAAGATCATATTTCACAACAAATTGGATTACCATGACTCGAAATACACGAAAATGACATGAAACGGCCGAAAAAGGCTTAAAATGACGTTTACTTTCCCAAAATCCAACCATGAACAAAGTAGCACCCATAAACCTATTTCGTAGTCGTATTTTATGCAATATTATTACATTCAACAAGAAATTGGAGTCACATGACTCGAAATACACGAAAACGACATGAAACGGACGAAATAGGCCTAAAATGACCCTTACTTTCCCAAAATCCAACCAACAACAAAGAAGCACCTATAAACCTACTTAGTAGTCGTATTTTATGCAATATTATCACATTCAACAAGAAATTGGATTACCATGACTCGAAATACACGAAAATGACATGAAACGGCCGAAATAGGCTTAAAATGACGTTTACTTTCCCGAAATCCAACCATGAACATAGTAGCACCTATAAACCTACTTTGTAGTCGTATTTTATGCAATATTATTACATTCAACAAGAAATTGGATTATCATGACTCGAAATAAACGAAAATGACATAAAACGGACGAAATAGGCCTAAAATGACCCTTACTTTCCCGAAATCCAACCAACAACAAAGTAGCACCTATAAATCTACGTAATAGTCATATTTTTGGCTATATTATTATATTCAACAAGAAAATTGAGTCACATGACTCGAAATATATGAAAATGACATGAAATGGACGAAATAGAGATAAACCCGAGTATATGTCTCATGATTTGTTGACCTTCCGCCGTTTCTTAGGAGTTTCAACATGTATCCCTTCGGTGTGATCAACACGCATATAGTTCTCGGACATATTTACATCATCTTCCACGCTATTTTCGGGATAGGTAAAAGTTGGGATGTCCTCAAATGCATCATACTCTTCCTCATCCTCAACATCACCAATGCCCGAATACTCCTTTTGCCGGGTACAACAATTGACCACTTATTATCGGCGGGATTAGTTACATAGAATACTTGTTTAGCTTGTGATGCAAGTACAAATGGCTCTTCGGTCTCACGTAGACGACCCATGTCCACAAGAGTGAATCCGCAAGGATCATCTTTTTTTACGCAACGTCGATTATCATCAACCCAATTGCAACAAAAGAGACAAATATGAAAAGCCGAGTAGTCAAGCTCCCATATTTCTTGAATTCGCCCATAATAGTTGGTGGCGGCAAGAACGGGAGACTTATCTTTCGAGCTTGCGTATTGTGTAGATGACGCCACAAGTGAAACACCACTATTTTGTCGCGATGTCGACTTAAGATCTTGACGTTCGGTCCAAAACGTATACCCGTTAATATCATAACCCTCATAAGAGTGTACTGATTCACGAGGACCAAATGCTAACCACTTATCTTGTTTTGAAACATTTTCATTTAAATCATCCACTACTCGATGATGAAACCAATCAATGAACGTCTTATTATGCATTTGCGTCAATGCCCTTATTCCTTTTCCAGGGTTGCTAACACGTAATTCCTCCATATGCTCATTTAAATAAGGATGGACAGCTGCCACGTGATGCAACACAACTAAGTGAGCTTGTGTACGCTTGTCGACAGAAGGTGAGATCAATTTTGAGCCAATCGTACCCTTGCCCTCGAGTCCGCCCTCGTGTCGAGATATCGGAACGCCAATAGGATCAACACCAAGAACATACTCGCCACAAAATTACCGACCTCTTCAGCCACAATCCCTTGAATAATGCTACCTTCTGGTTGTGCAAGATTTCGAACTTTATCCTTCAAAGTACCCATATATCTCTCAAAAGGATAGCACCACCTCAAAAACACTGGACCACACAGCTTAATTTCTCGAACTAGATGGACAATGAGATGGACCATAATGTCAAAGAATGCGGGGGGAAAAAACATCTCAAATTTGCATAGAGTTTCAACTACTCTGGCCTGCAAAGAATCGAGGGTCGACGGTTCTAGGACTTTGCTGCATATTGTATGGAAAAATGAACAAAGTTCGGTAATGGTGTGCCTCACATGCTTCGGAAGTATCCCACGAATTGCAATCGGTAAGAATACTTGCATCATGACATGACAATCGTGAGATTTCATACTCGATAACTTCAACTCACCATTTAAGGTAACAAATCGCTTCATATTCGATGAGTACCCAGTTGGAACCTTAATACCATACAATGACTCGCAAAAAATCCGTTTCTCAGCTTTCGACAGCGTGTAGCAAGCTGGGGGCAAATAATTCTTCTCCGAATCATCCACCTTTTTTCTTTTCCCAATTTCCTCATCAAGCCCTTCCTCCACTACTTTCTTTTTCCTTCCCGCCCTTTTTTGAGCCCACAACTCCGGTCGAAGCTTATTTTTTTCCAAGTGAAGACGTGACGCTTTAACATCCTTTGTCTTACCCGGAATATTCATAAGTGTCGCAAGAATTGCATCACAAACATTCTTCTCAATGTGCATGACATCCAAACAATGTCTGACTTTTAAATCTTCCCAATATGGGAGTTTCCAAAAAATAGACTCCTTTTTCCATAATCCTGTAGTTCCATCAACGTCATTCGCAGGTTTACCATAGATCGTTTCAATGCCCTTAACCTGATTATAAACTTCAGTACCAGTTAATGGTCTACGAGCAACTTCCTCTTCAACCGTCCCATCGAAGGCCTTTTTCTTAAATCGATAGGGATGGTCGCGTCTAAGGAGCCTTCGTGTGCGCATATAGACATGTTTGCAGCCCTTAATGTGTGTAGACTTCATGTCATCTATACAAATCGGGCACGGTTTTTTTCCTTTGGTATTATACCCAGATAAGTTCCCATAAGCTGGAAAGTCGTTCATTGTACAGAAAAGCATGGCACGCAGAGTGAACATCTCATTAGCATACGCATCAAATACCGACACTCCTTCGTTCCACATCTTATGTAAATCTTCAATAAGTGGTTGAAGGTATACATCTATGTCATTTCCAGGTTGTTTCGGCCCCGATATGAGAAGCGACAACATGATGTACTTGCGTTTCATGCACAACTAAGGAGGCAAGTTATAAATCACTAAAACTACGGCCATGTACTATGCTGAGAACTAAGATTGCCAAAGGGATTCATGCCATCCGTACATAATCCAAGCCTCAAATTCCTATCCTCGTTACCAAACGGCTTATGCACCCTATTGATACTTTTCCACTCGGGGAATCGGCCGGATGCTTCAAAGAAACCGTCTTTCTTCCTACGATCGCATGCCACCGCATATTCTTCGCATCTTTTTTTATTGAGAACATGCGCTTAAATCTAGGTATTATGGGAAGATACCACAACACCTTAGCTGGTGGTCCTTCACTACCCCCGGCCCCTTCACGCTTGTACCTTGATAATCCACAACGTGGACACTCATCTAAATGCTCATACTCATTACGATAAAGCACACAATCGTTTGGACAAGCATGTATCCTCCCGGTACTCTAAACCGAAAGGACACATGAGTTTCTTAGCATAATAGTTCGACTTTGGCGAGATCATTTCCATCGGGGAGCATATCGGCTAAAACTTCCAACAACGACGTGAAACCGCAATCCGTCCAACCTCGCTTTCGACTTAATATTGAAGAGTGTTATCACAGCTGGAAAGTTTGGTGTACTTCGTACAACCTTGGATACAATGGCCTTTCGGCGGCCTCGAGACATAGACTCAAACATACGAGGTCGTTTGCAAGACCGATCTTCAACCTCTTGTATCATCTCGTCTACCCGATCTCTATCATCATCCCCATATTCATCATCACCATACTCACCATCCTCGAAATCATCACCTAATTTATCCTTCTCCTCTTCACATACATCGTTCATTATCCTACAACTTCTTGCATATCTCCCCTCCTCACCATGCCAAACCCATACGTGGTATTGAGGCCTAAACCCACGACGAAAGACATGCTCCCTAAGCAAATGAATACTACTAACCTTGCTCACATTTCCACAATCTAAACAAGGACAATAAAAGTCGACTGCTCCAGAAGATGCTTGATATTCTAATGCAGATTTACAAAATTCTGAGACCCCATTCACAAACTCAATCGATTCACGGCTACCATACATCCAAGTACGATCCATCTCATTCATGAAAACCTCTAATTAAACACAACCAATTATAAGTATCAATCATTTAAGCACATTCACATGCAAGACAATCACATATTGAAAACACGCACATACAAATGGAGGCTAAGAGAGTCACATGTGCAAATGTATGCATGCATCCGAAGGTCCTTATCACTCCAACCTAACCCATCTTTGGACGTTTAATCTCACTAGTGAATGTATGCCAACTCTTCAATTCTAAGGAAAATCCGGCGACATTTCCCTACGGTTCTCCAAGTACACAATGTAGATAATTGATTATCTACATATGTACACAGAGAACAATGTAGAGAAACGACAAGCCAAGACTTTCCTTAGAATTGAAAAGAAGACATACATTCACCACCTAAGTGAGATCAAACGTCCAAGGACAGTCCCAAACAGGGGGACTATTCAAGACTTACTCCTAGTGAGTAAGTCTTGAACGAGGTATCTAGGCATATGATTGATGATATGATGATTCATATAACTTATACATTTCATAGCTTAATTAAATTGTTTTCATCCAATCTCATATCAAGAAATATACATACACATATATAGATTGAATCTACATATACACAATAAATGAAGATATATAATGAATTGTCTTTATCATAAATACATACCAATAACAACTAATATGGAGATCGATCTCTATATATACTCTGCACTATCTCCTAGTTGATTTGCCGCTTCCAATATGCTAATATCTAGGACACATAAAACCGAAAAAATTGTTAGCATATAGTAAATGCAAAAATTATAAGAAATACATTCATATATATAAATTATCATATCTTACCCACATTGAAACACATTACAACTAACTTTTCTCATTTAAACTATTAACAAATTATAAATGAAATTTGTTTGCATTAAACTAAGTTAATAGCTAATGTAGCTAATCAAATAATTCAATTAACATATTTTCGGGTTCCGAAGCACGACCCTTTTGTATAACTTTTCTGCAATTTCAGTCCCACTCAAATGCAACCTTTAATTTCTCTCCCAAACGAATATATAAACATATTAGAAAATAAAAATCAAAATAATTAAAAAGGCAACCTTGAATTTCTTGAACAAATGCGTGAGAGAGGGTGGGCGCGCGAGGTGGGTGGCGCGCGGTGGGTGGCGCGCGGGTGGGTGGCGCACGGTGCGGTGGGTGGCGCGCACCAGCGGCAGGCGCTCAGGTGGCAGGGTGCGCAATCCGATGGCGTGGGTCTGCGTGGTGCGCTGGGGATGGCGCGTAGAAGGCTGCGTGGCGCGCACAGGACGGTGGACCGGAGCTCAGGGGGTGGTTGAATTCGAAAGCTAGGGCTCAGGGGTGGTTCAATTCGCAAGGGTTGGGCTCTAGGGGTGGTTCGCTGCTGTGCGTGGTGAGATAAATTTTCGCGAGTGATAAATTGGGTGGAGCGAGGGAATTAAATGAGAGCGCGAAATTGGGGGGAAAAAATAAAACAAAGGGGTCGCGGTTGTATGGAAAACCGCAGCCCTTCCATTAAGGGTTGCGGTTAGGCCCAAAACCGCAGCCCTTTATTGCACGAAGGGCTGCGATTTTGGGCCTAACCACAGCCCTTAATGGAAGGGCTGCGGTTTTCCATACAACCGCAGCCCTTTTACAACAGCAAATGGCTTTTTTTCCTCTAGTGAATTGTGCTCTTGAATGGGTTTGTTATGCCAATGATGTTAGGGTTTCTACAAATATTTTGACATCATGTTAAAACGAAGTACCAACTAGTGATTCATGTCGCGATTCTGTTATATTGTTGTTCATCCTTATTATGTTTGGGGTTTCTACAAATATATGTGACATTAATGTAAAACATAATAAAGGGCTGCACGATCGAACGTACCGACCAACGAAACGTCTTTTTTTAGTTTTGGGTAAGTCCAGGGTAGCTAATTCGTGTTATTCCATTATAAGGTTAGAGTTTCTACAAATAGGGTAACATTATTCAAAAACATAAACGAGGCCTAAATGATCGAACGAGCCACCGACTACTGATTCGTGTCGTGATTCGATTGTTCTTCCTAATTAAGTCTATGATCTTCAATAATACAAACGGTGAAGTGTATTCCCCTCCTAAAAAAAGAAGTCCTCCTTGTACAAGTGTGATGTAATTATTTATAGTTTAGGGGATAACATCATATAGCATGTGAAGATGTATTGTGTTCCCATAAGAGAATCTTGTGTTTATAATTAGTGGTATTGTGTTGGTCCCATCTTAACCATATCTTTGTAAATACCTACAATTGTGTTCAAGAATGGGTTTGTTATGTCAATGATGTTAGGGTTTCTACAAATATGGTGACGTTATTTTAAAACATAAAGAAGGCCTGAACGAGCGAACAAAGTATCGACTACTGATTCGTGTCGTGATTCGGTTGTATTGTTGTTCAACCTTCTCAGGTTTAGGGTTTCTACAAATATGGTGACATTATTTTAAAACATAATGAAGGCCTGAATGAGCGAACGAAGTGTGGGCTACTGCTTCGTGTCGTGATTCGATCGTATTGTTGTTCATCCTTCTTAGGTTCAAGGTTTCTACAAATATGGGGACAATTTTGTAAAACCTAAACGATGCCTTAACGATCAAACGACCTACCGACTACTGATATGTGTCGTGATTCGCTTGTGTTATTCTTCCTAATTCAGTTTATGACCTTGAATAATCAATTATTTGATAAATACTATAAACATTGCAAATTGAAGACATTGAATAATTATGACATAAATATGCTAAAAAGTAAACTATATTGTGTTTTTGGATAACAAAATTACGTTTTAAAGTAAAAATATTGTGTTCCGATCGGCTACCATTCTTTATCAATTAATTGTAAAGAATTTAAAACGTTTGTACATCTAAATCACGAAATAATAATGTTGTGAAACTTAATAAAGGCCTAAACAATCGAACGAAGTAGCGACTAATGATTTGTGTCGTGATTCGCTTTTGTTGTTGTACCTTTTTAAGTCTAGGGTCTTCAATAATCAATTAAATATTATTAAACATAATCAATGGCTAAACGAACGACCTAACTACCAACTAGGGTTCGTACAGATATGGTGACATTTATGGTTTTAATAATTAAAGGCATTCAATAATCAATAAAATGTTATAAGTTACCAACAATTGTACATATAAGTCATTAAAAAAATATGTTTTTCTTATTACAGAAGAATTATGTTTGAAAGTAACCATATTATGTTCCCTTACACAAAAATTATGTTTTAAAGTAACCATATTGTGTTCCCATAATCTGGGTTGTGTTTCCCACTACAAGCAAATTTAAATGCTCTAAATTGGGCCATATATTATTTACCCACTCAATATTAAATATTTGTTGTTGTTAGTGTGGTTAAAATAAAATGTATCCCTATTTATGTCAACTTATGGTTTTTATAATCAATTTACGATCCTAAGGACTTTAATAATCAATGCATTATTAAGAAATACCTACAATTGTACATTTTAGTCATTAAATATTTATGTTTTGTTATAAGGGAATTATGTTTGAATTAAAATAACCATATTTATTTTATTACAAAAGAATTATGTTTCAAAGTAACTATATTGTGTTCCCACTAATTGAGATTGTGTTTCACCAATCAATTAAGGGTCATTAAATATTTATGTGTTGTTATACAAAAATCATGTTTGTAAGTAATCATCTTGTGTGTTGTTACAAAGAATTATGCTTCAAAACTTACTATATTGTCTTCCCACTTATTGGGATAGTGTTTCCCACTACAAGCAATTTTCACCAATATTCATTGGTGAATTGACCCACTATATTTTAAATATTTGTTGGTGTTATTGTACTTGAAATAAATTGGCACTAATGTTTGTGTTGTGTAACATAGTACTTTTGATCTGTGGAAATTTACCGTTTAAGTAACAAAAATTTACAAAATGTCAACACAACAAAAATGCAACATGTTACTATCATGTTATATTAGAAACAAATAGTGCTTTATAGTAAGCATATCACAAATATGGTGAGATAATTGTAAAACACAAGTAACATCTGAAGGGTCGAATTACGGCGTAGGGTTTCGTCTAGTTATTTGGTTATATTGTTGTGTTAAATGGAACGATCATCTAGGGTTTTAAGGTAAATTTGGTTTCGTCTCATTATTTGGTTTTATCTAGTGCCAAAAATTGCAAAAAAATGTGTTATGTAACATAGTACTTGTGGTTTCGTCTCGTTATTTGGTTGTATTAAGTTCAGATAAGTTTCAATTAGGTCCACTCAGGTCAATAAATTCCAATCAGGTCCAATAAGTTCCAATCAGGTGCAATAAGTTCCAATCAGGTCTAATCAGGTCCAATAAGTTCCAATAAGGTCCAAATAGTCAATAATCAATAAATTTAAATTTAAATTAAAATTTAAATTTTAATAATATACCACTATGATTATATAGTATTATATTTGTTTTATTCTCTAATATTTTATTATTCATTTGACTATTAGATGATTATGTTATTATTAAAAAATTTAATTAAAGTAGGACTATGAATATATAGTATTTTGTTTATAATAATATCTATTATTTTATTATTCATATTACTATTAGCTGATTATGTTATTATTAAAAAAATATTATAATCATGGTCAAATAAGGTTAACAATAATAATCATCATAATTATAATATTTTGCAATTCGTCTTTAAATAACTAGAGATAACATGTTTTCGTTTCTAATAACAATGAAAGATATAAATGTTATCAATTGATTTCCTACTAATGCTTTATGAAATCAACACAAGACTATTAGATATATTAGTAGTGAAAGTTGTGTATATGCAAGCATATAAATAGTATTTTTTTTTTGTTAAAATGTTAATCATAAGAGATAATGAATAATTACTATATTTTTCGAAGGATAAATTTTAATAATTATTATGTCATAATAAATTTTTAGGGGTAGTATTTATGTTAGGGGTAATATTTATGCTATTACTCATCAATTTTTTTGTCAAATAAGGTCAAATAAGTTCCAATCAGGTGCAATAAGGTCTAATAAGTTTCAATCAGGTCCAATAAGTTCCAGTCAGTGTCAATCAGGTCCAATAAGTTGAATCAGGTCCAATCCGGTCTAATAAATTCAGTTCAGTTTAGATAAGTTCAGTCTAGTTTAAGGTTTTTGAGGTGAAGAGAGCGCATCCTTAGAGTGTTAGTGGTCCATGATATTGTGTTATGTAACATAACATATTGTGTTCCCATTTTTTGGATTTGGGTTTAGTGTGAAACCATTAAACTCCATATGGGCCTCCTTGTAGCGGGCTTATCTTTTACCATATTATGCTGATATGTTGTCCAGTTGAAATCATATTGTGTTTTGAAACATTTGATTTTTGTATTATATTCCACTATTTTATTTTTCATGCGCAAACCAGATCAATCGTTTCATAACTTTTTATGTCGGTTTCTTCATCTTCATTATTTGTTTCAAGAACTCCTAATTAAACCTCCAAAGGGCAATGTCTGCTAAAAGAGTGGGTCAATTCGAGTAAAATGCAACCACAACGCAGAGACAGCGGTCCGGATAACAAAATCTGGCCCAAATAAAGGAAAAAAAGTCCACGGATGTCCTTATCGGCTTCTAATTTTCTTCTCTTATTGTTTGTGTTCATGAATTCTAACAACTTCATTTCATTTGTCAATAAATCCAGTGACAACATTGTTCATCTCTTATCTGCTTTTTTATTATTCTCACCACAACTCTCCACCTTTATGAAAGCCCAATTGTCTTCTCCAAATTTCCGCAATACACAGCAAAACAACAACAATGGCGAAGCCTTTTTTCCACAATTCAACAACTAACACTTAATTTCCCCCTTATTTTTCGTTTTTATTTCTCCCCATAATTTGCGTCAAGTTATTGTCCTAATGTTACTAATTTCTCTTCTACTGGATTTGTTGTCCAGCCACTTGTAGTGGAGAAGAGAGAGAGGAAGTCACTTTTTCCCCATTCCCTTCTATTCCCTTTCTCAAACTCAAAAGTTGAATATAATATGTTTTCTGAATATAATACATTATTTTTGTACTTTCAACTTTTTACAATATTATTTTTTTAATTTTATATTGCTGATATGGGCAAAGTTTTCCATATCTGATATCGTTTTATCATTACTCCAAGCCACATCCCAGATATTTTAAGGCCAAAGTGGACACCATTCCTCATGCTTCTTATTTATTGCCTAAACAAGAAAAACTGTACAAACAAATAATTTCCATAGAAACCTTAGATTGCACCCAAAGCAGAAAAGTCACGTTTGAAGAATGTGACGTTGATTGTAGTGTAGCCGTGTAGGACTGTAGGTCCTCACCAATAAACTAAAAAGCTTCTTTCCCTCTACAATCAATCACACATTTCAACTTCTCCTAACTTTACCACAACACTAACCACCAAGCATTCTTAACTACAGTATCTACCACAATGAACACGTGTCAAAATCTCAATGGTATACCTTACACACTACAATAGACTCTTAATCACAAGATACACCCACCCTAAGAAAAAAAGTCTTACAAAGTATGGAGTATGTGGGACCCAATTGAAAGAAGAAGAAACAGGTTCATGCATCTTTCCATGTTTCTGAATCTCAATCTATATCCTCGAAGAACAAAACCACCTAATTACTTTTTCTTTTATTTAATTTTTTTGGGCAATTTGTTGGGTGATGAAGAAAATAAAAGGGGGCAGCTCTTTGTTTGGTAGGTGGTTTTTGCACCATCAAAAGCAGAAAAAAGGATAATATCAATATCAACTGGGAAAAGGAGGAATTTTTTTTTGAGCTATTCTTCCAAACACGCCTCTCTGCTTGGGTAATATTTCTATTTAGCTGCATTTTCTTTAGTTACTATATTTGTTTGTTTGGTTTTTTGTGTTACTTTTCTCAGGATTAGTTTCTTTTTTTTTATATATATATTTTTTGGGTAAGTTTTGGTTGAGATTGGATAAATTGGTAAATTTTGTGGGTATGTGAGAAAAGTTGTATTCTTTTGTGGGTTTGGAAATTGCATTGTTGGAAATTGGAATTTTGTCATTTTTTTTTTTTGGGATTTTTATCTTGTGTTGAAATTTCGGTTGGCGTTCGATTGCAATTGATGTGGGGAAGGGAGTGTTCAGTAATTTGTATGAATTGTGGATTTATTTTGGTTTGAAATTCTTTTTAGGAGATGTTATGCATTGAAAAAATTGTTTTGACAAATGAAGAATATAAAGCAAGTCCAAAAATGGATATAAAATATCAATATAGCTTCTGATGCTATCAATTATAGGAAAAAAGATAGTATCTTTGGTTTTTGGATGGGCAAAAATACAAGCAAACGATGGTTGTTTGAAATGGAAAAGTGAGGACGGCTAGGATAAACTACTACCCCAATTTTACCAAATTTAAGAAAATTGACATGTTTCTTAGCTCAACTGATTTCGACTTATCTAAACTTGTCGGAGCTTAAGTTTATAACCTCTTAAGTTATCGTATCTGAAATAAGTCAATATAAGTTGAAGATAATTTTTTTATTTAAGGTAAGGAGAATTCTCTTGCAAGGAGGGGGGGAATTGGGGGATCCTTCTTGGAAGGGTGAGAATCGGACCCCAGGGGTGGAAGGAGGGTCTTGCAACCACTAGGCCAACCTTGATCCTCTATAAGTTGAAGATAATATATATATATATACATTCTATAAGTAGGTGCAAAAGTACGTCCATTTACATGGTTGTCTTGCAATATTTTGTTGTTATATCTACAAGGCCGCCTCGCAAAATTTGGTTGTCTGCACATTTTCTTAGATTTCACCATTGATTGTGAGGTGATCTTTTTGTGATCGCGAAACTGCAAGGATTTCAGTTGTCCAAGATTCTAATACCTTTTCTCTCTTCGCCTTAAGGAACTTACTCTCTCACTGTTCTGGGAAAACCATTTATAACCTTAACTGAAAATTGAATTATCTATCTTTTTATCGTGGCTTTGCATTTTGCAATGCGAGAACAGATGACTTCCTTCTTTTTCATGCATGAAAAAGATGGACTTTTTCATCTTCTTAGCTGCATTCTTTGTCGGGAATTAAAAGTCCCGTTTACCATTTTAGGATGTGCAGGAAAAGCTGTCACCTTTCTTACTATGAATGGAGTATATGATTAGGTTTCTCAAATGCCACTACTTCAGATTAGTGATGGGAGAGGATAGTAATGCTCGAGTATTATTGAAATCTCTTTGATTATAATACAATCACCTCATATTATGAGGGATTGGGAAAATGAGACAACTAAGACCAGAGGAAGGATTACCCATTAAGGGTATTGGTATTGCTCGCAACCAAGACTCTGGTCAATACAGAAATTTTTACCTTATGTCCAACTCCTGAGCTAGTTTGTTTAAATTATAATCGGTTGACATTAGGAAATTTGGGGATAAAGATGATGTTCCAGAACTGAATGCCTATTCTATGGAAGTCATAATCGTGATGTAATCAAAAGGCTTTTGCTTCTATATGTTAATTAGATTTTATTGATATGTGTGAGAGCAATTGGTACAGAAAAGAAATCTGCGTGTTCTTTTGTCTCTCATGCTGTCTTTTGCTTCTATTTTCTTCTTTCAGGATTCTGTACTGGAATGTGCATGTGGGAATGCTGATCAACATCCAGATAGATGGAATATGTCTGAAATCAATATTTGATATGTTATACATCTCAAAACATCTAAGAAAGCCTTATGATACCTGCAACACTTTCTGGAATGGGTTTAGAAGCAGGTAGCATTGATGAAACTGTAAACATTCTAGATGAGCTGTGGCCTCTTAATGATATTGATCTAGAGAAGTCAAAGTTCCCATGTTGTTTAGTTTGGACTCCACTTCCAGTTGTTTCATGGTTGGCACCTTTTATCGGACATGTTGGCATAGGCCGGGAGGATGGTTCTATTCTAGACTTTTCTGGGTCTAATCTTGTAAATGTTGACAGTTTCGCATTTGGTGCAGTTGCACGGTACTACCAACTTGACAGAAGACAGGTATTTCCCTGCTGGCACTTTTAAATTTATGATTGTGTTCTAAATCATTGCCTTCCACCATTAGCCAAGATGTATTTACTCAATAATTTTCTTGGCTAATAATAGCTAGGATCTTATAGTGCTGCTTTCCTCTAAATCTATGAGGGTGTATTAGGTTCTGTTTGGTTGGATGGAAAGTATTTTTAATGGAAAACGATTGTCCATGAAAAACATTCTTTAAGGGAAAACATAATTTTTATACAAGTTTACTTTGTTTAGTTCCTTGCCTGGAAACTTAGAGAGAAGAGGAAGAATGGAAATGGAAGGGAGAGGTTGGATCACTATTCACTGGATGGGAAGATTGAACAGGGGAAGGGGGATGTGAGGAATAGGGAGGACCATGTGGCCTTCCTTTCTTTTAAAAGGAAAATATTTTCCACCCTATTTTCAACGCTTAGCAAACGGAACAAAGGATAATAGGGAAACCATTTTCCTAGAAATTGTTTTCTTCCGAACCAATCACTCTCTTAATAGTTATCCGGCTATTAAGTGGATTAATTTACTCTTCAAGAATCAGTATGATTGTGTGATTCATTTAACCTAATAAATATATATTTTTTGTAGTGCTGCTTTCCTCCAAATCTATCAAGGCACGTATGCGAGCAGCGGTATATACATCACGAGTTTGGGACTGCAATATCTTGGGATGATGCCCTAGGATTAAGTATGCGTCACTATGAGAACAAATCATACAATCTCTTCACGTGCAATTCTCACTCTTTTGGGGTCAACTGTCTAAACCGCCTTTGCTATGGCGGGTCAATGAGCTGGAACATGATTAACATTGCAGCGTTGGTACTATACAAGGGACAATGGGTTGACGGCATGTCGGTTTTGAGATCCTTTCTGCCTTTTGTAGCAGTGATGTGCCTTGGCATCTACATGGTTGGTTGGCCCTTCTTGGTTGCCCTGCTATCATTTTCACTCCTGCTTCTTACTTGGTTTGTGGTAGGAACCTATTTTGTCAAGGACATACTAGACTGTTAAGTGTTAGGTGCATGAGCATTTGTTAATAAGATTGCAAACTTTTGTTTGCATAGAACTGTCAAACATTTTGGAAGGTTACAGTTTATAAATTCTTTGATTCTTGTACATGAATTGTTCCTAAACAAACTAAGACCAATCAAGAATTGGAATATCATCATGTGGTTTTACTCGTTTTATTTTTTGCCCTGAGGTTTCAAAATCTCAATTGGTGTAAATTTTCCTCAGTTCATTTCTGTTTATCACCCAAAGCACTCTTCATTTTCCCCAAAGCCCAAAAATAACTTGTTTACTCAATCATGTATGAACACTGCAGAACAATTTAGAACAGAAATTAATTAAGATGGACTGTAATAAAAACATTAATTTTGTAGTTATGGCAGCAATTTGTAATTTTAGGCGCTAAATATAACAGATGTTCGTCAAAGTGATCTTCGCACTTACTCCAGAAAAGAAACAGAGAAAAAAAGGATGGCAACAAAAAATTCCGCTTATATGAGCAACTGTCTCTTTATCCTTCACATATATATCTCCTCTTTTGTTTGATTTCAAGCAGTTTTTTTCAAAATCGTAGTTGCACTGTGTTCCAAAGACAAAATATAACTCCTAAAGCTATTACAGCAAACCAATTCTAAGAGAGTTGATACAGCAATTTTCTGTCTCGTTCCCATCTCAGAATAGTATATTCAGCTCTTCAGGATCATTAATCTGAAGCGGTTAAGTGTGATAATATTAGGCGAGGATCAGCATTCAGTGTCTCGAATTCTCTGCATTCGTTATATCACTCCAGAGATCCATGTCTGTTATATGCAGTAGCTCCATCTTACCTTCTATGCTCCATACTTGGGTGCCTTCCATAGCTTAAAGGCTACCTCATATAAAAATCTGTCAGCTGCGATTGCTAGGTTTCCGCAGTTCTGAAGTAGAGGCGGAAGGCCAAAAGTTACAACATCTTAGGTTCATGAAGGAAAGAAGAGAAAACCAGAAAGCATATGAGATGTTAAACCCTTAATGAAAATCTTGTATTAGAAAACGTACCTTTCTAAATTCATTGAAAGAGAACTCCTGTGCCATATCCTTCCGAGTTACAGCATCCTGCCACTGTGCTATTAAAATGGGATAATGGTACCTGTTGAAGCAAATTATCAGATTCAAGAAGTAGTGCAATCACTTTAATGCAGTATAATGTAATATCTGCTTCATCTCTCATTCGTTCTCCTACTACAAGCCCTTGAAACCCCTGAGCTGAAGGTCTTGGAAACTACACTCAAAATCACCAAAGCCAAGATGCGGTGAGCCAATATGTATCTACTATCTAGAAAGGTAATCAACACAAGTAGTGGTGTTGGCATCACCTTCCATCCTAGAGATCCTGATATCGAGTCTCTCCCCATGCAAGGAGGGATCCCCAATCCCCCCTGCAAGGGACTTCATCTTACCTTATAAAAAAACACAACTAGTAAATTAGGGCATGTTTGGGTCAGCTAATGGATTGGAAAAAGAATGGAATCACATGGAGCGAATGAATTGTAACAAACTAACCATATTTGTTACTTTTATTGAGCATTTGATTCCACTATGGAAAAGAAGCGCCTATAAGTGTGGGATTGGGGAATATGACGTAATGTGTTAACAATAGGGTTGAGGGTAATAATTGGGAGGTAATATTCACCCTCAAGGAATGGAATCCATTACCTCACCTTTCATATCAAATATCATGTAACGGAAATGGAATTTGGTTTTGCATTTCCAACACTTCAAAAAAATACCAAACATGCTATTAATACCTAATGTCGTTCCTTGGATTTACTCCTTTCAGGGTATAGCTTTGACGTGGGAAGAGGGACTGGAGGTCTGCGTTGTTTACATCATGCAAGGACACAAGTGATAAGTTCGGATCATCCACTGTGATATCTCCATAGCTCATAATGAGTGTTAAATGCAAACGAGATGCGACTTCAGACCCAGGTTGGGCTACTTGCAATATCTTCCCAACCAAGCTGTTCGCATAGTCAATATCATTCTGTGCACTTCCCTTCATATATGCTCCAATATGCACAAAGACTAGATCAAAGTGGTCATTATCGACTGCTTTTCCATCTTGAAAGCCAAGCAGTTTTAGCAACTCGTTCGCTGCCAAATCAGATGATTGAGATTCCAAGACTGTAAAACCAAGCTTCTCCCCAAAGCATTTGACAAAAGGACTGTTAGTGACTATGGCAGCTCTCATTCCCATGAATCTGTCAGAAGAGCCACTCAGGTTTAACATGTTTACATAGAAGAATAATTGTTCAATTGTCATTACTAACAATCGTTTCTACCTTTCCTTTATGCTGGGAACTTGCTTTAAGGCTTCCGATCCAACATCCTTCTTTTCATTCTGAATCCAAAAACTAAATGTGAATTGTCAAGGTCTAATGTAGCAACAAAGCTCGTATTTATAAATAATAATACTTACAACAGCACAAACAGCTTCATCAGCATCCAGGAGCTGCGCCAGTTCTCTGATTAGCTTCTCGTCGTCTTCTTCTGAAATAAAGGATATGTGATAAAATAAGCAACACTACATAGAGATGCCCTTCTCGCACTTTTCACTACTTCCAAAGAGAGATCCACCCAAACAAGTGTGTTTCATATTAAAACATAAATTAGATAATAATATTAGCTAAACATGATTAAAAACATTAAAAGACGAGCAAAAAAAAAACCAAGAGGAAATTATCATTTAAAAATATGCATATAAAGAAACATAGCAGAAATTTTAAGAAACAAACAGATTTTACGAAGAGGGAAACCGGAGAAGATCTAGACTTAGTGCATGTTTGGTTCACCTCATGGAACGGAAAGGAAATGGAATCAAACGGAAAAGGGATGGTGACAATAGTTGTTACCTATATTGGGTGTTTGGTTCGGCTACAAAAAGGAAAGACATATAAGTGTGGGATTGAGGAGGGTAACATAATGTGTTACAATAGGGGAGGATGATAAATAGATGGAAATAGTTATCCTCAAGAAACGTAAACCATTACCCCCCTCATAACAAACAACAAGCAACTGAAATGGTTTCTTATTTCCGTTTCCAACACACACAAAAAGACCAATTAACATGCAGAAAAAGACCAACGAGAATAGATAGGATCAGGATATTCACTAAGCCTTAAAATACCCTATGGTGAAGCTCATTGCAACAAGTATAAATTGGAAATCTAACCTTAAACTGAGCATTAAGTAAGTGAACAATCATATATGCTTTCCATCATGCAGACAAGCACTATGCTCACAGAAAACTTGGACGCCTCGAATTTGAAATCAATCCCACAAAAAAACTTCAGCTTCATTAAAGTTAGCTGATTTGGTTCTGAATTATGATCATACTGATAATAATTCCTTGAATAGCCGAATATAGCATCTAAGTGAGCCTGGTGACTAATACAAGCAGTAAAAAGCAGAGCTCCAACCACATGAAAACATCGAAAAGTCACCAGAACAAATCAATTTACGACTCTAATTATGCACATCTTTGTCCATAAAAGCCCCTACACCTGTTATTGATATGATACCAATTCCAAGCAGTTGTAAAAATATCATTTCTTGATTGATCCAGCAAAGCCTAGAAAGCTAGCCAATCAAATCTAATGAATTCGCAATTGATTAAACAGATTAAAATAGACGAATTTTGAGTCTTGGTAATCCATAATCGAGCCTAAAATGCGAAAACGTGAAATAGGAAAGTGAAAATCAGAAGGGTAACCTGGATTAGGAGAGGAATGATCAAGGGCTAAGAAGCCACAGCAACCTCTGGATGCAACAGCGTGAATATGAGAATGTGAGGGGGTGATGAGAGATGCTAAACCGTAACCATACAGCACCAGGCCTCTACTTGGTTTGTCCGCCATTAATTCCTGCCTAACAAGCACACATAGACATACTTATAGATACTGGTGAATCCATGATTTTAAGGGAGGGGTGGCACTGACATTAAAGTAATATTGAAGACAGAAATAATTTATTTCAAATAAAACAAAAGAATTCATAAACTATCACATTCGAAAAGTCACAAAAATACAACTTAAAACAACTTTAATTCAAGATAATTCTCCTTTTCCCCAGGTCTTGAGGGAGATTTATGACATCCCTTGCCGTTAACCATCCCTCATCGGTTCAAATCCTAGGATGTGAAGTAGCTCCATATTCTATTTTATCTTCTTGATTTAGAGAAATTCCTCCAAAATTTTGAAATGGAGTATTGACTAATAGAGTAGAAAATTTATTGGCTTGGTTGAATTCGACGAAGATTTGGACTAAAATTATCTCCACTTTCTCTCTCTCTCCTTATCAAAAGAAAAAAAAAGGACTTGAAACTTAGCTCTAGTGCAGTATCTTTCATGATTCTAAAATATATTAGATGTATTCGAATTTCAAATTAATCTAGGTTAAAAACAGATTAACTAAACCCAGATTGATATGCTATCTCAAAGTCTCAACATTTTACCAACCTCATTACCAAATTTCAAAATCAACAAGTACCCGATACATGTACTAACATAAACAGCCGTTAAGTGGGTATTAGAAAGGGAGATTTCTCATTTCTAAACTCGCAAAACTATCTGCATACACATAATACATCGAATTTAATTGTTTACAACGTCCCAAATCAACAGTAGAAGAATGATCTAATTTCATCAATCCAATATTACATTCAAATTTTCCTAACAAAAATAAAATGAAAAGAAAAACAACTACTATTTAGAGCCAAAATAATATCATTCATCAATCTCATCATCAAAATTCATACATGCAATTGCAAAATTGAGAAATATAGAGAAGTAAGAAAAGGAATATTTGAAAAAAATTCTGACCTTGATTTCGTTCAATGGTGGCTGTCAAAAGTTACAGAGAAAAAGGAGTTGGGGCCTGGGGATGATGCTGGAATGGTGATACTTCATAGTTTACGTCGGAAGGATGAAAGAGAAAAAGGATGATGATTTCCTGTCAAAAAAAAAAAAAAAAAAAAAAGGAAAAGGGTGATGCTAAGAATAAGATTTTTTTTTTTCACTTTTACCATAGACTGTTTTACTTTTACATCACCGGTTTTTTTTACTTCTTCTTGATTGTTTTTTTTTTTTTTTTACATATTTCAAAGTCTCTAAACAACGTGTTTGGATTCGAGTCCGGATCCTCTAAAATTTTAATAAAACTCTACAAGGTAAAGTTGTATCTGAATCATATATTTTAAAATTAAGGGCTCAATATTGATAGGAGGAATAAAATTAAGGGCTCATATTGGTAGGAGGAAAAAATTAGAGAGTGGATTTTGATGAGAAAAAACAGGGGGATTGTTGGAAAGAGAATATATAAATCATTGATTTTTTTTATTCAATGGTTGACATTGCTCAAAATCTACCTTGTAACTGTAGGTAATATTACAATATCATATTTTATACACAACAAAATCATATATTGCGAAAACAATATTCTTACCACAAAAAAAGTGTAAAATATGCTAGTAACAAAATTTGAACACGGGTCTAAATCAAACAAGGGCGTATAGAAAATCAGCATTTAAAAGCAATTTACTAAGATTTTATAGTCATATATGACAATACCAAAGATACATTCTTAAAAAAATTTAATAGTCTTTTTGTAGGGTTTTATTGAAATGTAACACAAGAAAACAGATCTTGCAATATATTATATTTTTCTCTCTCCTAGAACACTAGGGTTCTTTTTTTTTTTTTAATTTCTATCTCTCCTTTCTCCTTGGTCCTTGTGCACATTTCAACATTACAAGTATTGAAATGGAGGAAGTATATATTTTGGTTTTAGAGGAAGTCCTTAATCAACAACCAAAAACAATAATTAAGGATACTAGTGAATATAGTGATATAAATAGGACTCGATCCCAAATCATGATGAGTATTACTACAAAAGGTTATACCAATAAGTAGTTAGTTGGCATTTTCTTCAATAGAGATAGAATATGCAAGCACTTATTTAATATCTATATTCTACATCTCCCCTTGTTTCCTTAAATTCTACTCACTTGCCTATTAATCAGCTAGAAAATTTTGACCATTTTATGTACCTAAATTAAAGTATTTTCATGTAAGAACATGTTAAATTCATTTATAATGTGCATTTTTCAATATTTTCATATTTTACCAATATGTAATAATGATATTAATAATCGAAGTTGTACATTAGATATCGTAGATCAATATTCCAGATGTTGGTGCACCTAATTCCCCAATACAGGATCCGCCATCGAAAAGAGTTCAAAAGAATTACTATGTCCGGTAGCATACACTTTTGTTTCCACTTAGCTTGTGTATGGAAATAATTTCCCCACCTATTTTTTATAAGAGAAGTTTAGCCTAGTTAAAAGACTAAAAGACAATATTTGGGGTGAGAGAGTTGTATGGTAAAACAAGACTATTTTTACAACTAATTAATTAGCATATTATGGAGTAATGAAAATTGAAAGGTGGTGCGAAATTTTCGTTTCACAAGAACTTGCCGTATTGACTATTAAGTAGTTTGTGGACCAAATCCTATTTGGTGGAGGACATAAGATCCTGTAATATAGGGGTCCAAATCAAGCAAATTGTTGTGCTCGATTTGCATTTTACTACTATCTAGCCACGCCCACAAAATTGTATAGCAAGCTAATGTGAGTCATTATCCACTGCTTATTGCTAAGATAACCATACAATACCAAATTATCTCTATTCAAGTTAGAGGTTATCTCGCCTTGTTTGGCACAGAAAATGGCTAGTGAATTTTATCATCTAAGACTAGGAATAGAAGTTGATGAGATTTATATATATGAGCGGTATAAACAATCTCGTGTGTCAAATGTTTCAAGAGAAAACGAATATCTTAACATAACCAGATGCAATTATGCAAATGCAGAGAGTAATAATTACTCAAGCATGGGTCAAATGAGCTATGGATAATTTCTAAAACCCATAATGCTCAAATAACATGATGTATATTTACTGTAAAACAAGGTTGGCTTCCTGATCTCCGAGTTGCTTAATGCTTGATTAGGATGCCACAACCTTTGAACAGCAAAAAGGAATTAAGAAGGAAGGTGAACAAGTGCATTTGATATGTTAAAGATGCCAACTTGGTCGCCGAAACACTAGGCAAGCTTGCAGGGCCTCAACAGAAGATTTTAATTTCTGCTTGGATGTGAAAGTCGTACATCTCTGATCTCTCTTGTTGCAGTACTTAATCTCCTAGTGTTCTTTATCTTATGTTGAGAATGGATTCAGGTATGCTGTAACTAGCTGCACTTAACCATGTGTAATACCCAGACTTTTGAGTCTCCTTAATGAAATGAAAATACCCCTAATCATCATGAAAAAAGAAGCACCTGCTATAACATTAAACAAGGGGCTTAAACTACAAAAAATGGAATTCAATAGGAAGCCAGGAAGGTGATCCATTATGTTGTTTGTCATAGAGTTCATGTAGCTGGCTGAAATAAACAAGTTAAGCTAAGTTTTACAGTTAGTAGATTTGGCATCCCAAACAGAGTTCACAATGATGTACAAGATCAATTCCAAGAAATCACACCTCTAATAAAAGCAGGTATACAGAAACCAAAGGCATAAACCTATGGGTGAAAAAACATAAAAATTATCACCACATTGTAATTATATTGGGATCAATTGTCACTTAACAAGATAATATCAAACCTTGCACATCACCCACCAGGGGTAGATCAAATGCTCCTTCAGTGCAATTGTGAAAATCAGTGAGACCAAATGTAAAATATCCAATATTATTATAGAGTAATAAACACTAACAAAAGTATTCAGCAAATCAGCACTAACAATGAAAACGTTCTGAGTTTAGTCATATATGTTGTGAGCTAATAATCTCTAGAATACGGCAGTCCACCAGTCCAATGGAAAGGGTTGAACTTGCGTGGGCGAAGCTCAACAGATTTCAAGTCTGTCTACTTAGTCAGTCAGATATATCGAGCTTCTCTAAAATGAGGGATTGCAACATTCTTTTTTGGCATTCATTATCAGAGGCTCAGAGAATCTAATATCATACTGTACTTACTGAAGATCTTGATCAGTATCTAGAGCATTCACATGCATGATAACAAGAATATCAGCATTGTATTGCTGCTATTCAAAATTTCACACTAAAGAAAGAAGGAAACATTAATCAATTATGCAACTATGTTCCATCCCACAAAAAACAATGATTTTGGATGAATAAAAACAGGCAATTTCCATCCTAAGTTTTTCCAATTTGACCCAGTCCCAGACACCCAAAAGTAATACAAACACTTAACAAAATGCTTCATACTCACCAACACACTCATCCCATCATCACCAAACTACTTGAGACATTCAATTTCAAACCCAGTATCCCAATTTTGCCAATCTCAACATTTCAATCTTTGACCTCTCTATAATCTCCTAGCTAATGAGACTCGGGGTATAAAATACTGCAAAAAAAAAGCACAAAGCTAAAAATGAACTTGGGCATGAGACAGCAGAAATTTGAATGTAATATATCATAACCTTCACAAAACTTATCAATTAAAAACACAAGATACTTTTGTTGCAATTTATTAACTAATTCCAATCAATAAAAAGAATTTGGTACGTACATTCCAACTCATTTACATATGCGTGTAAAGTAGTATTTAACAATAAATCTTTAGTTAACACCACCTAATCGATCACAGGTACACAATTTCTAAACTACTGGATTGACAATAAGGACATGATTTTTTTCCTTGGAAGCCATTTGAATATGCACTCGCCATGAAGAAGATGCTTACAACGACTCATCTTGATATTCTCCTCTTCACTTTCTATCTTCTCAAGGCAAATTGAACACAAACTATCTTCACTTAACTCCTCTCCTATTAGAAATTCTATTGTTGGTTTGATCTTTGATAAACTCTTAGGTACTACTGTTTGATCTTGTGCAAGCTTGGTACCTTTGGCTGTTCGTAAATTTTCACCCTCCCTTGATAAAGTAATAATATGCTTGTCTTTTACTTGATGCAACGACCTTAATTTGCTAAGAACACGGTCGAGTTCATTCATATTATTATCAACATCCTTTAGTTCGGAACATTCTGTAGCATTATGATCATCACTACTAGAATCATCATTGACATGATGTCTCTCCTCTTCACTAATAATATCAAGATACTGCCCTAAAGTTCCGTTATCTTCTTGATCACCATGAAAACCATCAGTATAATTACGAGTCTCATCCAAAACATAATTGTGACCTAAAGCAGGGTTTGAGACAACAACATAATATATAGGTGTGTCCGTAAGAAAAGGATTATTATAACCAGGAGCACCAAAAGCACTATTCCACATACTCATGGGAACAGCATCAGCACCATAATAACTGCGTAATAATAGATATTATACTCAAATGGCACACTATGCTGTCGGTAAATTTCATGCGGCAGTTGCGGGTCTCGCGGCATTTGATCAGTAGTACGATTATCAGGTAGACCAGAACTCATACGATAAATTTCATGTGGCAGCTGCGGGCCTCACAGCATGTGATTAGTTGTACGATCATTAGGTAAACCATAACTCATACCAGAAAGTTCATGCGGCAGTTGCGGGCGCATCTCATTAGTAGTAAGATGATCATATACACCAAAACCCATATGATGCAAAACATTATCATGAAATCCGGCTTGCTCTAGTTTACCATGAACAAGAACCTCCACCACGAAAACCACCCTAGGACTAGGAACAACCCGAACCGGCACACAAAAACAGGAGGAACTCAGGATATAATCGGATACTTTAGCATCAGGGTATATATAATACCAGAAGTCCTAATTGATAAAGACTTGGGAAACCTAAACCTCATCACGTTAGACTTAATAACAAAATCAGGAAGTTCCCTTATCTCATATAACCACCCTAATATAACGAAAGTGTTCGGATACTCTAGAGTTCTAAAATAACTCTACAAGGTATTCCCCTCAAAAAAAAAAAATACTCTACACGGTATAGGTTGAGCAATATCAACTATTGAATAAAAAATCAATAACATGATTAGGTGTATTTTGAGTATGGTATATCCAAAGTTATTATTCTCATCGTTGCTTATTTAAAATACTTTAAATGAGTAAATTCACAAAATAGGGTGTATGATGGATTTTTTTTGGTTTACCATATCCAATTTTAGCTCTCCCTATTGTTATTTTTTCTCATTGTAACTCTACAATGATGATTTTGAATTTACATTGATTAATTATTTATACTTATGTTATTTACTATAAAAACTTTGTGTCAGACGTCAATCAACTATGGGAATTCAATTTTATTGCATAAAGATAATAATTTAAGGTGGTCGCTCGTGATTATTGTCTTATAGTAAAATCTGAATCAATACGATCATGCACACTAAACACTATAATGTAGATGAAACATAGAGTCAACTACAGAAATTTTAGGATTTGTTTATAATTTTGTGGCTATATTTTATTATTAAGAAAAATTATATAGAATTAACAAAGGTTCACAAATAACAATCAATAACCAATTCAGTAAATGAAAACCGTCAAAATTGTATTATATATCAAATTTCTTTATTATTTTCTATATCTTGACCAACTTTTGTTAATCTTCATATCACAGAAAGAAATTGAAGAGAAAAACCATGTCATTGATAAAACAAAATTATGTCAAACTATATGCAAATTGAATATGCTTATCCCATTAAAGCCCAAATTCGTGTTCAAAGTATATTCCATATAGAGCATCCACGACAAGAGATTCAGAGTTTATAGAGTTGTGAACCTCATTCTATAGACTTCCTCCGATTGTTGGAAATCCAGTTATAAGCCCTATAATTTAGCAGAGATTAATACAAACATAATTCAGCGGATGGAGCATGAAGGACATCAAAACACGCTAAGTATTTAGGAATTCATACATTCCATGATTTAGGTTAACTAAATCATCAAAAAGAAATGGATGCATGCTTGTCTGCATGTAATTTCCATTGATTCTCCAAAGACTCCATTTATCTGCCTTTGTCATTCCTCAGCAGCATCACTGTGCAGCAAAACCGAAAAGAGTTACCACAATAGCCACCAGGGAAAACCAAACAGACATTGTAATTGGCTTCATCAAATTTATGTATAACATCATTCAAGATGAAAATAAGGACACTATACAACTTACCAAACAATAAGGAAGCCAAATTAGAACAAATTACTGTCATTGTGAAAGTCGATAGAGTAAAAAAAAAGACTAGAGGCATCGAGTTCATGTTATGGTATGAAGGATTCACTGGAAAAGAGAAAGCAAGATAAATTGTACATATGACTAACAGTCAGGCAAATGTAAGTCTAACCTTAGCACTCTGTCCTTCAAAATATCATCTTTCAGAGTTTCAGTTTAAATCCCTTTGATAGAAAACCACCCAAATCACCCCTGACAAGAGGAATCAAAATAAAATAGATAGTCTCGTTTTCTTTTGCAGAATAACTACTCAGATCATTTCTAATTATATATGTGCAAAAAATAACAATATACTACTTTATTCAGTTTTTTTGTCGATAGAAACACTGGAATTCTACCTCTTTTCGTTCTTCCTGTTCTTCGTTCTGTTTGCTGCTCCCTCATGGGTCTCATTCCTGTGACATGAGTAACCAACAAAACAAACTTAAAGGGACAGAAAAATAAAGAATGTGAAATTCAGTGTCAAAGAAGGGGAAAATGTTGTCAGGGTATTAGCAGATATAATCACTAAAAAGGAACCCCTATACAAAAAGAACTAACATACGAAACTAAGAAATTATGATAACTAACACAAGAACATCGGATTCAGGACTGTTGCCTTTGTTCCCTCTGTCCCAACTTTTTTCTATTTCATGAAGCTGCCCTATTAAATTATTCATTAACAATGTCGGGATCAAGAAGAATTCCCAAAAGACCTTTGTATCCAATGAATTTGGGCTGGATAATTATCTTCACAAGCTTTATTCCCTCCCTTTCCACAGTTAAAACAGAAAGTTAAAAAAAATTGCTAGTGCTGCTTCGTTTGAACTTCATTAACAGTCCTTAATATCATGCTATGCAGCTAAGTGAGCAGATATGTTCTCTTTTTGGCACTGAGAAGTTGAGAATTGCCATATTACATACCCTCAATCACTTATTCACTTCCTACAACAAGGTAAATAAAATGGAGAAGAAGTGACTCCAAAGACCAAAGGAACCAAATACTTGATATCATCTCTTGTTAATAGCCATTCTGCTGCCATACTCCCAGAATAGTTCATCACAGCACTCACACCATAAACATCCTCATCTTCTATGTCCTCACTCCTCACAGTCACCCACCCATCCAGCCTCACACAAGCATAAACCTCTTGTGGTTGTAACAATTATTGAATTCTTTTTTGTGTTATTATGGATATTCTCTGCAGTTCTTGCTGATGCAGTATATATTCGCCACGTAGTCGCAAACATTGAAAATAAATCAGCAAATTGAGTCGATGGACATAATCAATGCAAATTCCCTAGTTTTAATATGAGATAAACCAAAAATAAAAGCTTATAAATACATCCACATTAACATTCCTATTATGTTACCAACCGTAAAAAAAAATTGGGCAGGACCTTAATTAACTGTAACCATTGATGGACTTTCTCCTCAAGATTTATTGAAATGAAGATCCTTCCAAAAATCTTATTAAAGGCTTTCTACTGGCAAAGCAGTATGTGTGTATACTGCATAACCACCATCACGACCATTATTTAGGTAAAATCCTCATCGAAACTGTATTAGCTATACTTTAGTCACATCAACAGTGCCATTATGATTAATCAATCCTGAACTAGTGACTCACAACTAATCCTCAAAAGTCGATCCCCAAAACTATAGCAAATGCCTGACAAGTGACAACAAGGCATAACATTTAACAGCCAAGTCCCACCTACTTGGACTCGGACTTCTATAAGAAAATGTGACCACTTCTAAGACATTGAAAACAATACGAGTTTCATTTATGCAAGAGATCACGTAAGTATGAAAAACATCTTAATCCAAGAATCTGAGTAGTGAAAAATATACACTCACATTAACATGACATCATAAGGATAATGAGCTTCCTACTAAACAAATATTAATGTCAAGGGGAACACTAAGGTGATACATTTAAGCATGAAATTGAGCACTAGAAAACAACATAAAGAGTTCAATACCTCTTCGTTTCAAGCTTCTTTCTCTTGATATGATTGTCGATCGGAACAAGGCTTTCAACCAGCAGTTCACAATTGAACATCTCAGGCAAACCACGAATCTTAACATGCTCAACTCTGTTCCTTCGCACATCAAACCAAGAAAGCTTGTGAAGGTCTTGCTCAAGTAGCACCTTAGAACCATCCTTGGAGTAAGCAATAGGCCACACATAATGAAAGGAGCCAACAATCCCACTTTGAGCAATCGTGAACAACTTACTCCAAGATTTTTCCACACCATACTCCTCCATGACCCACGTCTCAGTCCTACGATCAGAATAACTACAGAACACAGTCAAACACCCTCTCAGAATTCCAACACTCACATCAGCCCCAACACCAGAATACTTAGGCTGTGGCACAACCCTACATTTCTCAAACCCTAGATCAAACGCAACAATTAATTCAGACCCAATCGTACCCGATGCTGGCTTCACGCTCACCACCCAATGCAAACACCCATTTGCATAAATCCCCCAACCCTCCTTATGAACTAAAAAATATTCACGAGAGAAATCCTCAACCCTTCTCCACGAATTCGAGTTCAAACTGTAGACCCTAACCTCACTATCATAAACCCCCCTCACAAATGGTGTAAACTGAACAATCCTCACAACCTTATAATCATCATGAACTTGATCATACCCAAAACCATACACCACCCTCTCACACTCACACTGTGTCTCTCTACCATACTTCACCCTCGGAAACTCAATAGACGAAGCCGGCAATTCCCGGTGTCGTTTCGTGGCCGGGTTATAGATAACAACATCTTGTGCTTCCAAATCAGATAAACACAACAACCCATTACAACAACCAACAACTTCAGTTGGGGAACTCCTACACTTATATGGGTGATCAAGTAATGTGGCTTTTTTCAGTGTGGGGAACTCCACAGAGTAAAGCTGCATGTCCCTAAGTATTAATTTGTGATTGGTGGTGTTTTTCATGGAGTTTTTCAAATGGAGGTTCCTCAAATGTGGACCGTCGATTAAACTAAGCCATACTTTCGATACACAACGAAAACGTACAAGGGATTTGATGGGTAGCCTTGACAGAATTTCCGTGATTAATGGCGTCGGTAGCTCTGTCATTTCTGTGATTATACTTTTTCATACATTAATACAAGAAATCATATTCTACCAGACATATTTTCAATTATCAAAGTTCATACATGTAATGCAACTTGAGCATGAAAAGTGAGAAGAGGAATATGTGAATTTGATTCTGACCTTAAGTTCTGAAGAATATTAATTAGGGTAAAGCTTGCCTTCTTATTCATCCTCAGCACAATATATATACCATACATCAAATAAGAAACCTAACTAGAATACAATACTAGATTTAGGAAACTTCCTTAAACATATATATCTACACCTCCCAAGTGGAGCGTGGGAGGGATCGAAAAGCCCAACTTGGACAAAAAGATCAAACCGTCTTGCCAAGAGCTTTTGTAAAACATGCTAATTGAGCTTTCGTAGAGACATAGGAGGCTCAATTAGACCATCGATAATCGCATCACGCACAAAATGGCAATCCACCTCAATATGCTTTGTGCGTTCAAAAAATGATTCGAGCCAGGTGAAGCGCAGATTGACTATCACAAACAAGGAATAGATTTGGGATGATGTACACCCAAACCGAGAAGCAACCCTTTCAACCATTTCAACTCACATGTGATGGCGGCCATAGAACGATATTCCGCCTCCGCAGGGACGGAAACAGATGTTGTTTCTTAGTTTTCCAAGATATAGGAGAATTACCTAGGAAAACAATCCAACCTTGTGAGGGAACGACGAGTAACGGGGCAAGCGGCCAATCGAATCACACCAACCTTGAAGAAAAGCTCACTATCGGAACGCAATAAAAGACCACGACCGGCGAGCCTTTCAAGTACGGACAACACGCAAGGCAGCCTCCCAATGGTCCCGAAGAGGCTCCCATAAACAGAGAGAACATGAACAGTAGGCAAGATCGGGACGTGTAACGCAAGTAAATCAACCGACCTACAAGTCTTCGATAGGCGCGGCATCGACAAGCGGGGACCGGTGGCATGAGCAAGTCGATGATTTTGTTCAATAGGAAAGCGCAGGTTTAGCACCCAACAAACCAACTTCGAAATGATGTCCAAAGTATACTCGTTGGCATAAAAACAAACCAACGGAACTTCGAGCAACCTCAATACCAAGGAAGTATTTGAGAGGACCAAGATCTTTCATTTTGAAACAATCACTCAAATAAGCTTTGAAAGTAGTGAGAGCAGCGGAATCATTCCCGAAATAATTAAATCATCCACATAAACCAACACATTCATCCGAGTAGAACCATGAGTGTAAGTGAACAAGAGTAATAATAAGATTGCAAAAACCATATCCTTTCAAAGAACACTAACTTGGCAAACCAACAACGAGGTGCTTGTTTAAGACCATAAAGAGATTTGCGAAGACGACATACCAGCTGAGAGTTGGAGCAATGGAAACCAGGAGGAAGTTTCATATATACTTCTTCATGTAGATCACCATGAAGAAAGGCATTGTGAACATCCATCGATGAAGCTCCCAATTCTTGGAAGCGAAATAGCAAGAAAGGCCCTAACCGTAGTCATCTTAGCCACGGGTGCAAATGTCTCATTATAATCCACGCCGCCTCCCGATGATTACCCAAAACAACCAAACGAGATTTCAAACGTTCGACGACACCATTAGACAAGAACTTGGTGCGATAGACCCATTGACTTCCTAAAGCACGCTTGCGGAGGCAATTCCTCCAACGTCCACGTGCCATTATCCTCCAAGGCACGAATCTCATCCCGCATAGACTCTTTCCAACCGGGGTCCTTCATAGCCTCCTTAAATGACCTGGGATCAGAGTTAGCAACAACAGCAGCAAGAAACTTTCGATAATTCACAGAAAAGTTTGCGCAATTTATGTAGTGAGCTATGGGATAAGGAGTACTGAAGGAGATGAAGGAGTCGGAGTAGACGAGATGGACTAGGAGTGACAACGGAATGAGTGACATAATCGCGAAGCAAAACCGATGGTACCTTGTCCCTTTTGCCACGGCCCAATTCGTAGAAGAAGAAACAGATCGCACCCCATTAGGGGAATCGATGGCCCAATATCTTCTGGAGTTAGGAGAAAGATTTGTGGTGGAAATTGGGTGAAAAGAGAATCGGTGGGTGAGGCGAGAGAGCTGGGCCGGTTGCGGTATGGGGCGGTGGGCCCAATAGTGAGGGAAGGAAAGAAGCGGGGAGTCGGCGAAGAGGGGCGAGAAACGGGTATAGGTGTGGGCCTCGGCCCATGCGATAGAGGAGTCTTTGGAAGGCCGGTTTGTTTGAGAATTATTGTTGACGGAACGGGCCGGTATTGGGAGAGATGTGGGAGGAGAATTTTGTGGGGAGTTTAGTGGGGAATTAGTGGGCTCAAGGATAGGGTCGGGAGTCACAATCACAATATCATCAAAATCGAAATGAATAGGGCCAGCATCCATAGGAACAAGATTTTGAGGGACAATATTCACATCAACCGGATCCTTAAAGGGAAAACCTCCTCAAAAAATTTTACGTCACGAGAAATAAAGAACTCTTTGGTATCAAGATCAAATAAACGCCACCCCTTCTTCCCAAAAGGGTACCCAACAAACATACACTTCCTACTACGACTAGCAAATTTGTCACCATTGGTTTTATGATTGTGCGCAAAACAAAGACAACCAAATATTTTAATAGCCTCATAAGCAGGAGGGAAACCAAAGAGAACCTCAAACGGGGATTTGTTGTTCAACAAGGGAGAAGGTGTGCGGTTTATGAGATGAGCGACGCTAGAACACTCTCCCCCAAAAATAGATCGGTAAGTGAGCTTGAAATCGTAAAGCTCGCCCAACATTCAAGATATGACGATGTTTTCTCTCTACCCTCCCATTTTGATGTGGAGTGGCAACACAAGAGGTTTGAAAGATGATGCCGTAGTAGAAAAGTACTCATGTAAGCAATTGAATTCGGTGCCATTATCGATTGAACAATTTTAATAGATTGAGAGAACTGACGCTCAACCATAGCAACGAAAGACATAAACATGCGAAAAACCTCAGTTTTATCCTCCATTAAATAAATCCAAACAGCACGAGAGTAATCATCAACAATAGTCAAAAAATAACGAGCTCCACAAGAAGAAGTATGTCTATAAGATCCCCACAAGTCACAATGAACCTTTTCAAAAATTCTACTTGCCCGATTCTCACTTAAAGAAAACTTGTCTCTAGGATGCTTAGCACGAAAACAGATTTCACATGCTTTATTCAAACTACCCATATGACCATACAAAGGAGGAAGGAACTTCACCACACGTTCAGAGGGATGTCCCATGCGCTTATGCCAAAGCTCCAAAGAAACGGAATCGGTTTTGATAGAAACATGTTGAACTGAGTCACCACCACTGAAATAATAAAGTCCATCTCGTCTACGTCCCGTTCCAATCAGCTCCTTCGTTGGGTCCGAATAGCACACATAAAAGAGTTAAATTGCACAATACAATTCATATCATGAGATAATTGTGAAACCGAAAGTAAATTACAACTGAAAGAAGGGACAAAAAGCACATCACGCAAGGTGATAGTATCAAAGAGCCATCTGTATGTCAGAGGACCAGTCATCATAATTATCATGGCGAAGTCGAGTCGGGGTTATAAAGTCGCCGGGACGATCTCCGGTTCCAAGGTAGAACGGAGAGTTGATGTTAATGGTGGGAAGCAGTTCTTTGTCTTTGTTTTGGGCGCCTGGATTGTCTCCCATGGCTGCCGTTGTGTCAAGGAAAAAATAGAGTTGGCTCCGATACCATGAAGAATATTAATTAGGGTAAAGCTTGCCTTCTTATTCATCCTCAGCACAATATATATACCATACATCAAATAAGAAACCTAACTAGAATACAATACTAGATTTAGGAAACTTCCTTAAACATATATATCTCTACAAGTTCTTAGATTTCCGTCAAGGGAGACTGTCGCAGTTGCTGGCGTTGTGGTTACTTCTAGTTAGTAGTTACACAGAGAAAAGGAGGAGACTCGGAGAGTAATGGTGGATTTCATAGTGTAGGGCTATGTTCGGCACTAATGTTAGAATAGTTTGAAATTCAAAACTTCGCATGAAAATTAAAATTAGAGTTTGGACATTGGAGGAGTTATTTTTTAAGGCAAAAACCAAAATCTTAAGGTTGTGCTTGTAAATTGTAACAAAACGTTTTGGGTGGACCAGATTTAGAATAATTTATTGTAAATCTAAATTGATTTTATCACTCAAAAACTAACTATATCAAGAAAAAAAAACAATTATATCATATGAAAACTAAAAAAATAACTATATCATATGAAAACTGACTATATTAGAAACTTGACTATATTATACAAAAACTAATTATATCAAATCAAAACTAACTATATCATATGGTTTTAGGTGCACAGATGGTTATTGCGAACTCAATTTGTTGAATTTTTCTTTTTTGAAATTGTAATATAGTCATCAGAGCAAGCCCATTGGTTGATCTAAATTGTAGATCATAAGGAGAGGGGGTAAAAAAATAAAATGAGGAGAGAGAAAAAAAAAAGGAGGAGACGTATCGTTGGAACAATTCAAAGTGAAGGAAGAAAAAGGTGGATCATGGCCATGTGGCCATCTCTGGCTGGAAGAAAGAAATGTGCCGGGGGCCCACGCTGGTGCATGGCAACATCTCAACCACTCTCTTTTCATCAATCCAATGGCTTATATTTGTGCAGATCTTGTAACGTTCTAAAAATTTGCAATGGCAATATGGCAATATTTACTATTTAAATTTTTTCTAAAAAAAATAAAACACCAACAACTATATTTTTTTATATATAAATAGAGACCAATATTGAGCTAATCTACACATCTTATTTGAGTTAATTACCATTTTACTTAATTAAGTATAATTTTTGCTAATATTATTTAATTACAAACACATAAATTACTTACGCTCAATAATCATAAATTGATTATTAAATAATCCATAATAAATAAAAAGATGGGATGAAAAGGAGATTGAGGAGAGAGAATATATGGTGGGGTATGATAAAAAAGAGGAAAGAGTGAAGATATAAAATTATAGATCATCAATTGGGGTGAAGAGATCATAAAAAATTCATAGTAGATCATGAATGAGGTGGAAGAGAGATGAAATATTAAAATATATTTTTTTTTTGGTAAAAGAGGGCAATATATTAAAACCTTACAGTTAGAGACCAAAGTAGTAGAGGGATTGAAGGATCACATATTACAACACCGACACAAATGTTCAAAGTTAATTTCCTCTAATCTAATATCAAGCTCCACCCATGGTGGTTTGGAAAATTGGCGAACCACATTCACTTCGATACTCCCCTGCCTCACAGCTTTTGCCAAAATTTCAACTTCTCTTGTTTGCTCTCTATCCACTTTTTGCACCAACTTCAATCGACCCTCCTGCAATAGCTCCCTGCAAACATTGGTTATATGAGTATATTTTTACTTGATTTTTACATTCCCATTAATGTTGTCCACAACCACCAAAGAATCCGACATGATGAGACAGTCAGACCACTGCCTTCTATTAAACCATTTCATAGTTTCCATGATGGCTATGAGCTCCGAGATATTAGCATCATTGCTGATAATGTTACCACAAATGCCTTCAACCCATTAGCCTGACTTATGTTTGCAGATAGCTCCCATCCCTACATGAAGGTTAGCTGAGCAAAAGGAGGCATCCCTAATAATAGTGTAGTAGTGATTTGGGCAGATTTCAAGAGGTTGAGGGAGTTTGTAAATTTCTTTAAGATAGGTCTTGAGCAAGAGTACTCCGTAGCAAGAAAAATAGATTGGTGCCAAAAGTGATCAAGTTTTAGATCCTTATTTTTAAAAACCCATTGGATTCTCCTGATCCAAATTCTCCAACATAAGAAAGAGAAGAGGGTAGCCCATGAGGTATTTTGCTGGTCTTTCATGACGATTTGGGATGTTACATTCTTAGCTATCCAACTATTAAAGTGTTTATTATAAAAGTCACAAGGGAGGGTACATTTATTCCAGACCTCAGTAGCTCTAGGGCAGTCTCGAAGGACATGATCTCTTGTTCAAGAACAGTTTGACAAAAGGGATAGTTTGGGCTTTCAATGACTCTTCTACTATGGAGGGGGCTTTGGTTGGTATTCCATTCCAGATGCAAGCGCACGGAAAGTGTTGGATTTTTGGATGGCAGGGGGCTTTCCAAATGCTGTTCCAATCAAACTCATGGATAATAGAAGAGGAAAGCAGTTGCCACTCATCATTATAGATTCTCTTGGAGTCAAAAAATCTTCCTTGGCCCCCCAACAAACCAGGATATCATCCTAATTTTGGGGGTCAAAAGGCATATTATAGTTCACAATCCACTGGTAGATATAAGGAGGATGGTCCAAAGACAAATCAGACAAGTTTCATTTTCCCTGGCTAAGAACACTACTCACTTTCCTATTTTTTTTTTTTGTTGGGTAATAGGGCCATACACAGCCCTTCTAAGCTCCCCAAAGGGGGTCCAAACATCGTTCTAAGAGAATAAAGAGTTCTCCCCCCAATGCTTCAACTAGAATACTTAGTGAATATGTCCAAGCCCCTTACCATGTCCCGCCAAATGTGAGATCCATATTTAAAAGGTTTAGAGGTCTCTCTGTTCTTACAATACTTGTTGAACATGACCTGAGCAGTCAGGTTGTTAGTTCATTGCATTTTCCAATAGAGCTTAGCTAAATCAATTCTATTTGATAAGGCATTTTCCTTAATCCCAGCCCCCTATTTACTTAGGGCCACAAACTTTATCCCAAGATATAAAGGCCATCTTAGATTTGCCTTCTTTACTACCCTAGTAGAAATTTCTCACAGTAGACTCAATGCTCTTAGTAACAGCCAAGGGGAGGCTAATGCAACTCATAGAGTAGGCACGGATAGCATTAAGGGTAGCAGATATCAAAGTGGTTATTCCAGCTTTGGTCAGGTCTTTAGCCTTCTAGTTGGCAAGCTTACCCTGGATTTTTTTCACAATGTGAGTAAGCTGATTTTTGGACGACCTCTTTTCAGTAAGAGGGAACCTCAAGTAGGTCCCCAGGTCCGGATCAAGGAGAATCTCTAGCCTAGAAGCAATGAGGTTACTAATCCTAGGATCAGCGTTTTTGGAGAAGTACACAGTGCTCTTATGGGGGTCCTTTTTAGGCCAGATTGGTCATGAAAACTCTCCACGGTACTAAGCATTGCATTAGTAGTCCTAACATTAGCCTTGCCAAAGAGGAGAATATCATCAGTAAAGAGAAGATGGGAGACAAATATTATATTCCTATGAAAGGAGAAAGGGGTCCAGGTTGTCCCCATACAAGCTTCATTTATCAGATGAGTATGCTCTCAGCCTCTCACAATATAAACACAATTATGTTACTATATCCTATATCCTAGTTGTCACAACATATACTGCGTTTGGTATTATTTTAGTAGAAGAAAGGAAAGGAAGGGAAGGGAAGGGAAGGGAAAAAAAGATATGGGAAAGGAAGGGAACTAAATTTTTAATGTTTGGTTAATATGAAGGAATTTAATTAATTATCTCTTTCCTCCCAAGTTACTCCGATTTTGGGAGGGGAGGGGAGGGGATGAGAGATTTATTAGGTTTTTTTTCTCCTCTCACTTCTTTTCCTTTCCAATTGAATCTCTTTTTTTTTTTTTGCCAAGCATAGGAAAGTCTCTTTTTTCTTTCCATTTTCTTTCCTTTCCATTTTCTCTCTACCAAAGACAATGATAAACATAATTACTTTAAGTATGCCTAATTTTAATTTTATTATGCAATTTATATCAAATGATTTTAAAAATGATATATTCTAAATCTATAAAACTAACAGCAATACCACCCTACACTCGGTTTTCAGTTTATATATTTTAAGTCTTGTGAAAAGAAAAATACAATAAGCTTGAAAAGGAAAAAGTGTAAAACATATACTACCTCCATTTCGTATTAGATGCTACACTTTCAAAAACACGGACTTCTAGGCAATTTTTGGAGAGGAGAGAGATAGAGAGAAAGAAAAATGAGGACCCATGTGATAGGAGAGAGATAGAAAGGAATTATTTCCCAAAAAAGAAAGTGTAGCATCTATTGTGAAACACCCCATTATAGAAAGTGTAGCATCTGATATGAAACGGAGGTAGTATATAACTTCAAATTACCGTTACAATATAAGAAATAGAAATCATCAATAAGTCTCGGAAATGTACAAATTTTGTACGTCAAGTGGTATTTTCGTAAATAAAATGTTACTGATATTAAGTCGTAGGGGTCAAATATTAAGTCGTAATTTGTTCTCATATAAAAAAAATTATAAAAGAAATCACGACTTAATATCAGTGACATTCATTTACGAACGTGCCACTTGATATACTTCCTCCGTTTCAAATTACTCGCTACACTTTCCATATAGGGAAGTTTCATATTACTTGCTACACTTCCTTTTTGGGCAATAAACTCTCTCTATCTCTCTCCTCTCACATGGGTCTCTTTTCTTTCTACTCTCTACCTCTCTCTTCTCCAAAAATTGCCTAGGAGTCCGTGAATTGAGAAGTGTAGCAAGTAAAATGAAACGGATGAAGTACAAATTTTGTACATCTTCGAGATGAACTGGTGCTCCCTCATATAAAAAAAATGTTCAAACTAACATCAAATATATCATGAAATAACATAGGTGTTAAAGACAAATAAAAATTCTCTAAAATACAGAAAAATCCTATAATAATATAAATCTTAAAAAGAATATTATGTGTCTATGCCCTTGTTTTATTATTTCACAACACCTTTTTGCATAAGGAAAGAATAATTAGAGTCTGATCCAATTCAAAGGCCACCCTAAACATCCTTTCGGATGATGAAAGAAAAATCCACAAGATTAGGAGGAAAACAATAGATAATTTGATAACACATTGTTTTCACGATTTGCTCCTCATTTCTATCTTCTCTCCTTCCCTTTATCAGAATTTTGCCTTTTGAATTCACAACTTTATCCTTTGGAATTTAGGGTCATTCTTTTTGCTCTCGATCCCAACATCTCTCTATAATACAAGTTTTCTGCAAATTAATTGGGTAGTAATTTAATTACTTTATATAAAAGAACAATACTAGCTAGGTATGCTACAAAAAGTTTAAAAATGAAATGTAGCTATCTACAAATTCAGTTAGACACCGACTCAATATGATATATGTGTATGTTAAAAACTCAAAGAAAAGTATGTTGAGCTAAGGGATCATTATGTTGGAACATTTATAGGTAATGGGTTTTATAAGCTCATATGATTATATACTAGAAGAGGAGGAGGTCTAGTATGCTAAGATTAGAATGCGCAAAATCACGTGAATTAATCAAGCAAGTCAGAAGGCTGGTCGCGGATCGCGACCAGCGCCCTTTCGCGACTCGCGGTCTGTATCGCGGGTCGCGACGTGTATTCTGACTTGAGGCGTGAAATTTTACGTGGACGGTTTATAACCGTTGTATTGCACACGTTATTCGTTTAATGATGATTAAGTAATCTTAATCAGGGGATTAAAGGGAGATCAATGCTGCAACAGCTCTAATCAAGAGGGAATTTGATATATGACCCTTGTCCTTCATATGAGAGGAAAGAGAGAGAAAATCAGTTTTGGATATTCCAATTGACTTGCTTTGCTTGAGAGAAAACTTGCTACTTTCTCTCTAGTGTTCTTCACAAACTACAAACTCAAAGTTCTTGTTGATTCACATAGAAGATCATCTTGTGAATTGTTTTTTCTCCATTGTATCTCATTAGTTATTTCGTGTTAACCCGGTGATCCTAGAGGGGCGACATTAAACTAATATGAAAGCGTAGTTTCCGTGCCTTGGAGTGGTATATCCGGTTCCCTTGTTTGATCACACATCTAACAATCTATTAGTTTAATCTCTTTCTTTTCGGATATGGCTCAATCACTCAAGGACATGACTATGAACTTCCAAAAGTTGGACAAGTTTGAGGTGGTGGGTTATCGAAGATGGCAAAAGAAGATGCACTTCTTGTTGACAACTTTGAATGTGGTGTATGTTCTATCAACACCCATGCCACCATTCCCGAAAGATGGAGAGGAAGAGTCCGTGGAGACTACAAGGAAGAGAACAAAGTGGGAGAATGATGACTACATTTGTCGGGGTCACATCCTCAACTCTCTTACCGACCCTTTGTTCGACCTTTACCAAAATGTGGAGAGTGCAAAGGAACTTTGGGATGCTCTTGAGGCCAAGTATATTTCGGAAGATGCTTCAAGTAAGAAATTTCTTGTTAGTAATTTTAACTCATTTAAAATGACTAATGATCGGCCTATTATAGAGCAATTTCATGAAGTTCATCATATTTTGAACCAAATTAGATCACATGGTATGGTGATGGATGAGGGTATTGCCGTAGCCTCAATCATTGATAAATTACCACATTCTTGGAAAGAAACTAAGCATTCCTTGAAACATAGGAAGGGAGATATTTCCATGGAGCAATTAGGAACTCATCTTCGTATTGAAGAGGGTATCCGGGCTCAAGATGGGGTTAAGGATACTACTCCTAGTGTTCCTAAGTCTACCGTGAATATGGTAGAGGTTGGTGGGTCTAGACCAAGAAATCCAACAATAACAACTCTAAAACCAACTTTGCAAACAAGAAGAGGAAGACCCTCACTTGTTGGGTATGCAATGGACCTCATCTCAAGAGGGATTGTCCTTCTAAGAAGAAGAAGACAAAGAATGGACAACCTAGTGTTGTTCAAAACCAAGGTAAAGTTACACATGAAAATGTAATTGAAGAAATGAATTTTGTGGCTATGATTTCTGAAATTATGTTTGTGCAGGTTGATGATTCTTGGTGGATAGATTCGAGGGCCTCTAGACATGTGTGCAATAATAAGAACTTCTTCAAGTCTTTGGAAGAATTGGATGATGGTCCAATCTTGTATATGGGAAATGATTCTACGGTAAAGGCCAAGGGCATAGGCCAAGTAGAATTGTTGTTAACCTCGGAAAATACTTTAACTCTCCGGGATGTTGTTTATGTATCGGAAGTTAGGAAGAATCTTGTGTCGGGGGGTCTTTTGAATAAATTTGGTTTTAAAGTTGTATTTGAATCGGATAAGTTTATTATTTCCAAGGGTGGTATTTTTGTTGGACAAGGATTGTATTGTAATGGGATGTTTAAATTTAGTATTAATAATGCAATTGATACTAGTTCTATTTACATGCTTGATGTTTCTTCTCTATGGCACAATCGTTTATGTCATGTAAACTATCGTAGATTATATGACATGTCTAAGCTAGGTTTAATACCTTCTTTCGATTTAAAGTTAGAGAAGTGTAAGACATGCATGCTAAATAAGATTACAAAGAATCCTTATCCTAGTGTGACTAGACAAACGGTATTGCTTGAATTGGTGCATAGTGACTTGTGTGACTTTCATAGTTCACCTTCTTTGGGAAATAAAAAATATATTGTGACTTTTATTGATGATTATTCGAGGTTTTGTTACATATATTTATTATTTACTAAAGATGAAGCACTAGAAAAGTTTAAGATTTTTAAGACCGAAGTGGAACTTCAACTTAATGAAAAAGTTAAAAGACTTCGGACGGATAGGGGTGGTGAATACTATAATCATAGCTATTTTAGTTCCATTGGTGTAATTCATGAAACAACCGCCCCATACTCACCTCAAAGTAATGGTATAGCGGAAAGGAAAAATAGGGTTCTAAAAGAAATGGTTAACACCGTGCTTTCTAATTCGGGTCTAAATGACGGTTTTTGGGGTGATGCAATTTTAACTGCATGTTATATATTAAATCGAGTTCATAATAAAAGAAATAAGACTACCCCTTATGAACTTTGGTGTAACAAAAAGCCTAATCTCAATTACCTTAAGGTATGGGGTTGTAGGGCAATTGTCAAATTGACGGAACCTAAAAGGAAAACTTTAGGTGAAAAAGGAATTGATTGCATTTTTATAGGCTATGCGGTACATAGAAAAGCCTATAGGTTTTATGTCATTGAGCCAAATGATTTTGTCTCTATCCATACTGTGATAGAGTCAAGGGATGCAATACTTGATGAGACTCGATTCTCATCGATTCCAAGACCAAAGGACATGATACCTAGTACTAGTTCCAATGTTGTGGATGACATTAACAATGATCATGATTCTACAACACCGGAAATTAGGAAAAGTAAAAGAATTAGAAAAGAGAAATCCTTTGGACCGGATTTTCAACTATATTTAGTTGAAGGGTCAAGGGAGTCTATTGTGACTCAAATTTCATATTGTTACAATATGGAGGAGGATCCTAGGACCTTTGATGAGGCTATGAAGTCTCATGATTCTGCATTCTGGAAAGAGCCAGTGAATGATGAAATTGATTCAATAATGGGGAATTATACTTGGATTTTAGCTAATTTACCTCCCGGATGCAAACCTTTAAGTTGTAAGTGGATTTTCGTAAGGAAAAGGAAGATCGATGGAACCATACTAAAACATAAGGCCCGGTTAGTGGTCCAAGGTTTTAGGCAAAGATATGGTATCGATTATTTTGACACTTATGCTCCGGTTGCTAGAATAGCTACCATTAGACTTTTGATAGCATTGGCTGCGATTCATGGTCTAGTAATTCACCAAATGGATGTTAAAACTGCCTTCCTTAATGGTGAATTGGAGGAGGAAGTGTACATGAATCAACCTGAAGGTTTTGTGGTCAAAGGTCAAGAGACCAAGGTTTGCAAATTAGTTCGATCTTTGTATGGTCTTAAACAAGCACCTAAGCAATGGCATCAAAAATTTGATGATGTCATTTTGTCTAGTGGGTTCAAAATAAATCAGTCCAATAAGTGTGTATATAGTAAATTTGATAATAACGGTAATGGAGTTATAATTTGCTTATATGTTGATGATATGCTTATCTTTGGGACTGATTTGGAACAAGTGAAAAAAACCAAAGTCTTTCTCTCTTCTAGCTTCTCCATGAAAGATTTGGGTGAAGCGGATGTTCTTCTAGGTATTAGAATAATGAGAGGTAAAGGGTCAATTTCTTTATCACAATCTCATTACATTGAGAAAGTGATTAAGAGGTTTAATGAATCGAATTCGACTCATTTTGCTACTCTGATGGATCCTAGTGTTCATTTGGTTCCGAGTAGTGGTACTCCTGTTTCACAATTGGAGTATGCAAGCTTAATTGGAAGCTTGATGTATGCTATGACTAGCACTCGGCCGGATATAGCTTTTGCTATTGGTAAACTCAGTAGGTATACTAGTAATCCTAGTATGTTGCATTGGTAAGCATTGAGAAGTGTGTTAAGGTATTTGAATAAAACCTTGGATTATGTCATAACTTACAAATTAAAGGAGAACCTTCTATTCTAGAAGGTTACTCGGATGCTAGTTGGATTTCCAACAAGGAAGATTATTCATCCACAAGTGGATGGTGTTTCTTCTTGGAGGAGATGTTATTTCATGGGCATCCAAGAAGCAAACATGTATAACGGATTCCACTATGGCATCGGAATTCATTGCATTGGCATCTTGTTGCCAAGAAGCGGAATGGCTAAGGAATGTGTTGAGTGAGGTTGACTTGTGGGTCAAACCTATGTCACCTCTTGCTATTCATTGTGATAGTGCATCAACCATAGCTAAAGCTTATAGTGAAGTCTACAATGGCAAGTCAAGGCACATTGGAGTTAGACATAGCTATGTGCGTGAAATGATAAGGAATAGTTGTATAACTATCAATTTTGTTCGGTCTAGTTTGAACTTGGCGGATACGTTTACTAAACCGTTGTCAAGGGAACTAGTGAACAAAATGAACAAAGGGATGGGTCTTAAGCCTATTGACCAACCTTTAGCTCAGGAAAACTCAATTTGATGTCTAATACAACGTTAGATCTCAAATTCAATGAGGATAGTACTTTTCTTAAAGGTTGGAAGCACTTGTGTTAGTTACATCCCGAGGTTAGTGCTTGTTACTACAATGATAAGAGGTTGAATTAAGTTTCTTAATAAGTCTTTGATAAGTGCTTAATTGTAGGAGCATGTGCGTAAAAGATTTACCTATATAAGCTAGAGGTTTGGCCGCTTCACCAAGTCTAAGGCTTGACTTGGAACGCTTATGAATGGATATGGACACCAAGGCTTCATAGGTGTCGGAGGTTAAGAACTAAGTTTATGCTTATGTGTATTAGTATCTTCAATGATTTGTAGTGGTTATATGATTCAAAGCTTTGTCTATCATATTGATCGAAATTGTTGTGAAGTTACTTTTACTAAGTGGAGATTCAATCGTAAGATATCTCCATGATGCATGAGCATGTTTTGTTTGTGATTTATAGCAAGTTGAAAACTTTTCAACATTACCCTATAAATGGGAGGAGGATTGTTGGAACATTTATAGGGTAGTGGGTTTTATAAGCTCATATGATTATATACTAGAAGAGGAGGAGGTCTAGTATGCTAAGATTAGAATGCGCAAAATCACGTGAATTAATCAAGCAAGTCAGGAGGCTGGTTGCGGGTCGCGACCAGTGCCCTTTCGCGACTCGCGGTCTGTATCGCGACGGTTTCGCGACTCGTGTATCGCGGACGTGTATCGACTTGAGGCGTGAAATTTTACGTGGACGGTTTATAACCGTTGTATTGCACACGTTATTCGTTTAATGATGATTAAGTAATCTTAATCAGGGGATTAAAGGGAGATCAATGATGCAACAGCTCTAATCAAGAGGGAATTTGATATATGACCCTTGTCATTCATATGAGAGGAAAGAGAGAGAAAATCAGTTTTGGATATTCCAATTGACTTGCTTTGCTTGAGAGAAAACTTGCTACTTTCTCTCTAGTGTTCTTCACAAACTACAAACTCAAAGTTCTTGTTGATTCACATAGAAGATCATCTTGTGAATTGTTTTTTCTCCATTGTATCTCATTAGTTATTTCGTGTTAACCCGGTGATCCTAGAGGGGCGACATTAAACTAATAGGAAAGCGTAGTTTCCGTGCCTTGGAGTGGTATATCCGGTTCCCTTGTTTGATCACACATCTAACACATTACACCCTATAATAATTTTGGTGGTTCTTCATTCTTTCCAATAGAAATTTTCAATACACACAAAAGTATCGATTAAACTTTCTGGTAGTCTAGTAGAAATATCGCTTTATTTATCCGATGGTTAGCCAATTTTACAGAGAAAGGCAACTTGATAGTAATTTGTATTTCCATATTAGATTTCGAAAGAATAATATAGTTTTTGTATTAAATTCAAACAAAAGTCAAGATGAGATTATGCGATTAAGTTCCAACAAATTTACTTTTGAAAATTTCATCTTATCTTAAGCGTTGTGTAGTGGATTAAGGAAGAAGAAAATGGAAGAAGTTAAAGTTATAACAAGGATAATTAAGTAAAATATATATTTTTTTTTAAATTATTTTAAAATTCCCTGTATTCAGAGAAAAAACTAGTATTTTGGCACCGGGTCAGTTACAATTATCACATATATTATTATTCATCAATCTCATACTTGATTTTATTAGTTTTTCGTAATATTTTGTCTAGTGCAAAATTAGAAAATAGACGTTAGGGCATGATAAATTATTTGAAAAAAAAAACTTATAAGGAATTGGGAATAAAAATAACAATTTTAATGGAATGTAATTACTTAACAAAAATGTTGAGATAAAAAAGCTTGTCTATGTCTTTATACACTTTATTATGTTTTACTTTGAAACATTAAGCATTGAAATTATAGTGTATTAGTGATTAAACTCTCACATAATGCCTTTTAATATATTTGAATAGATTAAACCCCCAACCCGAAATAACCTTGCGGAGTGCTGGAACATGGTTGGAAAAAGTAGAGGAAAAAAAAGCCCTGCAAACAATTTGGCGCATCTAATAAATGGAGGACTATGTAAACACTAAAATTACAGAGAGAATAACCGTTTCTTTTGCAAATGAGGAAAATCACATGGTTCTTAAAAGCTCAAGAAAACTATGGACATTTGCTTTGACAGTTTTGAGGGTAGACTCCCGTTCTGCTTTGGTTTGTTGAGCGGTGACCATTATTTTAGCCTGATTTTGAAGAGAAGGGATAGTAACTGACCAAGTCAAGGAGAAGTCATCAAATTTATGTTGTTCAATTGTTAACTCTTTTTGTTTACTACTTCTCAGTTGCTTCAAGTTGAGGAGTTTTGCCTCCATGTCTTCAATCTCCTTATCATATTCGCTACATTCTGCTCGAAGTTGGTCTATTCGCTCTTTACTATTCTGAATACGATCCCGAAGATCTTTGGCAACAGTATTCAAGTCATGAAGGTTGTCAGCGTTGGAGGTCAATCTGACTCCATGTTTATGAATATCTTGGAGCTGATTCTGAAGGGACAAGAATGTGCTCTGGAAGTGGGCTAAATTAGACTGAAACTGAGGAGGAGATACCACAGCAAGTCTCTGAATCTGATCAGCGAGGTCGGCATATGCTGCAAGATTTTCTGTGTTGCTTTGCAATCTATTGAGGATCTTTTCCGCATTTTCCTTCTCCACCTCGAATGTTGATGGAATAGAAGCAGGACGAAGGGTATCCTCGATGAGACACACAAGTGAGTTAACCTCAGCAAGTGCCTTTTCAGGGGTGTATGAGGTCCCTAAGACAAGAAAACAAAGAACCTTACAATTAAGGAAAACCAAAGGCAAACAATCAAATTAAAAGGGGTCTTATTCTCAAAAACCACTAAAAAGAGAGTAATATCAAAACCTATTTCCATCAAACTGCCATAACTTTTCTTTATCATTATAGAGATCATATTTTCCTTTTTCGAAGCTTACACTGTTTCTTCTACACAATAACAATAAACATGGTCTACATCACAAACTGCTGCACTCTTCGAAACAAATAACATGCAGCAGTCTGCAACCTTTTGATGTAGGTTTCCCCTCTTCCTCTATCCTCTTCTTGTCACCGCCAACTTTCTTTACATGGATTGATTTTCTTATGAAGGGTTATATTTGACATTTGAGGCAAAGTAATAATAGAAGATAAGATGCCACATTGGACGCAAGGTATTTCATGCAAAGTTTGAAGTCTACTGGATCGAAATGAAGCAACATTGGAGGCAAAGTTAGTTTAGGGATTAGCTTAGGTTGATTTTGAGAACTCGACCTACTTCTGTCGGTTAAGAGTACTCCTTTAAAGTTATTTCTGAAACTAGAAAGTATTTTTCTAAACTTCAAAAAGGTACCTCGTGAGCTAAAAGGTGGTTGCTCCAAAGATTCATGCATCTCCGAGGATGTGGAAGAGCCATCAACAATAAGAGCTTGAGAGATGTCAGAAGTCACGGCACCTATTGTTGCAGAACCTCTTTTTGGCTCCAGTTGTATTGATGGTTGATCATACTCTTGAAGAAGAGAGATAAAACTAAGGTTAGATTTCTGGGTTTCCAAAATCACCTCGTCTAAAACAGGCAAGTGCAAACAACAATGTATGTAGGGCATCCAAAATATAAAAATACAACAAAATAGCAAGTGTTTTTTACCTTCAAAATCAAGGACTGAATGCAAACTCTGCTAGATATGCATGCTAATGTATGAATTCCCTGATGATTACTTTTACCATTTTAAGAACATACTACCTGTGTCCAACAATCTTTCTCACTTATCTTATATAGGTTTCCCAAATTCTTTTACATTTCTCTTTTGAGTTGAAAACAAACCTTCCTATCAGGCTATCACCACCCTTTTTATTTTTCCATCATTGGACTTCTTTTACATTTCTTCTGCTAAATTTTTTTTTTCTATTACCATTCTTTCATATTTTTAGAAAATACCTACCACATCCAATGCCCCACCGTTTGTACTTAAAAGTTGGTCCAAACCCTATTGCAGTAACTATATTTTTGGACTTATAATAGCAACATTGACTACTATGTCTGCAATCATGAAGCCCAGTAAAGGAAGAAAAAGAGGATAATATAGAAAGTACTTGGGTGCGTAGAAGGTGAATCATTGAGAATATTGGAACCCATTCCACGAATCATCTCATGAGGTGGCTCAATAGAGTCCTCGGGCTCCGAAACCACAGTTCCAGATGTTGCTTCTTCAGTGATTATTTCCGTCAAGCTTTCCAGCATACCTTGAGTAGGAAGGGACGAATCCTGCTCCAAATCAGGAATGCCTGCTTCCTCTTTCACGACTTCTTTCTCAAGATCCTTGAGAACATTCAAGGAAACATTATAGATATCAGGCCCAATGTTCTGAGAGGTTTTCTTCTTCTTGATGACTAATTTTCTTAGACTATTTAAAGGCGCCTGCAGAACACTTGAATTATCATGCTCAATATTGTTTCGGACGCCTGAGATTACTGGTCGAGTATTACCTGCAGCAAGAGAAAGACGTTATAAATTAATTCTAAATTGAGATAGCAAGCTACCCCTTCCTCCCCGCCACCCCACCCCAAAAAAAAAGCTACCCTGACAAGTTAGTGAAGACTACATTTTCTTTTCCTTCTTAAAGTCCAGACGGAAGGCTGACAAGATTGAGTAGAATGCCGCCTCTTTAAAATCCTGAGGGGGGTATTATCATCACATTCCTTGGATTCTTCAACAACAGCCTTCTTTGAAGGCGGGGAAGTGGAGGTGGCCAAGATCGCTTTACTTTTACGTATCTGTTCCATTTTAGGAGGAGATTTGTGAGCAAATTTCTCAATTTAAAAAGAAAGTATTTAATAATCTGCATCAGTGTTATCGTAAAGAAAAAGAAATACAGGAGAATAATACCTGATTCAAAGCATTTGTTTGACCAGGATCTAAGGGGAATCGATCTCCTCTACTTTGTTTATCTAAGAGTAATAAAGACTCAAGGATGAAAGATGATCAGAAAATTAGGGATTTGAAAGAAAAAAAAGGATAAGAAGAGTAAGAGAAAATTACTTCGCCTTGAATTCAAAGAAGTTTGCCCCATTGATGGAGAAGAAACCATTAGAGAACCTTGGATGTTTTGAATAAGAGTGGCAAAGGCTTCAAGCCATGAAGGTTGACACCTCTTGAGAAAATCAATCCACCAGAGCTCATAACCTGGATCTATCTCAGCCCGTCTAAACCAAGGGGTGATAAGAAGAGACTTTACCTCACAGGTAGGGCAAGACTTTAGCCATGTCTCAGTGAAAGCATACTTATTGTCTGTGGACTTCAAGGCCATGTCCAGAAGATTGGGTCTGGTTCCCCAAGGACGATTTAGAGTCTTATAGTAGGGGATACCCAGGCCTTGAGTCATTCCAAATTGACGAGCCACAAGATTGGGATTATAGACTTCAACACCAATAACCTGGGGTTCGAGGCAGATAAGATCTCGATGTAGCAAAATAGATGACCAATGCAGTTGATCTTCTTCTCGAAATTTTATGCAAGAGATCTCCAGGAGCCAAATTGGGGTGGCTGCCTTCATCCAATGCCTTAATGTATCCTCCCTAGGTTTTTCATTCGGTGGGATATCCATTTCGTCCTCGTCAGAAAAAGGATGCCAATCAAGTTGACTTACCTCACTGGGAAACAAAAGGCCCCTTAATACTTCTTCAAACAATAGCTGCGCATTTGGAGAAATGGTATGAATAGCCAGCTCTCCATAGCAGCAGCATTCTTTCACAGGAAGATCTGCAGGCTTGTCAAAGTCAGCTTTCAGTTCTTCATCATCTTTGTGTTCGACAAGGCGAGGGAAGTAAAAGAATCCCCACATAGATATAACCCAGATAGGGCCACCAGCAGTAGAAAGCTTCTCATGTGTTCGAAGTCGATAAAGACACCGATACACTTGAGCCAGGAAAAGAGGGCCCAGACACACAGGTTTAGTTCTCTTTGGGTCTAATCCTGAAGCCTCAATGTTTGCAGCAAGCTTCAAGAAAGTTTTATTGACATTGCAAGAAGGAAACATCATCAGCTTAGAGAAAGCAAGGTTGATAAATAATACCTCTTCTTTCCTAGAGATATCAGCAGGGAGGGATTTATTTTTATCAGGGTTATAGTAATCCACAATGGAACTAAATGACATATTTGTTTTATTCTTCCACGGTGTGATTTTCTCCATGTCAAGAGCTCCGTCTATTAGAGCTTGAGTAGGAAGGTCTGTACCAGTAGGAGACAAACCAGTAAGAAAAGCTATATCTTCTAGGGTGATGGTTTTGAAACCTTGACCAGTGACTAACACATTGAGACAGGGGTTCCAACAACAAAGCAATCCCAGAGTCAAAGCGCCATAGAACGGCAAAGCGGGATATGTTGAGAGCCTGATAAACTCGTAAATACGCAGTTTCCTCCACTTACTGTGCCTGCTGGAAAGTCGATTAAACCATTGTCGAGTATCAATGGTAGAGGTCCAACCATTGACGGGCTTGCCCGAGCTTTTCACCCAATCACACTTTAGCTTCTCAGGCTCATTCAGAAAGGGTGGCTTGGTAAATTCACTTGGGAAACACTCCTTGAGTGATTTGAGTACTTTATCAACCTTTTCGGGTTTGAAACAAGGGCCAAGCCTAACATGATTCCCATCTTCACCTTTAAACTTTCCATGCTTGAGCTTCTCTTTCCTGATGATCTGTTGCAAAGAATCCTCAACTGATTGTTTGTAATCATGAACAACCATACAAAGTCTGGCAGCCTCAGAGTCACCGAACTCAACAGCCTTGGGACTCCAAATTTTATTAGTCTTTTCAAGATCCGACATAGCTTATTTCCTGTAAGATTATGGTAAGTAGGTCATCTTAGCATGTTCACACAGAAAATAGCAACAGTGAACAAAATGTTTCTTGAATGAAAGACTCACCAAACAAAGAGTAGCATTCATTAACATTTAGAACAGAAAATGTTTCCACAACCCGCTCACACTATGTTTTAGGAATAGCACAGTAAACAGTATCAGCCTCTCAATTTGATCTTCAGGTTAGCTTCCCTTAGTTCTACAAGCACGCAAGATGCAGGACCTAGTAACATACAAAACACACTGAGAGAGGTTTTAATGCAATAAGAAATTTTATAGATCTCATTGCATAATGCATCCTAAATCTCATATTAAATGAAAGTCAATAGAGAGAAAATAACAGAAAAATAGGGTTTTTTCTTAATCAAGTTTCATATAGAAAATAAAAAATAATTATGATATACCTTGATGGTGAAACCACTCTATGCTTCTAAAACTTATACAATCCAACAAACGGACCATCTTGAGGAGAAAAGCAAGCCTCAATACCAGAATATAAAGGGCAAAGCTCCCTGTCAACAAAACTCAAAACTTCAATGCATAGTTGAAAATTATACAAGTAAATAATATACCATGGCCTCAAAACAATAAAAGCACACCATCAATTATGTAGATTTTGCTACAGTGCAAAGCAAACTCACTAAACCTTTCTTTATCCCCCTTAGCAAGTATTATCAACTTCCTTACATATCAACTAACATGCAGTAGATATTGGCTTCCACTTAAAGTAGTACATATTTACAGCAGTGGGTAATAAGAACAGTGCCGGTTCAAAGAACTTTAAGTATTAAGAAAAATACTATATTAAGCATGACTTTTCCTTATATCAACTTTTCTGGAAAATTCCCAGGACCAGAAAAATATTCTAATAAATCTATTCTTGCTTGGGAAGAATAATATTACTCTGATTTGTTGATGGTACAATTTTGTTAATCCTGTGGTTGGAATAAGCTTAGAAAAATAAGTAAATCCAAGGAACAGGGATGTACTCTTTACAGCAGAAGAAGTTACTGTTCTCAGAGAGGAAAATGTGTCTTACTAAACTGGTTAACAGCTCGTTCACATACAAATTAACTGCTAAAAAGGGCAGATCTCTCCCCATCCCAGCTTCCTTCACACTCATGTTCAGAAAATTCTTTACTAAATAAAAGTATCTAAATTAAAATAAACCAGGAAAAGCTGCGCAATTTACTATTCTTCATTTATTAGATTGTTAATGTGGAAGCTGGAAACATATCAAAACCAAATGATATAAGCAAATTTCTATTGTTTGATTTGTAAAAGCGGGAGAAGAATGGAAACATATAACTAAAATCAATCTTTAGATTTGCTCAAGTTTCCATAGTTTCTCCATCAATTTGATAGAAAACTTGTGAAAAACTAAGTAAACCAAACATAACTTGAACTTACCAGACTTTCTATGGATCTTCCTCCAAATAAACATAGTTAAATCTAGAATTCCATAGTTTTCCACATAGTAATCTTAGTCAATTCCAAGTTCAGAATCAAGTGGTAATATTGTCTTTTTCCACTTCCAAACCTATCCAAGATTCGGCCCCCGAGCTTGAGGTCCTCCTTTTGGTGTGGGTTCAATTGGACAATATGTTAGAATTTTGTAAGATGACGGGAAAAGAAATCAAAGAAATGGAAATGTATCATTACCCTTTCCATCGCTTGGTTTCATAAGTATATTTGTGAGATATTTTTAGTTAATAAGCGATGAAGGGACAAAGGAGATTATCTGAATCATGTGTTACAATCTCCATTTTACCTCAAGCTTGTGTTGGATTCCTGACACTCCCACAGGGAAATGAACATTTTAATACTTCAATTGTAGAACAAATACATGAGATTTTTCATTAATAGCTGACTCTGACCCTTAAACACATACCCATCCTGATATCAGTTATCAAGTCTGAGTAGTCTTAATTAGGTTTCTACCCACCCAAAATCCATCAATTCCCTTCCTATCCAAACCTTTATCTAATGCATAAACTAAAAGCAAAATTGGGATATGAGTTATTTCTTTTCGATGAGTTTTCTTTTTCACCTTTTTCTTTTCTTAATCACTGCAATAACCAAACTTTACCACAATTCATAAAACAGCCATCACCACCCACTGGAAATAAAAATGCACAAAGCAACAAAGTATTACTCTGTCTTCTAATATTTGTCAAATTTAGGATTATTAACATCATTTTTTATGATGTATCCCCTAACTTTTTTTTTTCCTTTTATTCAAGCATTATACAGATTTGAGCCATTTTAAATGCCCTCATACATTGCGTTACTCGGACTCTTCATTTCCCTCCCCCCAAGTACCTGTGTTGGATCCTCGACACTTGGACATGGGCATGGATACTTCAGACACTTTATTTTGGGCCAAAATCATGGAAAAGTTCCATAAAGTATCCGAGTGTGAGTGACATAGCTCATACATTACCATAAGATAATAACAATTATATCAAGATATCGCAAAAGAGTAGTTTCTATAGCAGCTTGGGCACTGAGGTGAACGTTATGTTTGAGTAACCGTAACATACTTGTACTACCCAAGAGGAAATTGCTATACTAGATTTCATCATACCAAATAATAAACACCCAACAACTAACAGAAAGAAAAAAAATCCCAATTTTTTCAACAAGGACTTCTTTTTTTTTTAAAAAAAAAAAGGCATGCAACCAAGATTCAAAATCAAAATCATTCATCATTTCTTGAAATTCGAGCACACACACATACAAATTTAAAAGACATATTTGAAGGATGCATGATTACCCATCTCTCCAAAAAACGCACGTTGCTTAGTTCAAGCTTCAATTACTAAGTGCAATATTGCGATAGTATCAAGTATATAAAAAAAACCCAAAAACTATTAAATTCGAAAAGTCCATCTCTCGATTTTGGTAAGGAGGAAGTAACTCCAAATTCTATGTCATCCTCTTAATTTTGAGATAGAAAAAAAAAATCTACTTGATAAAGAAGAATTTGTTGACTTGGTTGTGAGTTAGCTGAGGTTTTGAATTCGAATTATCCCCACTCCAACATTAGGTGACCTCGTAAGTGAATATATTTCAAACAATTCCACTTATTTCTACCACTATACGCAAGAATTCACTAACAATCAACTCAACTACTATTTTCTTACTCACATTACATCTCTAACATTACAAAATTTAAATGAAAAATCTCACAACTTCAACATACACAATTCAGAACATCACTTCTTCATTGTATCTCTTATAATTCATTCAATTCACATTTTGAAAAACCAAAAGAAAAACTTTCAGAAAAAAGATACATAAAAGAAAACTGACCAGTTCTACGTTTGCGTCACTCTGCTTGTGTGCCTCACATACTGCACCAGCTGAGCTGCCTCCAACGCACTAGCCACTGAGCCACCAACGCACCACGAGTCCACAAACTGGAGCCTGAAGGCCGGACCAACGCACCACAGACTGGAGGCCGTCGAACCGCCGGAGGACGAGAGTGTAAGCGAGGAGAGAGAGAGAGAGAAATTTGAGGGAAAGAGTAGAGAGAAAAGAGAATAAATTAGGGCTTGTTGTAAAACTCTTCAGTCTTCACTCTTCAGAGCAGGCGCGGGTACATCTCCGCGATGTACAAACTTCGGTTGTCATCTACCTTAGTAAAATTTTATGGGACTATATCCAAAATCTGATATCACATTCTATTATATATATCCCGTTATATCACTATACTTAGTAATTGAGAGTGAGGAATAGCGAGTCCGGATCCTCTAGAGTTTTATGAAAACTCTACAAAGTAGAGTTCAATCCTAACCATATATTATAAAATTAAGGGCTCATGATTAGTAGGAAAGGAAAAGATATGGGCAAGATATTCGGGGGAAAAATAGGGGGATCTTTGGGAGAGAAAATACAAGCCTTTGATTTCTTAATCAACGACTGATATTTAACGAACTCTACCGTATATAGTTATTTTAAAACTCTAGAGGATCTCAACACAGGAGTAGCTCAGTTGGTTAGAGTTTCCCTCCCGGTTCCAGGCGATCTTGGGATCGGTTCTCATCCCCGCCCTTATACTTCATTTGCACCAAAAAAAACTATGCTTAGTCGCTCATTTAACTTTTGGGATCTTGTTAAATTTGTCTCTTTGTGAAGATTCCAAATATCAACTTTTTATAATTTTACTTAAACCACATATATTAATGTCTAAAAAAAGCATATTAGTGTACATCGAGAAACAAACGATATAACTAAGAAAAAAAATCTAATAAGTACTTTTAGGACCCGTTCTTTTGGATTGAGAGAAACTTAATTGAACTGAATTAAACTGAAATGAACTAAACTGAGAGATACTAAATTGCAAAAAGAAACTGAACTGAAATTAACTGAACTGATAAGTCCAAAAGAATAGGACGTTAGCTAAAGGAAGTAATTGAATTATTGAAGGGCGTAGAAGGTGTAACTTGGAAGGAGGAAGTAGCACCTGAAGAGTGGCAAAAGGCAGCCAACGTTGATGAAATAACAATGACAACGGGCCATAATTTTCCCGAGTTGGGCCTTAAATGCTACAAGATGATACAACATTTTCTTTCCTCTTGGCTCACTGGCTTGGCCACTTACCCTCCGTCTTCTTTAATTGTTATATTTTGCCATTTTTCAGATTTTCTAATTTACTATTTACTATATTTTCTAAACATTTCTACTTCTAGTATGTGGTACCACATATTATTTATATCTTATACCCTTATTATTGTCTTCATTGCACAAAAAGACAACTAATTTATGCTTAATTGCTCTCCTTTCCAATGGTCCCCACATATTTCCTTGGCAATTGTACAAAAATAAATATATCAACTAAAAAAAAGACGGAGGGAGTAATTAGAATCCTCTTTATTTATTTTCGTCCTTTCTTATAACTAGGTTGTCACACCTAAATAAATAAAGAAATATTTCAAATTCCTTATGTTTTCCCTTTTATTGAATAAACTAGAAGACTTAATTGCAGTTTGTAAGACTGTAGTAGTAACATGTTGCACAAATTATTCTGGACCATATAGACCGATACTCCCTCCATTTTGGACTAAATAAGAAAACGAGGAATTAATTCATATTAATCTATCTATCTATATCTATACTAACATATTAAAAGGTGTGCCTGACAACGTGCCACCTCCCTTACTCTACTAGAATTGTCCAAATATGTCATGTCAACTAACAAAAATAAATTGGCTTGCAACAATAATTGAACCCATGACATCTAGCTATTCTCAACCAACTTTTAATCATGCTTTAAATGTCCACATTATAATATTTGTACCTTTTAAATGTTGAGTTTTCTTTATTGTATTTTAATACAAATGGAAAAAAATGCATATCAAGTTCGGAAAAGAATACCACCCAGAGCAATGCTCGGGCCCAAATACTAGTTAACGTTTAAAAAGGGTGCTTCTTTTACAAGACTCTACTGCCATGTACATTTTACCAATACGACTTCGTCGCCATTTTTGCATTTGACTACACATGTGACATGACCTTATTCTAGATAGGATTGTCGCTTTAATAATTTAAAAAATAAGTATCAATAACTTTATATTGATTCTAATAAGTCCATATAAAATTAGTTTTTTTTAGGGGAATATAAATTTAGTTTAGCATAATGAGGTGAAAACAACGCACCCTAAGCTATTGCTGAATTCAATGTTTAGCGTAAAACAATGATATATATACCTTAAAACTACCTGACTCAACAATAATAAAAACAAATGACAAAAACTAGCACAATGCTTTTACACCCTATACAACTCTCTTTCACAACTCCGCCGAGAGACCAGAGGCACAACATAATTAATACACATATTGAACAATAATTTCATCAAATAAACTTAACAATGACAAATCGATACTTTATCTTGTTAAGGATATATATCAAATATATTTTTATTGTATCTTATTTTAGGATTCACTCCAATTTTTAATTAATGTAACACTTTAATTGTCACGATTTCCAATATACTTTCTCCGTTTCATTTTAATTTATTCACATCACTTTGGGGGGAAACCAATGAGAAAGTGCAAAAGTATGAGAGAGAAACTGAAAAGGTGGAGAGAGATAAACTAAAAGATGGGTTCAAATATCAAAAAGTGGATGACATAGGTGGAAGAATATGATAAAGTAGATGTGACATGTTAACAAAAATAGAAAAAGCAACAGTGTGTAGATTAAAAAGAAACAGAGCAAAAAGGAAAGTGTGTAGATTAAAAAGAAACGGAGGGAGTACTAATTTAACCATTGGCGTATAATTGTTTATTACCAAAAAGTGTTAGAAGTTGATATTTATAGGACGTGCATAAAGACAATTCCAATATCTTTTATGATAACATTATTATTTTTAGGAAAATATTATATGTAGCCCTTAGTTAAAAATGGAAATATTAAGTAATAAATAAGCATTAGTTATATTGATTGACGTGTGATTGTGCCATTAATTTTTCAAATAACATTTCCCTTATTTTTATGTATCTGTAAACAAAATCCAATCAAAACTTAAATATCAATTTTTTTTATAATTTTTACTTAAATTGAAGATGTTAATAATTGTGCATTTGGAGGGGTGAAAGTCTGTATGTTGCAATTAAATTAAACGGCGAAAGTATGTAAGAATAGTATTTTAAGGCCAAATCCGACCCGGATACCTAATTAAAATGATAAATTTTAGAAGATTGACATTTTATAAGATAGTTCGCAGGGCCTAAAACTTTTATGCGTGGAAAAGACCAAAACATAATTTACCTATATGACATGATTCACTTCACTCTCACCTAGAGGCGGCAATGGATTGGAGGTGGATTGAATGGGGCTGCATCCGCCTCCATCCATGAACAATCCATCCACCATCCAATCCATCCGTCACCCGATTTGTCCTTCACCCGATCTATCCTTCATCACCTACATTCGATCCACCCATTATCCATGGATGAATCGGGTGAAATAAAAGTATACTAATGTATTGTCGCACTTTCATAATTAAATAACGGATTTTCACCAGGTACCCCTGAGGTTTCACAATATTCACCTGGTACCCTCGCGTTTTCAATAATTCACCTGGTACCCCTGAGGTTTTGAAAAATCACCAGAATACCCTTAATGACTAACGGACGTCAACTCCGTTAGTAATTAGGGCTAAATCAACGAAATTAACCCCTAACTAACCTAATTAATACTAATTAATCCTAATTAACTAAAATTAGACCTAATTAATCTTTTACACCCTAATTAACCCATCTCTCTCCCTAACCCTTAACCACACCACCCTCCCACCACCCCACCACCCACTTCCCCACCCACTCCCCCACCCCTCCCACCACCCCCGGCCCCCATTCCCAACCCCCTCCCCCCCCTTCGCAGCCCTCCCCCCCAAACAAACGGCCCGCTACCCCCCGTGTTTTTTTATTTTCAATTTTACGGGCTTCGATTATCCGGAGAGGTGCGAAACTCGACGGTGGTGGAGGGAGAGAGAGCGAAACTCGACGGGGGTGGAAGGGATGGGAGCGAAACTCGACGGGGGTGGAAGGGAGGGAGCGAAACTCGACGGGGGTGGAAGGGAGGGGAGGAAACTCGACGGGGGTGGGAGGGAAGGGAGGGGAAATCGAATCGGGGGCTGCGAGGGGTAAGGGGAGGGGTTACGCGGGGCTGGGGGTGGGGGGGGGGGGGGCTGCGGCTGCGATCGCGAGGGGTGGGGGGAAGTTGTGCGGGGTTGGGGGGGGGGGGGGAGGTGCGCGGGGTTGGGGGTGGGGGGGGAGGGGTTGCGCGGGGTTGGGGGTGGGGGGAAGGGTTGCGGGGGGTGGTGGGGTATACTTAATCTGCCTATTTCTCTCACCCTCGCCCCACTCTCTCTCCTCTTTGCTGACACCACCGCAACACCCCTCCCTACAGCCTCCCTCTTGTCGCCTTCTGCCGCCACCAACACAACAACCCCCATTTCCTTTCCTCTTCCCTTCTTTTCGTGGGTGTGGCTGTAGAAGACAAGCTTCCTCAGCTCATTGTGTTAGTGTGAGGAGAGAATTTGGACCGAATCATCTAGTAATTACACTTTATTCATAGGGTTGCTTCCAATTTGGCTAAAGTTTTGCAAAAAATTCAAAGAGGTCAGTTTCAATTGGAATTATTGGGTGATTGGTAGTAACAGTGGTGAGTTGTGGCGAGAGGAATGAAATACGACTGGAAATGTTGGTAATCGTCGAATCCTAAATTCTCACAAACCAGAGGGGTAAATGGTGAATTAAGAATGTGACGGAAACTTAACGGTAGGGGCATGTCAGGAATTTTTCCAAACCTCAGGGGTACCAGGTGAATTGTTGAAAACGCGAGGGTACCAGGTGAATATTGTTAAACCTCAGGGGTACCTGGTGAAAAATCCGATTAAATAAAGATCATGGAATAAAGTGATTAATACTACCTCCGTATTTATTTAGTTGCATCATTTGCCTTTTTGGCACTATTCATCAACCAACTTTGTTAAACTATCTCGTACCATTATATAAGAAAAAACATAGTCAAGTGGGATCTTGTTAGATACGTCTCAATGCAAGGATTCTAAATATCAAATTTTTATAATTTTTATTTACACCAAATAAGAGATATTAACGTTCAAAAAAGCGTCTCAGTAAAGGTGAAAAAACAAATGGTGCAACTAAAAAAGTACAGAGGTAGTATATTGAAACTCATATACATCTTTAATATTTGTTCCTTTCTACTGGCAAAAAATAACTATTCAACCCAAATGTTGCAATATATATATATATATATATATATAATTTTATTTTTTAGATATATATTTAGGTGGTGGATGGATGGGTGATGGATCGGATGATGGGATGGATGGACCTACACCTGGATTCGACCTGATCCATTATCCGTTTATCATCCGCTTAAATTCAGATTTTCGTCCATGTATCTGGATCGGGTGGATGGTTGTCCATTGGATTTGGATGAAATTGCTAGTCCTGCTCACCTCTTACACAAATATGGAAGTATTAAGTTGTTCTCAAAATGTGTTATTGACATGAAATTGTTATAGGAGTATGAAGTTTGAGTTTTTTGTGCAAGAATACTCATTATGTTTTAAAGTTATAACCATAGTAATTAAAGCAAGGTTGTTATTTATGTCTTTACTTTTTTGGCAAAATTGGCATCAATACCGCAAAGTATGGCGCGGGTGCGCCCATCGGCCATCACCGTGAATTTTGACTAGTAGCCAAAAACACCACCAATAATGGGCATGGGTGCAACGCGTATCATAAATGACGCTGAAGCTCTATTTTCTCGCCGTAAAAGGTGAATCCTCATTAACTTATTTTTTTTCCCAATTTCTCCTCTTTTCTAGCCCTAAACACCCCCAAACTATAACTTGGGTGCACATATCATCAATGTTACCGGAGCTAAGTTTCTAAGACAGCTAGTAGGCAAAAGTAAAGATGACAGTGGTGTTTATAGGAAAATCAGGGAGCTTGAAATGGAAGTGAAGGTAATAACAGCTAAAAATAGGAGCTTCGAGCAGCAAATAATGGCCAAAAAACTTACATGATACGCATTAGTACCAAGTCTGATAGTTCGTGATATTTTGGCTATCAAGCCAAAGTTTGTAGTGTTACATGCACCCAAGTCATAGTTTGCCAGACTAAAATAAGTTAATGAGGATTCACCGTCTCCGGCGAGAATATGGAGTTTCGGCGTCATTTTATGATACGCTTTAGTTGGTGGTATTTCGTTTACTAGTCAAAGTTCTTAGTGTTGGGTGCACCAACACCTTAGTTTGTGGTGTTGATGTCAATTTTGCCTTTTTTAACATCCTTAAAAACAGGTGTCGAAAAAGTGAGTGCGAAAAAATAGTAATAAGTTTGAGACTCGTTTTTGACCAATCTTAACTCCGAGATATGCTAGACCTATTGGATGTAACTAAGATTTTAGGGTTTAGGTCCGACCACATGCAATTTTTCGGTACGGGCTCTGATCATATTAATGTAACTTTAAACCATTGTGGTTTGGCCTAATGAGGTATAATAATAGATACAATCATAAACCAAAAATGTTCATCCATTGCATTTTAATTGAACTAAACTAACACAATCGATATTGCCAAAGTTTGTCACACAAACCATACATGGTAGAGGCTAAAAGACTCGTTCACCTCAAAACAAATTTTTGCATGAATAATTATAGTAGTTTACTAGTTTAGCATGCAAGTGCACTGCGCACGCAAGCTACGTGGGTAATTTTTTCAAGAGTAACTTTTAATAGTAGATAATTTGAGAAAATCAATTGTTGTTAAAATTCTACATTGACAAAAGTATCTTATGAAGTATTTACCCTGCTTAATAAAAGACCCACACGCTTATGTTTCTTAATCTGGTTAGCATAGCAATTGGGCACACCATCAAATGGAAGTGGTGGTCAAAAGAAAAAGGCACCCACTATTTATCCATTTGGAGGTGAACATTTGCTGTAAAAAAGAGGGATCCATTCGGAGTTACACACCCTACCAATGTGCCCTACCAATGTGCCCTACCAAGTGCCAAATGCGATCTTTTTACGCGTTTCGGTGTCAAGTCCTTTCTCAATTTTGTGAGTTGCGATGCACGTACTCTTTTCGTTTTTTCATTTCTTCTTTTTCTCTAAAACTAGTTTTTAGACCCATGCATAATGCACCGGAAGGTTTTTATTTAATAAGAATGTTTATATACCAATTATATTAGAAGTATATAAATAATTCTCTATACCAATTATATTAAAAGCATATACTCGATCAAAAAGACGCTTATATACTATTTGAAACTTAGATTCTAACCCTTAAAATATAGTAAGTTAAGAAGCTTTGAAAAGGGTAAATTGATTTACCAAATAATCTTACACATATCTAAACAAAAACAGTACATTAGTGATGCTCTTTGCACAAAAGATAAAAAGCACTCATTTATTTTAATTATAAAGGTGTTTAGCAAATTCATGACGCTCATAGGTTATGGAAGACTTTTTTTATATACTACATTAGTAGTAGCATTATTTTTAGGCCAGTCTATTCGTGACTCTACAAATTCACATGCTATAAGGTAATAGGGATTGTCCTTGACTTTTATTTATAGTCATTGTAAAACACATGACAAAGGAAAACTGCCCATTTAGAAACCCTATAAGAAATTTTGTTCCAGGTGACAGAGTGAGTGTCATGAGTCGGAGCAAAAATAACATTCTCTTGAAAATACTTAGGTTCCCGGATTTGATTCTTTAGGAATATATATGTGCTTTTTACTATAGCTGAATAGTACTCGTGCGATGCACAGTTTATACAATTCAAATATAAGCTTGTACTACTTTAAATATTTTAGTGATGATATTTTTGAGTCTTTCATTTGAAGTTAAATAACTTACATATCATCAAAAAATTAATTGTGATAGAGGTGATGATCAAAATTTTAGGGTTGTATTTTAATCAACTTGTCGCAACACCATATTTCACATCATTAACTCATGTTGCTAATTAAAATACAAAATTAATCATTACACCGTATTTATTTTTATGTCCTATTGTAAACCTTTTAAGGTTGTTATTGAAGACTAAAGAAGTATTGAGATGGATGGTAGTAGACATTCTATCTTGCTTGAATCATTGGCTAAATAAGTATCACTTGAATAAAGCTGCAAGTAGGACTGTGAACATAAGTAATATGACATTCAGGTAAACAAAAGACCAAGAAAAAAAAGGCACTTCCAACTGACTTTCACGGCAGAAGTTTGAATAAACACTCACAATGGTTTTCACTAAAGATATGCAGGACGTAGAACTGATAAGTAAAACTCTAATGCTTTACTGAGCCTAATGTTAGTGAAATTCATGCCAAAATTGATGTTCCAATGTAATCAAACCAAGTGGTTTAGTTCAGGGGATTCTTCTTAACTTCATCATCTAATTCTCACATAAAAACCTCCTTATTTCTATAATCATCAATACCTTATGTTAGGGGATGACTCTTTGTATGAACCCTACCATTACCTTCATTGATTTGTTGACTTCTGAAAAATAGTTCGTTTTCTTTTGTTCGATGAAGTTGCATCATCTTATATTCAATTTGTGTCGGTCATGATTTCAATACCCTTTATCCATACAATATTAATTATACACAAATTCAAGTATGAGATAGGTGTACTGTAATTATATTGTACGGTGGGGCTAGAGCTGATCAAATTAGCCCACCCCGGACCGAATTTTCTCGGGTTTGTGAAGATTTTTTGGCCCTGTTTCGGGCCCGACCTGATTTTTTTGGCTTTGGGACAGGTTTAGGGCAAGTCGAAAATGACTTTTTAGTTTAAATTTCGGCCTTGACCGATTTTGGCCCGAAATATCAGGTTTTGGGCACAAAAAATTGACCCGGCCCGACCCGACTAATGGGCAATTTTTTTTTGGGAGTGGTTGGGCCCGCTATTTGATCACCTCTTAGTGGGGGTAACTTTTTTTCCTAAATGAGTAGCTTATATAAAAGTGACCCTTTTAACGTAAAAAATTGCTTGTCATACGGAGATAACTATATGTCCTAATTAAATGGGTCACTGTTACTTATATAGAAGTGAGTAGTGACACATGTTGGTTAAAAGTTACTCTTTATTTTAAAGTGACCCATTTTAACTTAAAAGTGACCCATTTTGGCTTATAGTGAGCTGCTCTGAGAATCAATTTATTGTACTCCCAATGCACACAATACTAATTGTATTTTTCAAGTAGTATAAAAGTGATCTGATTCAAATTTATAATCAACTATAATAGGCCTAATCGGAACATTGAAGTCAATGTATGGAGAAGCTAAGTTGTTGATGCATAAATCATAAAGTTCCATGCAAGCTGAACATTGAAAATGTATGTAGGAGGGAGTCTATCCAAAATACTCCCTTTGAATTTTATTAGTTTACCCACATTGTTTTTTAGGTTGTACCTTATTAGTTTACCCACCAAGACGTATAATATTGACATGAACATTTATGAGAATATAATGATAGTATTATTAATATAATGATAGTAATAATATTAGTCAATAATTCGGTTGAAAATTAGGACGAACAATATTGATAATGATAAATTAAGAAATAAGATATTTCATTTGTTTATCCTAATTTGGCAAAAGTTGGAATTATTTGATTTGAAGCATGATTACTGGAGTAAATTAGTATTGCCATCTTAATTAAAAGGATTAATAAACCGCCCAACTCATATCAACCAAACCATGTAAAAAACTTATATGGACTTGGTCCACACTAAATTAGTGTGGACCTAATGCTAAGTCATGTTATTTATGAAAAAAAAAGGATCACAATATAAAAAAAAAAAATATAAAAGATGAATAGATATAAATTATGAAGTTTGACTATGAAAAAAAAGGTTACTATGTCACAAAGTGAAAGTTTCATCATGAAAAACTAATGTGAGAAAGATTTACTCTATTAAAAAAAACAATCACTATGGTAGATAGTAACTGTACATTGTATCTTAAAATTTGAAAAGGTTACTATATGAAAAAAAACAAGGTCACTATGTTAAATAAGTGGTTTTAGTCCACAATAATATTATTGTGAACCAGGTCCACGCAAGACTAACTCCCAAACCATTTATAAGCTTTCTTATCAACCGTCTTATTGATTTGGCAAGCTCATTGGAAAATATTGATTTGCAGCATGATTTTAGGAACCAAAATTAATGTGTAAGTAATTTAGGCTTTGATAAGTCCTGCCTATCTCTATTACATAAGGGAAGGGGGCAGCAACGGTGTCCTCTTTTGAACAGACTATTTTACCCCCTTTCCCTTTCTAAATTACAAAAGGAATCTCAATACCAAAATGGGGGTCAAACAAAGCCACCGGAAATTAATTTTCAACAATCACTCAGATATCACTTATATGAGGAAACTTTACAAATCACTCATAGAATTGAGAAAATCACGTTGTAAAAATCACGCAAATCACTCAAATGATCAGGAAACTTTACAAAAACTAAAAATTAACTTACAAACTAAAACTAATATACTAGGACGTCAATACATACAAAAACATTCACAAAATTCACTTATAAATCATTGTTCTCAATAACCATTCACAATTACATACTCACAAAAATTACCTATAAACACATATTTGAGAAAAACATAAGATTTTGACAGTGATATCACACATTCGTCGATCGGCGATTTGCAAACTTTCAAACAGGTACATAATTCTTTTAATCTTTAAAGTTATTTCACATTAGTCGACTGTTATGTAGTTAAAAAAATGGAGATAATAGCAATTAGTTGAAAAGGGCTTTTATATAATTAGACTTAAATTTGATTCATTTTCATATAAAATCAGAAAACAAGATGTGTTTTATCTACTTGTCCAACAAGCAAGCTATAGACTTAGCTTCCTTGTCGAGCAAGTAAATTAGTATCTTGAGTGTTCTTCAGCTGGAGACTTGTGCAACGATGTCTGAATCCTCTTAGTCCTTGGTCTTTGCTCTGCTCCCGAACCTGCACAAAGGGACCCACCCTGGAGGTTTGGGTGGTGGTTCCCCCTCCGATGCTTAAGTCAGTTATCAGGAGTAGTGAGAGAAAGTAGAGATAGAAAGAGAAAGTGAGAGAGAATTTTATCAGAGTAACTTTGCACTGTTTGCATTGAATGTGTTTTTCTCCTGATTTCAGGGGTATTTATAGTGATAGCAAGTTGACAGCTAACCTTAAAAACTGACCTACCATAGCAGCCTCTGATTGGCTGAGAAATCAGTTTATGACACGTGGCTGACCATGACTGGTGAATGTCTATTAAACACTCTCCTTCAGCCATTTGGCACTGCTGGGCTCTGACTGTTGGGCCATAATTTAAACCTTTTACCTCATATGAGTGTAGCCCAGAGATTCAAGGTTTTTCTCTTTTTTAACTAAGGTGACACGTGGACGGCTCTGATGAGCCCAAGTGTCTTAGAAAAGAGCCGTTGATGTTTGACTACAACATTTGCCCCTAAAAGGGCTTTCACTGTTGGTCCATCTGACGGTTAAGGCCCTTTTACCCTCAAGGTAGTTTGATTTGAAATGAAGTGACGCGCCTTCTTCCTTGTTCTACCGGTCATATTTGACCGTTGTATTCTCTTTTCGGTCATTCTTGACCGGCTCCACAGGTTTCTTATCCCTCTATAAATAACCTTGGTGTGAAAACATTCACTCATTTAACACCTCGATCAAATTTTCCTAGAGAGAGAAGCTCTGCAAATTTTCTAGAGAGAGAGAGAGATCGTCCAGCTTCAACACTTTTCGACGAATCGCCCAGACGTTCTTAGCAGGTATCGTTTCTTTGATCTTTTCATTCTTCTTTATTCTTTATTTTTTCTTAGAAAATCAATAAAATGGAATCATCTTCGTCAAATAATCCTAGCCGACCAAGAGCTTGTCTTGACCTTAGAACCGATACTTCATCTTCGGCGCATTCTAGAGTTGGGCCTCTTCTGGCCGAGTACATATATTTTCATAGTTTTGGCCGAGAAAGTCGACGACCCGGTCTTTACCTGTGCGGGGTAATGCGCGCGTCGTCAGCAAACGGCCCGTCTAAGACGAAAAGCAATAATCCCATCAAATAGCTCGAGATATGGAGGAATCCACTTGGACGGGTGCCGAGATGAGGCAAGAGAGGTCCAAAGTGCTCCATCTTTGGACAGTCTCCCGTCGACCATGATGCGAAAACTCCGAAATAAAACCGAGACCAAGATTTCCGGGGGACCGATACGGCGGAGATCGGCGAAGGTAATAATGGTAGCGATCCTGAGGCTGCCGAAGAATCAGACGAGGCGTCTACTACCTCGTCGGAGATTAGAAGACGTTTAGGTCCCCTTTTTGATCCTGGCTTCATTTTAGTTAACCGTAAGTGGTTAGAGAAACTAGGACCAGACCCTAATTACTTGTCGTCTTTCATGCCCATGGCGGGCTTCTCCTTTGTCATTCCTAATAACGACTCGACGATCCTGAGTGCTCCCAGGAACCATTTCGCCGTCTATAAACTGACCTTAGATGCGGGATTGAGGTTTCCTCTCCATGACTTCGTAGAACAAGTGTTGCAGCACTACCACATCGGCCATAACCAGCTGGCTCCAAACGCTTGGCACAACATCCTGACATTTATTGCCGTCTGTGAGCTACGCGGCCTAGCCTTTTCCCTTCAAGCCTTTACCCATATCCATTATGCGGCTAAGGTACCTGGGGCCGTGGACGGAGCATGGCTCAACATATGCAACCGTCCAGGCTTCATGACGGCTTGGGGAAAATCGTCGAAGATGCACGAGTGGAAGGCCGATTTTATCTTTTTACGGGCGTCCTCCGACTATGTCACAGAGAGCTACGAGATATTATAATAGATCCGTCACAAATACCGGGCGGAAGCAGATCTTGGCCGGATTTGGAGGACAACTTTGACGAGGAGGTGGTGGAGTACTTCAGAGTGAAGGAGTACTCCAGGCCCGGCCAAAAATCTTTTAAGGGGCCATCTAACTGGATACCCTTTAAGGAAATGTTTTACCAAGATGACTTCTTGGTTGCTGCCGGCTTGCGGTTGGCCGATGATAAAGGTATATATTTGAAATCACCCAAGCAAAACTCTTCGTCTATAATTCATTTGACGAACACATTTTTGTTCTTTGCAGACTCGACCAGACAACGCCTCAAAGCATCTTGGACGGGGGAAATCAGTATGTCCCAATTTACCGACAACCTGTGGAAGGAGTATGCAAAGAGCAAGTCTTAGAAGAGGGCGAAACATTGGTATGTATATATATATAAAATATATATATATATATATATATATATATATTTTTTTTTTTTTTTTTTGCCCGAGAACCATGTGAGCTCGTCCGGAATTGGCATCTTGATTTTGGACGAGGATCACCCAAAAGAGGATAACGTCCAGACTTGGACGATCACCTCTTTGGGGCCATGCTCGTCCAAGAATTGGTGTCCAACTCTTGGACGAGGGTCACCCAAAGAAGGAGATCGTCCAGACTTGGACGGTCACCTCCTTGGGGCCATGCTCGTCCAAGAATTGGTGTCCAATTTTTGGACGAAGGTCACCCAAAGAAGGAGATCGTCCAGACTTGGACGATCACCTCCTTGGGGCCATGATCGTCCAAGAATTGGTGTCCAATTCTTGGACGAGGGCCACACAAAGAAGGAGATCGTCCAGACTTGGACGGTCACCTCCTTGGGGCCAGGATCGTCCAAGAATTGGTGTCTAATTCTTGGACGAGGGCCACCCAAAGTAGGAGATCGTCCAGACTTGGACGGTCACCTCCTTGGGGCCAGGATCGTCCAAGAATTGGTGTCCAATTCTTGGACGAGGGTCACCTAAGGAAGCAGATCGTCCAGACTTGGACGGTCACCTTCTTGGGGCCATGATCGTCCAAGAATTGGTGTCCAATTCTTGGACGAGCGTCACTTAAATAAGGAGAACATCCAGGCTTGGATGGGCACCTTATTGGGGCCATACTCGTCTGGATTTTTGCATCCAATTTATGGGCGAGGGTCAGCCATAGAAGAACGTCGATATTTGGACGGTCACCTTCTTGGGGCTATACTCGTCCGGATGATTTGCAATAGTAGTTATTTTTGTTTTTTGGACGATCGATCTGATGCCTTTATTTTTTGCAGAAAAATGCTCCTAGAAACAAACTTCCACCTGGGAAGTCGTCCTCATCCAAGAAGAGGCCAACTCGCACTGCGGTGACCGGCCTTCAAAGAAAGAAGCCTAAGGGCTTTACAAGGAAGAAGGCGGATAAGGCGGCTCCTGCTGTCGAGAGCGGGGAGAAAAGCATGCCTCCCCCACAAGCCAAGGCTCTTAAAAGGTAGCCTTCAACTGTTGGCCCGGCCGAGGAGGGAAAGCATGCCCATGCAGCTGTTCCACTCAGCGTTTTGACGGCCGACTCTGCTGAGGTCAACCTAGAGTCCGCCTTGGCTTTGGTTGCACCAGAATCTGGGCTCTCCGAGAACTATCCCGGGGTTCAGCGGCTCGGTGGCTAAGGCGGGTGCCACGAGATGCCTTTAGCTGTTAGGACAAAGATCGCTTTCGTCCGGTGAGTCGTATTACCCCAATATAGTTAGGACGATGCGGGTCGGTGGACGGTCCATGAGTCCGTCCAATAGACAAGCCATCGTCTTTCCTATCAAGATTACTGACTCTCCCCCTCTTTCAGATAAGGGAAAAGGCCCTGCTATTCCCCCAACTCCTCCCCTCGCTGATTCGGACGAGGAGTCTTCTCCTGCTTTCGCCAAAATGTCAAGGCTGGAGAAAGAGCGTCTGAAGCAGGAGCTCTTCAAGTGCTACCCTGAATCATATATCAAAGGATTAAGGGGAGCTTCTACCGGGGATGTGGGCTACATGTCCCAGCTTGCTGCCGAGGTATTATTTTATGCCGGTTTTGTTCTATACTTGTTCAAATTTTGACTCTTTAACCCGTCTAATAACTTGATTTGTTTTCATTGTTCCAGCTTCTGGCTCGCAACATGCTAACTGAAGAATGGGCGAAGGAGCTGAGAAAAGAGAATAAACAGCTCGTCCATATGGCGACTACGGCAGGCGACAAGGCCATCCATGATATTGAGATGGCTAATACACTCCATCGTCAATTCCTGGAGGCTTTGGAGAAAAGATCAGCACATCTGGAGTCAGAAAACAAGAATTATCTTGTTACTATTAATGACATGTTCAAGGAACAAGACCGTCTGATGATGGTAATTGATGCTGTCTCCTCTGAACTAAGAGATGAAAGAAATGCCGCCCTTCTCGTCGCCGCGCAGCTAAGGAAGGAGAATATTCTTTTGAGGGCGAGAACTGCCCGTCTAGAGAGCCAGGCGGCCAAGGCCTTCGATGACGCCAAGGAAGGGTTGGCACAAGTCATCGAAACGTCTAAAGGCTGGGCTGTCAAGGCCTTCGAGATGCTGGGCTGAATCGATGAGGTTCCCGGCTTTGTGCGTCGTCCGAGGTACCAACAGAGTGTCCATCGGGCTATGGTATGTGCCGAGGAACCTCCGGAATTCTTAGAGTCTGACGACGAGGCTGCAGCCGATGGTGAGGGGCCTGAAGACGAAGGCGAGGATGAGAAGCCTGAGGACAACCAAGAAATACGCGCTGGAGATGAAGCCTAGCTTTAGGTTTATTTTTCTAAGTTTCTTGGCATGTCTGCCGTTGTAGTCTTAGCTCTTCAGTAGCCTTAACTTGTAAAGTTTTGCTGTTGATATATATGAAGAACTTTTTGCCAATTGCTGGTCTTCTTTTTATTTTGTTTTTTTTACAATTGCAATTTGGCTAAGTGTAACTTTAACTTCGTCATGATCGTTGAACATCCTGCTCGGATTCTTAACCTTTAAAACTTGTCTCCAAATACCAAAAGGGACTCGTCTGAGACTGTTTGCAAAGTGCCCATACGAGAAGATTGTCCCCCTTGCCCTTGGACGAGTATTTGTTATTTTATGAAATATCCAAGTACAAGAATTGACTCGTCTTGAACTTCTTGGACGATCATTCTTGGCATTGGACGATTTCCAATCTTTATTAAGTGCCCAAGCATTTTGCTTGATTTTCCCTAGATTGTTGGACGGTCTGCTTATTCAGACGAGTCTCGCCCACTGAGAGGTTGCGGCCAAGACCTGTTTGACTCAAGCTACCAACTTTTTTGGACGAGGGTCACCTTCTTTGGACCATACTCGTCCAAAAATTAGCGTCGATTTTGTACGATGGTCATCCACAGTAGAACGTCCATTCTCAGACGGTCACCTTCTTTGGGCCGTACTCGTCTGGGATGGTTTCAAACCATTAGAAAGGCATCTATAGCCTAGGTATTAGTTTTTTGGACGACCTTGTTTTCTATGGCTCGTCCTTGTTTTTACATGGCTCGTCCTTTTGGCTTCTATCATCCCCCCCTTATTGGGCTTAGCTCAACCGTGCGTGGAGGGAGAGCCAAAGTCCAAGAAGGAGAGCAGCCAGCCGTGGCTGAGCCTGCTGAAGTTGATGGACGAGTTTGAGATACCTGTTCAAAGCGTGTTTTAGCTGGTTTCCATGAGGGGCCAACACTCGTCATTAAGTAGCGATCCCTTACTAGGGTCTGGACTACTTAGCTGTCCGTGATTTTGAAAGTAAGTATCCTTTACTAAGGTCTTATTTCAGGCCAGCTTTCTCTCAGAGACTTTGACGTTACTCTTACTAGAGTTTTTGTCAATTTGACGGCCATATATGCATTATATTTTTGGCCGGTCTCTTTGAGGGAGTGATGTTCGGCGTAAATACGAGTAATTTTGACGTTCTGCTTTTGTTTGTATTTTGTCCAAGTTATTGTCACTTTTTTAGACGAGTAACTGATTTAATGCCCCAAAGTGAATTAACTTGGTGAAAATATACAAAGAGATAAGAAAGTAAGAATTGTATTATATGGATTTTGCTTGGCTGAATGCCAAGATACATGTATACAATTCTTTTCTTACTAACATGTGCCGTGGCACTTTGGAGTAACTACAAATTACCCTACAGGTAGCTGACGAAGATCTGAGTTAGACGTGGTACTTCTTTAAGTTGTCCGAATTCCAAGTACGCTGAATAGGTCGTCCATCTAGATCTGGTAGACGAAAAGTCCCACTGCGTACCTCCTGGACAATCAGATAAGGGCCTTCCCAGTTTGGTGTTAGCTTCCCCAACTCTTTAGCGCGTCCAACCGCTTCCATCTTTCTTAGGACGAGATCCCCCACCTTGAGTGGTCGTCTAACAACTCTTTTGTTAAACTCCCGAGCCATTCGTAGTTGGTACAATTGCATTCTTAGCAAGGCATTGCCCCTGACTTCTGGGACTTGGTCCAAAGCCGTGCGCAATGCGGCCCAATTGACATCTTCTGTGTATAACATGACTCGTAGGGTGGGCTCTTCAACCTCAATGGGCAAGACGGCTTCAGTGCCATAGACTAACATGAAAGGCGTCTCGCCTGTGGAATTCTTAGCGGTTGTTCTAATGGACCACAACACCAATTGCAGTTCTTCAACCCATTGTCCTCTGGCATTATCCAGCTTCTTCTTGATTCCATTTGATAGAATCTTGTTGAAGAACTCAACTTGCCCATTGGCTTGTGGGTGGGCGACTGCCGCAAAGTGAGCTTTGATTTCTCTTTTTGACAGCCACAATTTCAGCTTAGGCGTTTCGAACTGTGGACCATTATCAAAGACGATTGACTGAGGCATGCCAAATCGAGTTATAATGTTTTTCCAGATGAAGCCCTTGACGTCGTTTGCTGTTATTCCTCGCATGGCTTTAGCTTCTATCCATTTAATGAAATAGTCCACTGCTACTATCACAAACTTCTTTTGCCCAGCGGCTACAGGGAAGGGTCCTAGGATATCCATGCCCCATTTGGCAAAAGGCAGAGGGAACAAGATGGGGGTCAAATAGTTGGACGGCTTTTGATGCACATTTCCATGCTTCTGACAACTATCACACTTCTTTGCATAGACTAAAGCATCCTCCTTTAAGGTAGGCCAGTAGTACCCCGTCCTTAAAGCCTTCTCGCCTAAAGCTCTTCCCCCAATGTGCGATGCACAAGATCCCTCATGGAGCTCTTTCAGAACCCCCAGACCATCTTCTCTGGTGACGCACTTGAGCAGAGGCCGGTTGAATGACTTCTTGTAAAGTGTCTCGTCCCATAATTCAAACCACTTGTCTCTAGCCTTTACATACTTAGCCTCTACAGGATCTGAAGGCAATCGTCCCGTCTTCTTATATTCTATGATCGGCTCCATCCAGACAGTCCCTCGGCTGAGAAACATAATTTGTTCTTGGTCGATGCTCTTTTTGGGTTTGACTTCCCAAAAAACTGTTCTTGGCACATCACCTTCAGCCGAGCTGGCTAATTTTGAGAGAGCATCGGCTTGATGATTTTCTGACCTTGGTACTTGGTCGAGGACAAATCGTTTTAATGGCTCTATCTCATCTTTGATCAGTCGCATGTATTTGCTCATTGATGCTTCTTTGCATTCAAAATCTCCATTAACCTGACTGACAACTAAGAGGGAGTTCGATTTGTCCTCGATCTCAACAGCTCCAGCCGCCTTGCACATTTTGATTCCAGCTAAGAGTGCTTCTTATTCAGCTTCATTATTGGACGCTCTGAACTGGAATCTCAGTGCATATTCAAACTTATCTCCTTCAGGAGATTGACAAATGATTCCTGCCCCACATCCATTGACCGTGGACGATCCATCAACCATGAGCGTCCAATGCTTCCTTCCTCTAGCCGGATCAGATATTGGTTCTATGGTTGGCCGATTAAGCTCAACTATAAAATCTGCCAAGGCTTGCCCTTTAATGGATTTCCTTGGTTCAAATGATATGTCAAACATGTTAAGCTCAACCGCCCATTTTAGCATTCGTCCAGCAGCTTCCATCTTCTGTAGAACTTGCTTCAAGGGCTGGTCAGTGTAGACAATTACACTGTGCGCCAAGAAATACGGCCTCAACTTTCTGCTGGCCATGACTAGGGCCAATCCAAACTTCTCAACTGGAGTATACCTGTTTTCCGCATCTTTGAGCACGTGACTCACAAAGTATATGAGAACTTGGACGGACTCTCGTTCAGCCAACAGGACGGCACTCACAGCTTGAGTGGATACAGCCAAGTATACAAACAACTTTTCCCCCTCTGTGGGACTAACCAACCTAGGCAGCTGCTGAAGATGATCTTTGACAAGTTGAAGGGCTTGCTCCGCCTCTGCTGTCCATTCGAACTTGGCTTTTTTCTTGATCGTGGCAAAGAAGTGATGGCACTTGTCGCCTGACTTAGACAAAAATCGTCCAAGGGCAGCCAAGCAACCCGTCAGCCGATGTACCTCTTTTACCTTCGAAGGAGACTTCATGTCTAAAATAGCTTGAATCTTTTCAGGGTTGGCTTCTATTCCCCTCTGATCCACCAAGAAGCCTAAAAACTTCCCCGACAAAACCCCAAAGACACATTTGCTGGGATTCAGCTTCAACTTGTATTTCCTGAGAGTTTCAAAAGTTTCTCTCAAATCACCAACATGACTTTCTTCTTGACGGCTCTTGACTATTATATCGTCAATATATGCCTCCATATTTCGTCCCAACTGCGGCTGAAAAACATTATTGATCAATCTTTGGAAAGTGGCCGGGGCATTGCGCAGGCCGAATGACATCCTCACCCAGCCATACAGCCCTTTTTCAGTAATGAAGGACGTTTTGTCCTGATCCTCTGGCCACATTGGGATTTGATGAAAACCCTGAATAAGCGTCCATGAAGCTCGGCAAAAGCATGGCCACCGTGGAGTCTACCGAGACGATCCAACTTAGGCAAAGGAAACTGTCCTTAGGACAAGCCTTGTTGAGGTCAGTGTAGTCCACACACATTCTCCAGGTGCCATTGGGCTTTGGCACCATAACTACATTTGCTATCCAGTCAGGATAATAGGTTTCTTTGATGAACTTGGATTCCAACAACTTCTGAACTTCTTGGTCGACCGCCTGGTTTCTAGCCGATCCCAAATGCCTCTTCTTCTGACAAACCGGTTTCAAATTTGGATCAACATTCAACCGGTGGACGGCTACTTCCGGATCAATTCCAGGCATTTCCTCAACGCAATAGGCAAACACATCTTGAAACTCTTTCAGCAAGTGGACTAGATGACCCTTCAAACCAGGACTAAGTGAAGATTCGATTTTAAGGGTCCTTTCTGGACGAGTTTCATCCAGACGTACCTCTTCAGGGGCTTCTAGTGGCTCTGGACGTTCTACTGCTAGTCCCATGATGGCCATGACCTCTTCAGACGAGGAGGGTTCTTCCTTGATGACTTCATATTTCCTCTTCTTGCTGGGGAGGTGCTCAGACGCTTTCCTTGAGGGAGCAAGAGGCGTCTGAGGGCTCTCCATGGTCGGCTTTAACGAGGCGACTTGGTCTTTGACAAATCCAGACGTTTTCCTCTCGTTAACCATCCTCGTCTGATCTTTCTCTATTCCAGACGTTCTCCTTTCGCTGGTAACCTTCGTCTGATCTTTCTCTATTTCAGACGTTTTCCTTCCGCCAAAGAACCTTCGTCCGGTCTTGCTTATCCGCCTTCCATGATGATGGTTTCGAGTAGTTAGGTAACATTCCCTAGCCGCCCGCCGGGTCTCCATACAAGGAGCCAATCTTGCCGTCATCACACTCATACTTCATCAACATCAGGTGAGTTACTATTACCGCTTTGACATGATTCAGAGTTGGTCGTCCAAGAATGACATTGTAGGCTGTCAAGTCTCGGACCACCAAGAACTTGATAAACAGAGTTCTTGAGGCTTCCTTCTTTCCCACTCGAACGGGCAAAGTCACAGTTCCCATGGGATGGATGACTCCTCCCCCAAACCCTATGATGGGATGGTGAACGGGAACTAAGTTCTTCTCCTCAAACTTTAGTCTGGACAGGCAATCAGCACTAATGATGTCCGTCGAACTTCCGGTGTCGATCAGGATCTCTCTTACTCTCAAGTTTGCTATTTTCATTTCTACAACCAAGGGATCATCATGGGGAGTCCTCAACCTGCCCCTATCTTGCTCACTAACTACCACCCTTGGGAAGGGCTCAAGTTAATCTAGATCGTCCAGTGACTGCCGCCCACCTGGAGAATGTTTTGAATGATTTCCAGACCAGGATGGCGGAGGTCGTCCAGGAACAGATTAAAAGCAATATGTTGTTTTTCCATCACAACCCGGAGCCAGCTGCTAACAATCCACCTCGTCCTAGAGGACGTTCTGAAGTAGATCGTCCAGGTCCTAGTCGACCTGTTCGTCAGGAACCCTCTAAGAGGACAGCGAGAGGAAAGCAGCCAGAAGATAATGATTAGAGAAGAAAGATGGACTGGAACCTGGTGGTGAGGACCCACGACCATGTCCATCCTAGTGGGCACCGAATGGAAACCGACGCCAGGGATAACTTAGAAGCAAAGAGGGATGCGGCTTTGCAACGTTCAGCTACAGGATCTACCCCATACCTGAGAGACCCTCCTTTGAGGTTGTCGTCCAGAGGGGAAGGCCGAAGTTTAAGCCACTCTCTTGTTCATCCACGACAGGAGAAGACAGTGGCTCAGCCCATGGTCTACAGGCATCCAAAACCAGCCAACACTTCATCCAACCCAGTAATGAAAGAATATCGCAAGGAGTTCATACCCATTGAGGGACAGCTGGGAGCTCTCCAAATCAACTGGCCTACTCCATTCTCGGCCAGGATTATGGAGACGCCCCCCTTCCCAAAGGTAAAACTCCCAACCATTGAGCCTTTCGATGGAACTACTGATCCAGACGATCACCTGTCTGCTTACAAGCATCAGATGTACGTCCAAGGAGTGGACGACGCTACTTGGTGTAAGAATTTTCCAGCTACTTTGAAAGGAGTAGCGCAGAAGTGGTTTAACAATCTTTCCCCCAATTCAATCAACAACTTTACTGAACTCAGCTTCTTATTCACTAGTCATTTTGTTGCCAACAAGCAAGAGCAAAAGACGAGCATGCACCTAGGCAAGGTCATTCAAGGACCTAAGGAGGCTCTTAGAAGCTTCGTTAAGAGATTCAACCTAGAAGCACTTCAGATCCAAGATCTTAATGCTGGAGTGGCTTTTGACGCTTTCATTAGGGGACTAAGGCCAGGAAGTTTCAAATTTAACCTTGTTAAGAAGAAAATCTCCACTCTTGCTGAGGCTTTGAGGGAAGCCGAAGCATTTATTCATGCCACCGAAGTATGTGCTGAGGCAAAGCATCCCGAGTCTAAGAAGCCTGAAGAGGTTGCTCAGCCAAAAAAGAGCAACCCCAAGAAGGCCGAGACTTGGGCGATAACCTCCAACACCACTCCGGCTAGAAAGAACAAGAGAAAGGAGGCCGAGCCATCCTCATCCAATCCTGTTGAGTTTAACAAAGACCAATACTCCATCCTCATGGAGATTAAGGATCAGTATGAGTTGAAGGCCCCAGCCGAAATGAAAACTCCTTATAGAAATAGGGATAAGAGCAAGTATTGCCACTTCCACAAAGATTGTGGTCATGAGACCAATGAATGTAAGCACCTCAAGAGAGCTTTGGAAGAGTTAGCCCGAAAAGGAAAGATGAATTCCTATATGACTCAAGGGGGAAGGAAGTTTCCAAAGAAAGATAGACGGCGCCAAATGTTTTATCTACTTGTCCAACAAGTAAGCTGTAGACTTAGCTTCCTTGTCGAGCAAGTAAATTAGTATCTTGAGTGTTCTTCAGCTGGAGACTTGTGCAACGATGTCTGAATCCTCTTAGTCCTTGGTCTTTGCTCTGCTCCCGAACCTGCACAAAGGGGACCCACCCCGGGAGGTTTGGGTGGTGGTTCCCCCTCCGATGCTTAAGTCAGTTATCAGGAGTAGTGAGAGAAAGTAGAGATAGAAAGAGAAAGTGAGAGAGAATTTTATCAGAGTAACTTTGCACTGTTTGCATTGAATGTGTTTTTCTCCTGATTTCAGGGGTATTTATAGTGATAGCAAGTTGACAGCTAATAACCTTAAAAACTGACCTACCATAGCAGCCTCTGATTGGCTGAGAAATCAGATTATGACACGTGGCTGACCATGACTGGTGAATGTCTATTAACCACTCTCCTTCAGCCATTTGGCACTGCTGGGCTCTGACTGTTGGGCCAAAATTTAAACCTTTTACCTCATATGAGTGTAGCCCAGAGATTCAAGGTTTTTCTCTTTTTTAACTAAGGTGACACGTGGACGGCTGTAATGAGCCCAAGTGTCTTAGAAAAGAGCCGTCGATGTTAGACTACAACAAGATGTGTATGAAATTTGATTCATTTATGACACTGATGAAAAAGTTGCAAATTTAGTTCTTTTTTAAAAAAAATCCAATATAAAATTTTTGCCCAAAACTTTTGCAAAATATCCATGTTCATAAATAAATTTTGAAAAACAAAACAATATAACCTTTTTGCGAACAAATTTTGCAAAAATTCATTTTCGAAAAAAAAAAATTTACATTAATTTGCGAAAACCATTTAATGTGAAATCAGATTGTGTATGAAAAATTTAAAATTTCATTTCAAATATAATTGAAACTCAAAGTGTTAGAATTTAGAAAAGGAGAAAAATTAAAAATGACCATTTTATGCGAAATCAGATTGTGTATGAAAAACTTAAAATTTCATTTCAAATATAATTGAAACTCAAAGTGTTAAAATTTAGAAAATGAGAAAAATTAAAATGACCATTTCATGCAAAATCAGATTGTGTATGAAAAATTTAAAATTTCATTTCAAATATAATTGAAACTCAAAGTGTGAACATTTAGAAAAGGAGAAAAATTAAATGATGAAAATTTTTAAATATCAATTTGTGAAATTAGAATTTAGAAGTTAGACAAGGAAAAAAAACTGAAATTGTATTATACTTTTCGGTTACAATTTTGGGATCATAGAGAAATTACTGAAATCCATGATTTAAGATATTACCTTTCTTTGTTACAAAATCGACTCAATTAGATCTATTGCTGCTTAAGACTTGAATTGAAATGCTTGATTTTTTGATGTTGTTCTTTGACGTTGACTTGAAAATCTATTGTTGCATGTATTTCTTTGATGTTGTTCGCAAATTAGATTTACTGCTTAAGACTTGAAGCGTCTGATTTTGCTATTGTATATTGCATACTTGGATGAACTGGGTTCCTTCAAATATGAATTAGGTTCCTTCAAAATATAGGTTGTAGATTTGTAGTGAGAGGAGAGAGAGAATGAATAGTTAGAAAAGTACTGAAATTATACACTGAGAGGAGAGAGAGAATGAATAGTTGGAGAAATGTTTTTTTGTTGGTCTGATGGGTCTTCACTCTTCACCGATTTAAGTGGCAAATAAGTATATGGACCACTAACAAACCACTTTTCACCAATTATGTAAAAAAAGTATATTGCAAGTTAAATTATAATATAATATTTATATGAAAAGAACACTACATAATTAATTAGTAAAGGAACATATTACCTCCTTAAGAAAAAGGATAATATGTGAAAACAAAATTTTTATGTACTATTTTTTTTGTGGGAAACAATCATTTATAATTTTTCTCACAACTTAAAACTTTACAACATTTTGTATTTTTCTGCAAGAAATCAAAAACTATTATAAATTACAAAAATGAATAAAACCAAAAAAAAAAAAGAACATGACGATGTTTAGTAAAGAACATCATACTGATTATAAAAGAACATGTGCATATAAGACTTGAGAAACAAAAAACTATTCAAAATCACAAAAATGAATAACAACATAAAAAGAACATGGAAGATTCTTATTCACAAAATGGAGGTGAACTTAAATACTAACTTGCATTTTCAGTTTGTTTACTACTTATTATTAGGCCTAAAAATATCATCGCATGCATCGCGTATACAAAAGGCTAGTAGTAATTAATTTAGGCGTGTGGTAAATTTTCTAAAGCAAGTACTTATAACTGTAAGAAGATGCTTCCACTGAAAATGTGCCACGACAATATTATATCAAGTGGGGTTCATCTTATTGGTTGAGCAAAAAAAAAATCTACTACAAATCAGCAAGATTTGTTATTTATATCTATGGCAATTGGCAAGTGAACATGCTATATATTACAGTAATTAATTTTTTCATTAATATTGTTACCAAATCAGCAAGATTTCATATTTATAGTGAACATACTGTACACGTAAACAAAAGCTTATAGATAGTTTAACAAAAGGCCGCCACATCAACTAATTAATTTGCTTCTGACACCTAAGCAATACCTTATTGCTTTATATTATTATATAGATAGATGCCAAAATAACTCGCACTCCCTAAACCATTGTTCCACTTAGGGATGAAATTATGACGGGCAAAATAAATATGACCACGGAAATATAGTTTTTCAAACGATTTTTTGTTTTTGCCACGCATGCTAAAGAGATATTACAAATTAAATCATGGGGACGATAAAGGATTATAAGTGGATGTGATTGGAGATAATATATTCTGAAAAAAAAAAAAAACGCGTCTCAGTTTTGGTCCCAACTAACGAAATGTGGGTGATAACATAGGGACCCCACATATCGAGGACCAAATTATATTGAGTTCTACTTCTTTCATTTCATATTCCCTCTGTTCCTCAATGTTTGCCCTAATTTCCATTTTGGTATGTCTTTTTAAGTTTGTCCCATACCATGGCCATGTTTGGTAAATGGCTTTTTCATTGGCTTTTGGCTTTTCAATTTGGTCAAACGACCAAAAAAAGTGTTTGGTTATTGGCTTTTTGGTTGGCTGAAAACCTGGCTTTTAAGCCAAAATAAAAAAGCTGCCTGGAGAAGCTTTTTGGATTGGCTTTTGGCTTGTTGGCCCACAAACTATCTAATAAACAGCCAACAACCACAATTAATTTTGCCAAACACTTTTGCAAACAACCGGCTTAAACAACCAACTTAAAAAGCCAATACATACAACCAATGCTTCCAGCCAGTCAAACAAGCCAACTAAACCAGCCAAAAGCCAACATCCAACAGTCGATTGCCAAACAACCCCCATATCTTGACACTCACATCAAATACATTTAGTCTCACAACTTTTCTCTTTTATTAACTCCTCCCAACCAAAATTTAGAAAAGTGAATTCAACCCAAACGGGGTAGACATAAAGGACGCAGGGAGTATTAATTGCAACATATAGGTTGACGCACTTTTTTAGAAAGTCATCTGAAGAATAGATAAATGAAAAGAGGATAACATGTGGTAGGAGAGAGATGGATAGAATTCATTACTATACGAGGTAATGTTGCAAATAATGTGAGATTTTCATAAAAGGAATCACAAATTCTTTTATGCGGCCGGCCACACCTAGACCCATATAAAAAGCCTAAACAGATAAACCTAACCCTTTCTCTACGCTTATTTGTTGCGTCTGTTCGATTGCTTCTTTTTTCCTCCTCTCTCTCTCTCTCAATCTTCTCCTTTCCTCTCTATTCCACTTCTTTCCAACCTCACAAATCAACAAGATAAAAAGCTAAGCAAAAAACAACACTAGATTAATCATATTCTTGGGAAAATCATGAACAATTGGAATGAATGCCAGATAATTCGACTGGGATTCCTGAGTAGTGGATGCCTGGGAAGTTCGACATTGCAGGACAAAGCCATCAATCTTGTCGTTGAATTATTGAAACTAGTACCAAACTTGAGGTTTAATCATCTTGGGGGAGTTGCAAATTCTACTGATGAAAGGAATTTTGTGGACCTTGAAGAACTTGATAACTATGGAACTCTGATGAATATGGTCAAAGGATTTTATTAGTTACATCCATTTTTATTTTATGAATGATTTATCTCTTCAAATTAATGGAGTATGTTGTCGTCTTGTATACAATAATTTTAAACCTTATTTAATCATATGAGTAACTCTCACTGTCCACAAAAGTAACCTTATTTCTTCATATAAGTAACTTCATTCGCTCGTGATGCGTGCATGGATGACTCCACCAAGCTATCTTTAATTGATTTCTTAGTTTGTTGCATGGTTTTACTTTACTCTTAAAGTAAAGGTTTTTCATGTAACCAAAAATATGTTATTTTTATTATGTTAGTTAATTAGTTAGTTAAAGTAGTTAGGGGCCGAAAATGAAGAAAGGATGAGTGATAATTATTTTAGGCGTGTGGTTTTTTGTATTTAAGGAAAGTGTTGCATCTCTTTCCTTAAAGCTATTGTTTCCTTAAAATCAAGCTAGATTCTAGGCTTAGGTTTAGGGAAAACTTTCCTAAAATATGTGCTAGTTGGCGTGTGGTGTATTGCCGTGGAGAGCAAGGATTACTTGCTGCTCTTAGCCTTATAAATAGGCGCCTAGGTCAATAAAGAAAAGAAGAGATTTGAGTGAATTGATATTTGAGTTATTCGAATGCTTGTGCATTGAGTATTTGGTCGTCGTACCAAGAACATACAAATCGAGGTTTGTGTGCATCTCCTAATCGAGGTTAGTGAGAGATCCTCTAGTTCTCGAGGGAACAATAGAGCCTATCTTTTATTTTCGTCCATTTTAACAAAAAAACCAAAAATAATTCTTTCAAAAACAAGCAGCCATCATATAGATTCGAGTGTTTAAGTTTTGTTCTTGATTTGTGCTTCCGCATTCATATCAGTTCGTAAGAGTAACCTTATTTAACCATACGACGACCCTATTTAATTGTACGAGTAACTTCAATTGTTCAAAAAAGTAACATCATTTCTTTATATATGAGTAACCTCATATAATCGTAAGCTCATTTGTTCACAAGAGTAATCTCATTTTGTTCATAAGAGTAACCTCATTTCTTCATAAGAGTAATTTCATTTAATTATACGAGAAACCCGAGTTGTTTACAAAAGTAACCTTATTCCTTCATACGAGTAACCTCATTCGTTCATAAAAGTAACCTCTTTTAATAATACGACGACCCTATTTAATTATATGAGTAACCCTAATTGTTTACAAAAGTAACTCCATTTCTTAATACGAGTAACCTCACTTATTCGACGACCCTATTTAATTATACGAGTAGCCCCAATTATTCACAAAAGTAACCTCATTTATTCATATGAATAACCTCATTTGTCCATAAGATTAACCTCACCTATTTAATCATACGAGTAACCCCAATTGTTCATAAAAGTAATCCCAATTGTTCACAAAAGTAACCCCATTTCTTCATACGAGTAACCTCATTCGTTCATAAGAGTAATTAATCTCATCTATTTAATGATACGAGTAACTCCAATTGTTCACAAACACTAGTAGAAAAAATGCAAATTTGCGTCAGTTTATGTGCGTCGCACGCTAGAAGCACTAATGCAAATAGCCTGTTTGCGCCGCACATTAGAGAACGTGCGACGCACAAAATGACAACACATGGGTGGTAGGGTCATTTGCGTCGAATGGGGTTGAGAACGCGACGCAGATGACGAACATGATTTGTGTCAAACACAGCTATAGTGCAACGCACATGGCTGGATCCCATGATTTGCGTCAGATCTTTATGCCCGTCCGACGCAAATGGGTTTCTTATTATCGTGCGTGAAATTGCATTTGGGCCTTAATTAGGATACTATCCGCGTCGGACCTTAATATCCGTGCGACGCAAATCCGCTTCCCCTTTCAAAATAAAATCTCAAACCCTACCAATTTCCTTCAAACCCACTAACCCAACCGTCACTCTCTCCTTCCTCCTCTCTATTCTTCTCTCGTCAAACATCAATAGTTAGATCTGCAGCATCTCTAACAAAGGCGAAGGCAACTCCACTTTCATCATTTTCTCTCTCCTAAAACTATCAGCAAATCAATTCCTCTCTCTTTCCCCAAAATCTCTAAATTTTCCGATTGTTTCCGATCTCCTTGATTAATTTCGTTTAGATCTTCGACTTTGATTCTCTTTTTCTTCTCTCTTTATGTTAATTTTGATTGTGATAGAAATTTCATAATCGTTTGGAAACCCTGATTCATGATTTTTGTCGTTGATTTTTTGACAGGAATTGTAGTTGATTAAGTTTTTTGAATTTGATCATCATGTCAAAGAGTTATTTCAAGCTCCAACATCCTCTCGGTAATACTCGGATTTTCTCTCTCTAAGTTTTTTTAGTTCAGCGGAATTGCAAATGACGGTCGCGATCCCCTCTATCACTCTCGCCGGCGAAAGGCGACTAGAAAGCTGAAGATGACGGTGAAGATTGAAGAAGACATCAGAATTCAATGAAATTAAGTTGACGGTTAAGATTTTCATATTCGACCTTACCCATATTGTATTGTTGATTGCTTTAGATTTTAGGGTTTTTTTTTATTAGATCTAATTCTGTTTCTTTGGGTTATATATTTTTTAATTTCGTTTCAGAGACATGAATTTTTAGGATTCTTTTGTATTAGATCTGATTTTGTTTTTTGGGTTCTATTTTTATATTTCGTTTTATACTTCGATTCATTTCAATTACTAGATCTGTTGCTTGTTGATCTGAATGGAATGGTTTTAAACTATATAATAATTAAGTTCATTAATTCCTATTCTCTTCATCAGTGGGAGTGAAAAAAGAACCAAATGCAATGGACCATATTTTTGTCATGTGCTAATGGACGAAAGAAAATCAACATTTCTCTGAAGCAGCAACAACGAAAGAAAAGCTAACATGTGCCATGTGCGTCGCATGTTGCAACATGTCTGACGCAGATGACTGTTATGTGCGTCGCACATTACCATGTGTCCGACGCAGATGTCAGTCATTTGCTTGTACCATCGCTGGGTGGAGGAGTCATGTGCGTCGCACCTTGCGCACAGTCCGACGCAAATAGCTCATCAACTGCGTCGTGTCCTGATCCGATGCAGATCCTGTCTCCTTAATTTGCTTCGAGACCTGTGCCGTCGATCCAATGTCCGACGCAAATGGTGGTCCCATGTCCGACGCAAATCGTTAATTCTGTACTAGTGAAAAGTAACTCCAATTCTTCATACGAGTAACCTCATTCGTTCATAAGAGTAATACATATTTAATCATTCGAGTAACCCCAATTGTTCACAAAAGTAACCGCATTTTTTTATACGAGTAACCTCATTTTTTCATACGAGTAACCTCATTAATTCACAATATTAATCTTATTTAATCATACGATGACCTTATTTGATCAAGTAACCCCAATTGTTCACAAAAGTAACCCATTTTCTTCATACGAGTAACCTCATTCGTTCATAAAAGTAATCTGATTAGTATTCCTTTTTCTAATAAAAGTAACCACATTTTTTTTATAAGAGTAACACCCTTTTGTTGCTAAAGAGTAACCATATATTCATACAAGTAACTCCATTTGTTCATAAGGGTTTGTGCACAAGGGTCAACTTCAAAAAGTCATATCTCACAGCACACTTAATATTTTGGGAAGTATCAAGTTGGAGACTAAATTTGGCTCGATAGCTTTCCAACGCCTGGTCAAAAGCTCGATTTCAATGAGAAACGAGTAAGATATGACCATTTGAAAATGAGCTGACGGGCTGAGAGAGGGTGTCCCGCGTGTGGCCACACCTATAATTTCGCGTGTGGCCGAATGTATGCAAGACACGCTGAAAAGGAATATGTTACAACTAATATAAAAAAAAAATCGTTACAAGTTATAGAAGGAGATCAATCTGTTACAAATTTTCTAATCATCATTCCCCGATGCTGCATCTAAAAAACAGAAGGAAGTAACAATTTAAACTTCAATTTTGACACGAAAATGAAAAAAATTCTAATATGAACTTCGTGTACTATACTTCGTCACTAGCTAATATAGCTTGCGTCATGTACCTTATTCACCTTTAATACTACCTATGTTCTTTTATAATTGCAGCATATCTTTTTCACGGACTCTAATGTAAACCTTGACCATTAATTTCGTTAACTACGTAGAAGCAAACATTACAAAAAGTTGATATGTGGAAAATACACATTAGGACGAATCTAACAATGTCACCTGATAATTAACATTGCTTACAGTTGAATAAAATATAGATAAAGTTTGTTAAGTTTGACCATAGAAAAATATGTTGCAACTACAAAAGAACAGAGGAAGTATAAAATTCTAGATAGAAGTACATAACACTCGTTCTAGAGTACTCTTTGATGAAATTGATGATCACATCTTTAGGTATTGAGCTAGATATATCATATATCAATTATCACACACCTCCCTAATTTCCCTACATAATAAGCAATATACAAGATTTGCACCTTTTACCAAGCATAATACAAGTATGGAAATACAACATTCTACTTGTGTGTTAAGTTAGTTTTAGAAGACTTAATTGCCCGTCTCTTATTTCTCATTACAGCAAAACGGCAACTCAACAACATGGTAGTCAATGCCAAAAAAAAAAAAAAACATGGTAGTCTACTGTCTATGT